>CAUZXS010002287.1:187500-197500 GCA_963585895.1 Sepioteuthis lessoniana
TCTTCAATCTTGCAATTACTGCAGATAATTAAAGCTCTATAGGAAAGACATCTAATTAAGTTAAGCTTCCTAGATCTAGGGGTAAAAGAATGCTAACTCAGATATAACCCAGCAAATGTAGGTTTCCTATAGACCGATGTGAGGAAAGAGGAATCACATCTTTCAACTAACACATCTAAAAATGGCAGTTTATTATTATTTTCTTTTCCCATGGTAAATGTCAAAGAAGAGTGTAACTCATTCAATTTATCAAAGAATAATAATGCATCGTTACATGATCTAAAGGAAACAAAAGTATCATCCACGTAACATAAGTAAATGAAGGACTTAGGAAACCTTTCAAACAGATGTCTTTCTTAGAACCCAACAAAAATATTAGCTAGAATGGGGCCAAGCGGGCAACCCACACTAACACCCTCAATCTGGCGGTATATCATCTCATTGAAACTAATAGACACTGACTTTGTGGCAATACCCATCAATTCAATAAAAACTTCCCCAGGAAAAGGAAGGGCAATAGTAGATGGACCATGATACAAAAAATTAGTGCATATAGATATTGTCTCACCCAAAGGAATGTTCGTGAATAATGAGACAACATCAAAGGAGACCAGACATTGTGACTCATTACATACAGGAAGACGACGGATAATGGAGGAAAATGTAAAAGAGTCCTTCACACAACACCCGGAATAAAATTCTAAAAAAGGGTCAAGGACTTCAACCAACCATTTAGCAAAAGAATGCAGGGCAGAATGGCACATAGAAAGAATAGGACGCAGAGGAATACCCGGTTTATGAATTTTTGGCAATCCATACATTCTTGGTCTCTGCAAACCTACTGGACGAATAAATTCTTAGACCTCCTTTAATATAAATTTTCTTCTGAATAACTCAAGAAAACGCTTTTGTAATTTATTTTCTAGTTTCTGAGTGTCATCAAAAGACAAGTCCCCAAGTTTTAGGAACTTGTTAGTATCTTCCAAAATAGCATCCATTTTGCTTACATAGTCGGCTCTATTTAAAACAACCACACCAGCACCTTTATCAGGTCTAGTAAGAACAATATCGGTGTTCATTTTAAGTTGTTTTGCCGATTCAAAATGTAACTTCTGCCACGAGAAACTTTGAAAATCGACCGAGGTGTTAACAAAGGACTGAGCCAAGTCAGCCAGACGAACCTTCAAATAAGCAATATTACCAGCAGGAGCAAGAGAATGCCTCCTTAACTGCAAATATAACAATTCAATCTCGGCAAATACAGCAGCTGAATAAGTACCACAGGGGGGAGGAACACAAAAATTAAGCCCCCTTGGTCGTATAAATTTTTCGCAATCCGACAAAGCATAGGAAGAATAATTAAAAATGTTTGTCAGTAGTTACGATTGAACCATATTTCATTTTAATTAAATGATTCAAGAATTGTTGGTTGCTATTCAATAACTTACTCTTTAAACAAGAAGAGTTATTAGATACTTAGAAAATCGATGGAGATCGAAAAGACTAAGGGAAGATCAACATGTCTTCCACTTATAATATAAACGAAACTTCACAGACTCTATTGAGTCCAAAAAGAAAGAAATTTTGTCCTTTAAAAATGCACGTAATTACATTAATAGAATTACTGCATTTTATTTTCCTAATCCATTGAACTATGTATCCCAGAGCTAAATTATTGTCAAGGCAAGATTGAAGAAAAAGGATCTTATTTTTATAGGCATCAAGTAGGTATCTTAAGTGAATGATTTTATTTAAGTTACCAATGATTCTAGGGCTGTACCTACCCTTAAAATATTTCATTATGTTTTGGGTACATGAAAATTTATACAAACAAATGAATAAAAGAAAAGACAGAAACATATACTCCGAATGAAGAATATGAGAATTTCGTCAATACCCATTTAAAAGCGGCAGCGGAATTCATTCCAACTAAACAAAGAACAAAATCTAGAATCCTATGGGAGACATTAGCAGTTAGAGAAAAGTGTGCAAGCGTGAAAACTGCCTCCAAATCCAATAGGAAGAACCCAACCAATATCAATGCCCTGAAACTTAAAAATACACAAAATGAATTAGCTAACATATACTTAAAGAACAGACAGAATACATACAAAATCAGATCGATAAGATTAGAGACTCGGTTGAAGATAGACAATCTACGATAGCATGGCAAACGATAAATGAAGTAAGCAGAAGGAAGAGCACTACCAAAGCTAAACTGAAAGCTACCAGCCAACAAGATCGAATACACCAGTGGAAACAGCATTTCGAGAATTTACTCAGACACCCACCAGAAGTTACTTCATGAGAATTATAAGCAATTAGACATCAAAGTAAGACGGTTTATTCAAGAAGAACTCGACTCAGTAATGAGAAAAATTAAAAATAGAAAGGCAGCAGGGCTCTATGAAATACCCCCAGAAATGTGGAAGACAGAGAAAATTTGACAACATACTGCTCCAACACTGTAATGCTGTATATAATAAAAATCCTATAGACAGATGGATGATGGGATGCATCCTCCCCTTCCCTAAAAAGGACGACCTCAGATTAGCTAAGAACTACCGAGGTATAACACTTACGTCCATAGCGGCCAAGATATTCAATGCCCTCCTACGCAACTGCATAGAACCCAAAATTGACAACATACTTAAGAAGAACCAAAATGGCTTCCAGAGAAATAGATCCACGATGTCACAAATTTTAACAATCCATCGAATTCTTGAAGGTGTACGCGCAAAAAACCTAGAGGCAACAATATTATTTGTCAACTTTACTAAGGCCTTTGACTCCATTCACAAAGGAAAGATGGAGCAAATTCTTCTCACCTGCGGCCTACCAAAAGAAACCGTCACAGCCATAATGATGCTGTATACAAATACAAAAGTAAAAGTCCGTTCCCTGGATGGAGACACAGACTACTTCAACATTGTAGCAGGTTTACTGCAACGAGACACATCAGCCCCATACCTCTTTATCATCTGTCTAGATGTGTTTAGAACATCTATCGATAAAATCAAAGAAAATGGTTTCAAGCTAACAAAAGAAAGAAGCAGAAGGTACCCCGCAAAAACAATTATCGACACCAACTACGCCAATGATATAGCACTCCTGGCAAATGCACCCGCCCAAGCAGAAACCCTGCTACATAGTCTGGAACGAGCCACTGCAGGCATCAGCCTCCATGTCAATACACACAAGATGCAATATATGCGCCTTAACCAAACAGGCGACATCTCCACACTAAACAGTAGCTCCCTGAAACTAGTTGACAAGTTCACCAACCTAGGAAGCAGTGTCGCATCAACTGAAACAGTCATCAACACACAACTAGCAAAGGCATGGACAGCTATTGATAGGCTATTGGTTATATGGAAGTCAGATCTGACCGATAAAATGAAGCACAGTTTCTTCCAGGTAGCAGTCGTGTCGATGTCTTTTTCTGTTGATGAGACACTGCTTCCTAGGTAGGTGAATTTGTCTACCAGTTTCAGAGTGGTTCCCTCTAGTGTGGAGATGTTGCCTGCTTGATTAAAGCACATATATTCAGTTTTGTGTGCATTGACATGGAGATCAATGCCTGCGGCGGCTCGTTCCAAACTATGCAGTAGTGTTTCAGCTTGGTTGGGCGTATTTGCCAACATCATTATGTCATCAGCGTAGTCGGCGACGGTAATTGTTTTTGCAGGGTACCTTCTGCTTCTTTTCTTTGTCAGCTTGAAGCCATTTTCTCTGATTTTATCGATCGATGTTCTAAGCACGTAGTCTAGGCAGAGGATAAAGAGGTATGGGGCTAGCATGTCCCCTTGTAGTACTCCTGCTACAATGTTGAAGTATTCTGTGTCTCCATGCAGTGAATGCTGAATAGCATAGTTTCATCAGAAGAGTAGGTATAACTTTTTATCTAAGTTGTTTTAGATTCTATCATTTTCACAGATAATAAATACGATATTAATTGTTATTCTGTGAAATTTTGGCGTTATTTGAGATAATAAAAAAAGTATTGAATGATTTAGTGATTTGCTGCAAAACCCAGGGCGGCCAAAATGATCAGAATGATAGAAAAAGAATGAACAAAATATTCATTTAAGCATGTTTGATTAATCATAAAGGCACATTTTGTCTACATATAATCTTATTAAGATCCTTTAAGTGTCTTGGTTTCAAGTTGGAATTGGTGGATAAATTTACCAAAATATTCACGAGTACTTTCAGACCATTTTTTTAAATACTCTAAATTTCTTGATAATATTCTATTTCTGTTGATAGCGTTCTGTTTTTTTAAATTTATCAGCATTTTAGTTTTATCCAACTCTAGGTTTATGTAATATTGTAATGTTATAAAAATCCTAAAAAAGTCTTTAAAAAAACACTCTTTATACATGTAAGCAAATCCTGATGATGACCTATGAAAGGTGCGAAAGCGCTCAGGGCAATTTTGGAAAATTCATCCATGAATTGCAACCTGAAACCAAAACACTTATCAAGAAGCTTGAAAGGATCTTAATAAAATAAAATTATATAGACAAAATGTGTCTTTATTATTTAATCCAACATATATATATGCACACACACACACACACACACACACGTACAAACTAGAGATTGGCAGTTTAACTGAAAAACAGACTTTTTTTGGTTACATGTTCACACTGTGACACTGCGTCAAAATGTTTTACAAAACCTAAATTGTTCACTTTTGTGCTATCACTACTGAGTGACAATATCCAAGGAAACATTATTGAAAAGACTTTCAGATTTTAATATAATTAAATTTTATCAACATTTATACCATTGTAAGAGGAAAAGATTGAACAAAAATATGATAAATATTTTAGGAAATTAATGTGAAATCTATTTGTTTACCAAAGAAGAAGAAGAAAGGAAATACGACAGTTGGAAATCTTTCATACCAGAAAGTTTTCAAACAGAAAAAGAGGCAAAATACAAGATTTCTGAAATATATTTGTTTCAATTTTCAAAAAATACTTTTGGTGGTAAAATTAAGTTAACAAAATAGCGAGTAAAAATAAAAAAATAGTTGCCAGTGTTGCATTAATGTTAGATTTTGTGATTTCGGGTGTTTTGTAAGGGTAATTGTTTTCTAGTAAGTCAGTACACCCATCACGAAATAAAGTTGTTGTAAACAAGAAAAATGAATGATGATTTTTTTTATAGATAAATTCGTTTTTATCTAGGATATGTATCTAAATTAGATATGAAGAATAATTGAAATAGTCCATAATTTCACTCTTAAAGTATGTATATTTCCAGATATACGAGTCTCTAGAGAAAAAATTCTTCGTTTTCTACGAATAAAATTATTTTTATCAAACGAATACACCTAAAATTAGATGGATCATTTGTAGAAGAGCCCCCTCCCCCCCCAAAAAAAACGCCACTCAAAAAGTCAGACGAAATGGGGGGTTTAGGTATCGTCAGCAGTGTTTATTGTGATCTCCCCTACTGGAGAATGAACCAGCGACCATAGAATGTAGAGCCGAAACTATCACTGAACTACTGGTTTACAGAGTAAATACACAGCCAATTAACGGTATCCACTGCTGATGAGACCTAATAAGGTCGAAACAGCTGTCCTGTGGTTCCGTATGTTGTGTGCAGTGCTTTCCGGATTTTCTGGTCATGGTAATTCAATTTATAATATATTTTCACTATTTAAAAATAAAAAAAATGTATGTCTATTTCCTTGCTCAAGAGGGAAGATGTAGCCCTGGAGATGACCTTGTCTTCTGGAAGAGTATGGATGTAACTACAAGACACATCAGGTTGATTAGCCGAGCATTTACGATGACTAATAAATTTGGCATCACTTGTGCGCATGTGTGGACTAGTAGCTCAATGGCAGAGTTTCAGCTCTGCATTCTGTGGTCTCTGGTCTGGACTCAAGTTGGGAAGATCACGGTATGCACTGCTGACGAGACTTAATAAGATCGAAATAGCAGACCAGTGGTTCCAAAATGAGGGTTTTCGCAAAAAAAAAAAAAAAATCTTTTATTAGTTACTGAAGAGGATGAAATTCGTTCATGTCAATGACTATTTGCATAAAAAGGTCATTTTCTGCGATGTATTCTACAGTGGCGTTTATTCTGCATTTTTTTACAGATGCTAGAAAAATTCAATGGTTTGAATGTGGGCCCCATGCCCTGGTTCGACAAAATTGATCATATAGTTAACAGTTTGGTGAGTATAATTCATTACCACCGTAATCCAAATAAATCTCCAATCCTCTTGGCATGGCTCAACTTACCTTAGGGAAAATAACTACACCTCCATCAATCCGAAGACGTTGAGAGGTGCATTTCATAACCATTACGACAAAGGCATTGTAATTTACTAAGCATTTTACTTAGATGTGGCACACAGCCATATGAAAGGGGCACCCAATGAGACTCGAACTCACTCGTGTAGGTTTGCTAGTCGAGCTTGCTAACCATTACACCACCAGAGGCGTTGATTGTGAATAATTCCATGGGTTTGTAAAAAGCGAATTGCTGACTCTTTGTCATGAATATAACTTGAAACCAAAAACGTTCGAAATAAATCTAATGAACAGTAAAGATGTCCTTAGTCGAGGGAGACCCGAAGGCTCTATTTTCAATAGCTAACACACCAAGGTGTAGGAGAGGACGCTATTCCATTCCCTGGATTGCTCTACTTAGCCCTTGAAATGCTGAGTGTTAAGCAAGGCGGCATCAAGTACCATTTTTAAGTCTTTGGTATGAGTCAACCTGGGATTGAACCCTGGTCTCTTGGATCATTGGCGAAAACTCTACTCATTAGGCCAATGTCCTGGTAAGATGTGGTTGACCCAATTACCGAACGGTGGAGCATTTTTTTTAACTTAATTTTTCCATTAGGGGTCGGGGTCTTCTATAAAGGATTCAATTAGTTTTGGAATGTGTATATTTTCAAAACTGCAAGTCATTTTTTTAAACCAAAGTAAAAATTATTCTTTTTTAGCCACTAGTGTTCGGTGGTTTTCTGCCTATAAAATTCTTTCAAAGAAAATTAATTCATTTTATTTTTACAAATAGCTTTATGGTTTTATCTCGCAAATACACTTAAAACTATTTATTAAAATGATTAAAATAGTTTTCAATTTAAGTTTTAAAATGCGTATCTAAAAAAGAACAGGTGATACTCACAGAATTGAAAATATACACCTTCTGAAAATGAAATTAAAAGCCTTTAATTTTTTTTTAATTTAATTTTAGGTGTATTCGAGAGACAAAAACAAATTTATTTAGGAGGAAAAAAAATAACTAAATGGTTTTTCTTGTTTAGAAGAAATTTATTTGCAAAACCCCAATAACAGTTGACTGGTGTACTAGAAAAGAATTGCCGTATTTTCAATTATTTTAAACAGGAAGGGGGGGGTCGTTTTTTTGCCTTTTTAAAAGCCACATCATAAACTAATTTCTGGAGAGCGATACCATTTTCTCCTTCAAAGGTGTTATCCAAAGACATAAATATTGATAATTTATGCGACGATTTCTTTCATATTTTACCAATTTTTTAAATGAATATGGTAGTTAACAATTCATTCAAAAGTTTAAAAAATAAATTTTAATCTAAGCCATGAATTTTATGATTAAATTACCTTTAAAGCCTAAAAACTGATATTAGATGAACAATTCCTACTTTATTAATCACGCTGATTCGCGGTTTGGGGGGTTTCAATTGCACTGGTCTTTACGCATCTCTATAAATTTTTATCACCCTTACTTAAAATCAAATATTGAACCTTTACTCACCAGTTAAAAGAACTTACACAATGAGAGACAAAATTCTTTTAAAAATTGAAATGCCGCGACCTGCCTACAAATGTAAACAGATCGGATTACTCCTTCTCCCTAGAAAAATTACATCTGGGTACGGCCGGAAATGACGAAGCCCTTTTTTGACTCTAACCGGCCGTTACAGCTAAGAAAGGGATAAATGAACATTTATCAACATTTGCAAAACACTTCTGCCAGAAATAATTCTATAAAAATGGAAGTAATACTCTTCGTTAGGCTATAGAAGTACTTATTTTCTACGTCCATTTTTTTATAGAAGACCTTTCTATTCATGTGGCGCGACAGAGGTGGTGTTCCCTTCTTTTCATATGAAAAAGGCTTCGGTGGCGAAAATATTCAGAGGTCTACACGGATGCTCTCAGGGGCCACTCGGCTCCATGAGATTGGATCCTACGTTATCGTGGTTGCATTCACCTCACCACTACTTCTAGTGGTAGATTCAACACCTTTTTTTTTTTCTACAAATCGTCTTGCTACAAGGCTGAATCCCACTTCTTGTGGTAGATTCACTCTCCTTTTTTTTATTGCGTTGACATGCACTAAAGGTTCTGCGCGTCCATTTGGCTGCGTAGCGCTAAAGGAACGGGTTAGCCTTTAGCTACCACTTCGCTACCTGCGCAGTGCTAAGATAATGCCAATCTTAGCTGCGGCCTCCTGACCTGTTCACTTGACAGTGCAGAGCTTTGGCGCACAAGCCTTAGCTAACACCCAATACGCCCACACAGCTTTGGCGCGTAAAGCCTTAGCTACCGTCCGACCGTCCGCACAGCTATGGTGCACAAGCCTTAGCTATCATCTCGATACGCCCACACAGCTCTGGTGCAACAAAGCCATAGCTACCGTCAACGATATGCCCGCACAGCTATTTGGCACAACAAAGTCAACGATACACCTGCACAGCTATGGGGCACGACAAAGCCATAGCTACCGTCAATGATATGCCCGCACAGCTATCTGGCATGACAAAGCCATAGCTACTGTAAACGATACGCCCGCACAGCTATTTGGCAGGACAAAGTCAACGATACACCCGCACAGCTATGGGGCACGACAAAGCCATAACTACCGTAAATGATACGCCCGCACAGCTAGGGGCACGACAAAGCCCTAGCTTCACCGATCTGCTCGCTCGACTTCGTATGTGTTAAGGTCTGGCAAACCTTAGCCACGGTTCTCCATCCATTCACTTGGTCCGTAGTACTAAGATATGTCTTAGTCACCAACTCGCTCAACTCTACACGACCAAGCAGCCAAAACCGATTTCGACCTCGACGCTCCCGCAATGCAGTCCACGTAACGACTCACTGTTACGGACTGCCCCAGCAATGCAACATCTAGTCCACGTAACGACTCGCTGTTATGGACTGCCCAAGCATTGCAACAACTAGCCTACGTATGACTCGCTGTACAGGCTAGCAACCAAATCGACACACCCCCAGTTAACTCAACGTACTGTCAAAACCGGGATATCGATCTACCGACCACAACGCTCCGGCAATGCAGCATCCAGTCCACATAACGACTCGCTGTTACGGACTGCCCAAGCATTGCAACAACTAGCCTAAGTACGACTCGCTGTACAGGCTAGCAACCAAATCGACATGCCCCCTGGTTAACCCAACGAACTGTGAAAACCGGGACATCAATTTACCAAACTCGACCAACCTAAACTACCCGCAACAATCGTCCAGCTCCACAACTCGACCTATGCCAGCTACCCTCGTCGAACATTCAGCTGTGCACATCTACACCTCGACCATACCACCTATCAACATCACCTATCTAGTTGAAGACCAATTACAACCGCCACAGGCTTTACATACACATCTGTAAATCTGGCAATAAATCGTCACTTTTGTTATATCTGTTACTTTGCCTTTGTTTTCCTTCATTGCCTTTGGCTGTCACTGATCGCACGCATTAAACTTTAATCAATTGCGGGGTCGACATGCTTATCGGCTCCACAACAGAAAGATATTTTTCTAAAAATTTAACGTTTTTTAAAACTATTTAGCATGAAAGAAAACAAATGAAAAAGCCGCCCTTTTTTGTTTAAGTTTTTTGATAGTCTGTAATTTTTAAAGTTCGTTTTTCCCAAAATCAAAAGTTTCACACAAAAACCTGACGTTAAAACATAATCGAAAATTCAAAGTAACATTTAAAATTTAGTCTCGAAAGAC
>CAUZXS010002288.1:0-15000 GCA_963585895.1 Sepioteuthis lessoniana
CCTGGATGGAGGTGTGAATTCACAATCACAATTATAAAATTGCAGAGATAAATAACATACTGTAGTTGTCTGACTAGCCGCCTGGATGCTGTGATATTCCAGTCAGTGTTTATACACAGTGCGGCTTTATCATCGATCATTCCTGTCAGATCCTCTAGGTTGTATCCTTTATCCGCACATGTCTTATTCGTCTTAATAGAATAGTTTGAGAGATGGGACGTGGGTGGCCTTACATCTGCTGTTTTGCTGGCTGTTGCTTCCAAGATTTATCCAACATAGCACGCTGTGTGTTTTTAAAATTCCGTTATAACTTTTTCTCTGTTTTTTAGAGCCAATGTGGTACATCCATACATAAATATGGACACAGCAACAACTTGAACAAATCCAGTTTTCCATCTGATCACCAACTTTTCAGTAGCATCCAATGCCTTCACAAGACGTATGTTTACATCCCTTTCAGTAGATGAAATGTTGCTACTAATGTATGTGTACAAGTATATTTAATATATATATATATATATATATATATATATATCGTGTCACTCGACAAGGACGGATCACTCGGGCCCTCTCTCGCCACCAGTCTCTATCGTCCATCGATCCCGGTAGGTCTTCAAGGCTACATCCTGTATCGACACAGAGCTGTTGTATATAGGTTATAGCTGGTCGTCCTGCCTTTGCTCGTCCATCTGAAGGGGTCCACAGGAATATATCGCTTATGAGCTCATCCCTACTTCTCAAGCAGTGTCCCTCATGTCTGGTTCGTCTAAATTGGATAGTTTTCTTGATAGGTTGTAGGTAGCCGTACAACTGCTGCTTTGTTGGGTGCTGCCTTCGGGACTTGTTCAATATTGTTCGAAGCATTCTTGTGTAATTGCCATCAAGTTTTTCCTCCCTCATTGACCTAGTTGGTAGAGTGTTCGCCAATGATCCAGGAGACCGGGGTTCAATCCCAGGTCGGATCATACCAAAGACTTTAAAAATGGTACTTGATACTTACTTGTGTAACACTCAGCATTACAAGGTACATATCAAGGGTAAAGAGGAGCAATCTAGGGAAAGGAGTAACACCCTCCCTTACACCTCCGTGTAGTAGGTATTGAAAAAGGAGCCTTCGGGTCGCCCTCGACTACAGTTGTTAACTTTACTCACTATATATATATATATATACATATTTACTTACTATATTTACTTACTATATATATATATATATATTGTGAGCGAATAGTTTGTAAGTAGCTTGATATATTAATGAGTTGTTAAAGCTCATGTTTCTGCACAAATAGTTTTAAGCGTTGCTATCAAACACTAATTCATCTAGTAAATATTTATCATTCAAGTATTGCTACTCAGCAGTAGTCATTCTATTTATGAAGTATTTCTCTGTAAAATAATATTTACCCTTCTCTGAATGGTTTCAAATAATTAATTATAGTAATCTTTGGTAAATTGTTGAACTGTTCTATTTGACCCTCACAAATACTAACAGCGAAGGTTAGAGAAAACCTGCAATTAATGACAGTAAAAAGGTACTCAACATTTCTTTAAGCTCCAGGAGAGTAACATCATCATCAGATACAAAAAAGTGTCATACTCTTGACGCTGTTGGGGATCATTGTGTTCTCACACAACCGGCATCAATGTACTTTGTGGAAGAATGAAAATCCCAACTTTTTTTTTCAGAGATGGAAGAGAGCGGTATCTGTGAAGGCTACAGTAAGAAGTTAAAAGGAAAGTTCCAATAAACATGAAAAAGAGGATATCTAGGGAGGAGAAAAAGAACAAAAAGTAATAGAATATCAGGAAAATAAGATAAAGTAGGTGAGGAGGAGCCCGTGGTGTAACGGTTATCGTCGTAGGAAATGGACACGGTGACACGAGTTCAAATCCTGGACGAGACTGATTGCATTTCACATAGCACTAATACCCTTGGGAAAGGTATGAATCCAATTATTCTCCCTCCAGCTATGGGTAAATAGTAGGGCAGACTAGGTTCTTCAGCCTTGGTAAGGCAACTAGTCTAGGAGAAGGAATAACTCTGAATTTAAACCTGTTAAACTCCGCTTAAAAATTGACCTTGTGTCATATCCTGCCGGAGAGGAGGGGCTAGGTAAATATTATAAAGAAGGTGAGGATTAGAGAGGAAAAGCCTGGAAAAAAGAAAAAGAAAGAAAGAAAAATACAAACAAAGAAAGAATTCCTCTGGTGTAGTGGTTAACGTTCTCGACTGCAATCGTAATAAACGAGATCAACCTCCAATCGCGCCAGAAAGATCGATTTTAAACCGATAATCTTGAGAAAATAATAAATACATTTGTCCCTCCAGCCAGTGGTTAAATATTAACACTGCTGTTCTTTTATATAGACAGTTTTGGTATTAAATAACTTGTTGATCTACAATTACAATAAAAGCAAAGAAAGCAAAGAAAGAGAGAGTAACAGTAACAGAGAGAAATTAAAAGAGCGTGAGGGAGATTGAATGACAGAGAAAAGAGAGACTTCGAATAAAGAAATAAATGATATATTGTTTCGGTTTCTTTTATGGGATATCAAACTTTGGTTTTTTTTTTTTTTTTTGTTTTTGTTTTTTGTCAAAGACATCCTTGTAGAAGGACGGTAACGGTACTATTTAACCCAATAACTGAAATAATTTTGTATTAGTACGAGAACGAACGTAATACAACGACCGGAGTTTTAACTCACTTACTACGATGTCGAAGTCCAGCTCGTTTGCCACAAGGCTCCGGAGACTCCGCTTCATATTATTTCTATAGTTACTTTCATGAAAACGTTGCCAAAATGTCTTTCAGCGTCTTTTCAAATGAGAACGCTTTTTCTCGGAACTTCAGATAAAATATTTTTGGATATATTTTGATTTGTTGTTCACAACATCAAAAAAGCGTTCGTTTCAGTGAATATAAAGAAATCGATTCTTTTACCTAATTTTGAATAATCTATTCAGTCATTTGGTTGGTAGGTTGATTGATTTGGGGGTATGTCAGCATTTTTAGGCAATTCGACATTATTCAAACTACTTTAGACTGAAGTCAGTTTATCAATTACATACAAAAGAAAATGTATTTTCAGAATTGTTTTAAACATGTAAAGACTTCCTATCTAACGGCATTATCAATATTTTACGAATTATAGTATAAATAAAGTTAAGAATCATTTAAAACATGTAAATACTTCATAAAGAGTAGTAATAATAATTTTTAAGACACATTTAATAAATAAATTACACAATCATTTTAAACAGGTGACCACTCTATAACTGCCCGTAATATTAATGTTTTAAGAGAAAATGTAGTTCATGATAACTTTCAAAATTGTCTGAAACTTATCTAGTTGACTGCGGATGAGAGTGAATCTGGGAGTAATCACAACTAAGGGGTAACTATACAAACACAACAAAAATAAAACGAAAAATAAAGCGTAAATCAATAATACTCAACAGAAAAGCAAGTGTAGGCTATGTGGAGAAAGAGATAAAACGCATTATCACATTATAAGAAAATGCAGCAAACTTGCACGAAAGGAGTACGTGATATGGCATGACAGAAGGGGTGAGATAATGCTCTTGGAATTGTGCAAAAGATTGAAATTTGAACACACTAAGAAATAGTTAAGAATCCGTCCTAGATAATGAGACGGATGAAATTCTCAGGGATTTAAAGAATAAAGCCGATCACATAATCCGGCCAGAAGATTTGATCCAGGGTTAATAAACACACACACACACACACACACACACACACACACACACACACACACACACACACAAAGATAACTTGCCGTGAAGTGGATTTGCCCATTTCAGCGAACTACAGGGTAAAAATGTAAGAAAACAAAAGAAGTGACAAATACTTGGACCTTACCAGAGAACTAAGAATATTGCGGAAGGGGAAGATGATACCAATTTTAATTAGTGCGCTTAAAACAATTCTCAAGTAGAGGGACTGGAAATCAGAGAAAAATCGAGATCATCCAGACTACAACATTATTGAGATTGGCCAGAATACACATAGGATTCTTGTTGAGCTAAGGAAATTTGAGGTCATTCCGACTTGAGTGAAAGACTACCATCTAACGCTAGTGTAAACATCATGCCATGATTTGAATAAGAATGATAATTATATTTTATTCTAGTATATGCCTTCAAGTATTTCTATCTAATACTAATAATTTACTAACATAGATGCAGATCAAAGTGGTTTTACCATACCGAGTCAGAGTGGACCTAACCGTAATTGCGACGATGTGAGTGACTCCTCACTTTCCAGAAGTCAAGACTTTAATTTTTAGAACTCGATTCAATTTAGTCATATGTCGGATATTGTATGAGTAAACTGTAAAAAAAAAAAGATATAAAGTACAAGTTGGCTTCTTGTCAATATTTTCTTATAAGGACAGCGAAACAAACGCAGCTTTTCTTGAAAGATTTTTTATCTTTCTACTATCACAGAGCTCGTACATTTTTTTTTAAGTTGGCTTTGTTTCTTTGTTTATTGAAGACCAGTAGTACTACTATTTAACCCAGAGCTGAAGTGATAAGGAAATTCATAACTCTCTCAAGCGTTCGAAAGTGAACTTACTACGATGTTTCAGTCCAGCACTTTAGCAATTACCCCACGAGCCAGAATTTACTCTACAATATGTGTGCATTAACACTAACTGGACGTACGGAGAAAAGGCTTGACGGCAAATCCACAAGAATGCTGTTAGCAATATGGAACAAGTCCTGGAGGCAGCACCCCACAAAGCATCAGCTGTACAGCCACCGACGACCTATCACGAAAACTATCAAAGTTAGAAGAACCAGACATGTAGGACACTACTGGGGAAGTAGAGATGAACTCCTGTGGACCCCATCGCATGGACGAGCAAAGGCAGGACGTCCAGCTAGGACCTACATATAGCAGCTCTGTGCCGATACAGGATGTAGCCTTGAAGACCTACCGGAAGCGATGGACGATAGACTGGGGTGGAGAGAGAGGGTCAGGGAGATCCGTGCTGATGGTGCGACATGATGATAATAATGATGATGATGTGTTGATTATAATATCGAGACATTACAATATGCGTGCTCTCATACTGAAATCCTTATGACCTTGGCATTTCTTTCTACGATTAAAGTGTAGTATCGATCATATGGAAATTAGACCAGACCGATAAAATGAAACGCAGTTTCTTCCAGGCAGCGGTCGTACCGATACTGCTGTATGGATGCACTACTTGGACGCTAACAAAACGTATGGAGAAGAAGCTTGATCGCAATTGCACAAGAAGGTTGCGAGCAATATTGAACAAGTCCTGGCGGCAACACACGACAAGTCACCAACTATACGGCCACCTGCCTGCCATCACGAAAACTATCCAAGCTAGACAAACCAGACATGCAGGACACTGCTGGAGAATCAAGGACGAGCTCATAAGTGATGTACTCCTATGGACCCCCACATATGTCCGGGCAAAAGCAGGACGACCAGCTCGAACATACATTCAGCAGCTATGTGAGGATACGGGATGTGGCCCTGAAGACCTACCAGAAGCGATGAACGATAGGGAGAAGTAGCGAGAGAGGATCAGGGATATCTGTGCCTGCGGCGCGACATGATGATAATGATGATGATGATATCTGTATCAACGTTGATCGTACGACTTTTGTCAAATGTCATAAAATGTACCGTCAAAACCAATTATTATTTCGAAGAAAATGAAAAATAATATTTCGATAAAAATCAAAAATTCAAATTCAAAACTTGAAATGATAAGATATTCCTCTAGATAAAGCTTTAATAGATACAAAATTGGTTTGGTCATGATTAAGGCATTTAAGCGCAATAATGCAGCCTATTACTGCGGAAAATTTTTCTTCAAGAAAGGACTATGGAATCAATGCGATGACCTGAGGACAGCCAGGATCTAATTGCAAATGAAAATCTATAGAGAAAATTTAAAAGAATGAAAACAAGTACATTTTCCATACCATTCAAGATATAATGTAGCACGTTATCAGACAAGGAAATATGTCTATGATTATTTCAACAATCAATGCTCATGTGTACGTGGAAATCAGGGATAATTTTTGAATTTTGTCGATAGAAAATTGGTTTGGTTATGCTAATATCATTTTTCAGTACGAAAATGCATCTTGTTACAAAGGAAAATAGACTAGAATTTTTCTTCAGGAAAGGACAAGAAAAATCAATGATAAACCCAGCCAACAGTCAGGATCTAAGTCCAATTGAAAATTTATTGTGGATTTTTTTAACGGTTTTGATAGGCAAATTACGATCTATCACCAACAATTTAAGAAATTCCGGAACTGTATTGCATTAAATTAATGCAATCCATGCTTGAAATAAATAATGCTGTCAAAAAATCTCGAAGAGCGATAAATATATATTAATTCGACTTTTTTTGTCAATGAATTCCATATTTTTCCCCAATATCAATTTTTTTCAAATTTTTTCTTTGCTGGTTTGGAAAAAAAATATACAATTAATCTTTATTATTTAATTTTAGTTTCTTTAAAGAATATTTTACGAATCTAGATTTTTCAGTCATTAACGAAAAATGTTATACAACTTACCTGTAATTAGTTTATTTACAGGTAAATAAAGTAGCAAAGTGAATGTCCTGTGAGAGTGGTGATACCACAATTTTTTACTGGAGTATTAAAATATTTCATGTTTACCTTGTTTGATGAATTTCCGTTTGCCTCACAGTCACCAGTTGGTAGTGGTCTGGTATTTGCCAAAGGAGTTTTGCCACGTATAAGCAGGTCCTACCAACAGAAAATTTATCTCAACACATTAATCTAACCTTCATTGTTATGAATTAAGCTTTCATCCAATCAATAGATGCTAATACTAATAAGATACTATATATATATATATGTGTGTGTGTGTGTGTGTGTGTGTGGTACATTCAATAAGTTTCCTGATCTTTTTTTTTTTTGTACAGGCATTTGAAATTGTCGTGGATTCTTGAAAATTCAGTATGTTATTGCTATACATCTTAGGATATGACGGACCAGTTTTTTTATGATTTCAGATTCAAATGAATAGCTACAGCAAGAATTGGAATGCACCCTACTAAAGCTTGATTGTCAATTTGTACGTGAGCACATTTTAGAAGAACGATCTACAATAAAATTCTGTTTTAAACTCAGAAAAAAAGCCACAGAAACATACAGAATGCTTCCGACTGCGTTTGGACCATCTTGCATGAACCGAGTATCAGTCTTAGAGTGGCCTAAGAGATTCAAGGAAGGCAGGGAGCCCGTGAGGGTTATGACAGGTGTGAGAGGAGTAATGAAGTCAATACACCAGAGTTGATTGACCAAAGGTTTAGGGGTAGAGTTAGGGTTACTGTGTTGAGGTTTAAAGTGAGTTCAGGAAGAGATTCCTAAAGAAGAGGCCAGCACTCTTCAAATCGGGTTAATAGCATTTCCAGCTGGACAATGCACCAGTCCACAACTCCATCCTTGTCACAGACTATTTGACCAAGATGGGCATCAGGACATTTCGTCACCATCCCTATAGTCCAGACCTTGCTCCCTGTAACTTTTGGTTATTCCCTAAGCTCAGAGGCTGTCGTTATGATACAATTGAGGAGATGAAAGAGACTGTGACGAAGGTCATAGTCACGCTCAAACCGGAGGACTTCCATGTGGCTTTCCAGAGGTTATTGGGGCGGCATAACAAGTGCATTGCAGCCGGAGGAGATTACTTCGAAGGGGACTAGAATTTCATGTGTGTACTATCAATAAAAGTGCCCATTCGAAAAAAATTCTCGAAACTTATTTAATGATCCTCGTATATATATATATATGTATATAACAGGGAAAAAAAAATGAATATTATATATTCTAGGGTATCGAATAAAAATGCTGGTCAGAAAAAGTATCTGATTTTATTTTTCATGCTTGGGGATGGAAGAATAAAATGAACATTACGTGGAGTATCAAGGAATTCGGTAAGTTTCAATAGGAAATGTTAGGAAATATTCCTTTCTACTTGAATAATTATAATAGACAGATATATGGAATAGCATAGATTTGCATATATATATATATATATATTTATATAAATATACATATGAGACATTGGCGATAGAAATTGAGCGAGAATAAGATAAGACCCAGTGGATAAACAAAGTGTTATTATCTAATTAGAAAAGGAAAACATTTTATACACACACACACACACACACACACACACACACACACATATATATATATATATATATATACATGTGTGTGTGTGGAAATATATATATATATATATATTATGTGGTTTGACATATTTCTAAATAATGATTACTAACTATTGGTGGTAACACATATGTATCATGTTTCTATGTTGATCATATTGGCGGTTAACATTGTTAACTCTGTTTATAGTCTATCATGACCGGTATATATATATATATATATATATATATATATATATATATATATATATATATAACAATTTGCAGTACCATGTGAGGATCGGATATTTGATAGCAGTAAAATTCGGTGAGACTTACTTCACACATAATTTGCCTTTGACTGTAATAGGAGATGAATACTTCAAATATTTATGTTTATATATATATATATATATATATATATATATATATATATATATAAGTTTGTATGTATGTGATTGTGCGTGCGATTTGTGTGTATATATATATATATATATATATATGTATGCATGTATGAGTGTGTGTATTACTATGAGTAGTCAATGCTTATGGATGCATCTGCATACATTTGCATATATTTCTAATATTTGTGTATTCGTTTACGTCTCATACCCAAAGGAAAACAATCCTACCTTGTTGGACCGCTTCCAGTCCACATTTGGCCAAACCGTGGCACTTGTTCGACTCCCACCAATATACGAAATGTACATAAAAATAAGTCACAACCCATAAAAACATCTTTCTGAAAAGCCTTTTCACAGAAATTCAAAGCTTTTGAGTTATTTTTATTTATACGTTCATGTTCACAGCGTTCTTTGAAAACTTGCAGATTATCGATAGTTTTTCAGAATCCGTAAGAAATATCTTCAGATATTTACCATATTTACTAACCCCCTCCGCTCGAACAGGATATGACACAAGGTCAATTTTTCAGCGGAGTTTAACAGGTTTAAATTCAGAGTTATTCCTTCTCCTAGACTAGTTGCCTCACCAAGGCTGAAGAACCTTGTCTGTCCTACTATTTACCCATACCTAGAGGGAGAATAATTGGATTTAAACCTTTTCCAAGGGCATTCGTGCTATGTGAAATGCAATCAGTCTCGTCCAGGATTTGAACTCGTGTCACCGTGTCCATTTCCTACGACGATAACCATTACACCACGGGTACCTCCTCAGATATTTACAAAGGCAGAATTACCGGCTTCCAGTGTTTTGCTTAGGTAAGTATGGTACATATTTAAAGAGATTACCGGAGAGTAATGGTTTATAACTATTTTTCGGCCTTTCTCAGAGCAGCGAGTTTCATTCAAACTGGGTGAAAGACCAGTTTTAAACTGTGGTTAAACGTAATAATCTCTCATGACTGCTTTCAGTCTATTTTAGGTAGCACGCCCATATGAATAACGAGTTCGGTCTCAGATTGCGAGTTTAACATAACGGTACCAAATGGATGATGTCAAGTTACTACACCAAATAGGACGTTGTACCATTACACACATGTTAATGGCTGTATCGCTATATCTTAAGTAGTGGCTGGAACCTGTTGTTACCTTGCTGTGAGAAAAGTGTACGAATACATGAAACTATGTCTTACTTCAAGAACACAAAAGTTCATTCGCTACTACACTTTTCAAGTAGTCACCGGGAAAAGAAATAGTGAATGAAAGCTGAGTCGACCACGTTAGCATGACAAAGAGAAACAAGTCATGAGGAGAAAGAAACACCAGACATAGACCTTGAATTTGTTCAGTAATTTCTTGTTTGTTCACTGGTTTCGTCTTCACTGGTTGACGTAGAGTATGAGACTCTTTTTCGGAGTTCACCCCCAAAATTAGGTTCGTAAATTTTCGTCTATCCTTATATCTTCGTGACTAATGTTCAACTGACGTCTTTACCTCGTCATTTCTCACAGTAAGCTAACTTACAAACCCAAGTCGTCTGTGTACTTCCGCCTAGTGTCGGAGGGAGGAAAACGACGCTTTCGATGGTTCCACACCAGCGCAGAAGATCTGAGACCTCCATTTTTTTCTGTCATTTTTAGTTAATGTAATCATTCACCCGTGAAAGGCTGACCTACATCCAGTGCTTTGACCTAAATCTTTGAATCGTCAACTAGCTTTTCTCTGGACTCACTGTCTGCTTTGTCGTCTAATATTTTTCTCTCTCTATCCTTACCGAGAAATTAGCCTCTCGTTGTCTTTATAAGTTGCACCTACTATATCACGTTACACGGGTTCCATTATTGACTGATATTGATTGGTTAGATTTGGTTTGT
Source organism: Sepioteuthis lessoniana (assembly GCA_963585895.1). NCBI lineage: Eukaryota > Metazoa > Mollusca > Cephalopoda > Myopsida > Loliginidae > Sepioteuthis > Sepioteuthis lessoniana. Next base: position 10,475 of record CAUZXS010002288.1, read on the forward strand.
TGGTTTTATGGCAAGTCAAAACATATGGGTATATTGATGCTAACCTCAGTTTTTCTGCTAAAGCCGTTATATGGTTTCAAGTAACTTATAATAATGATTTTAAACAATTATAGCTGCGAGTAAGTTTTATTAATACTAATAATCTATGGACAAATGAATGATGTCAACCAAGTATTGTTATTTGATAACAGTCCAGTTGACTGCGTCTCTACAGAGGAGTAAGACCACCACTCTTTTGCGTGTTTTGGATATGACATTAAACAACCTGACGATGAGGCTCCATTCGTGAAGTTTTGGGGAATATGGAGCATCCCTTCATTACTATTGCTTAAAGGCGACTCTTACCCAGAGTGAGAGTACCTGATAGGGTCCAATTTATGGATCAAATAGAATTGCCTGACATTTAAACCGTAAACAAGCAAATGATCTACATTACATCGAATTGTTAGAAATAAAATTGTTTGACCATTTAACTGTATGTCAACAAATGACTGATGTCTAAATGAATTGTTGGTAATACATAGCAATACTCAGAAGCATTTAACTGTGCAAATAAGACTATTTGTGTGGAATACTTGAAACTGTTTACCCGTATGCAAAATAGTATCATTGGTATTACGGACCAATAATTAAAAATATTTAACAGTGTGTAAATGAATGAATAGTGTTGAATAGAATTAGTATTAAATGGAAATACTTGAAATAACTTCACTGTGTGTCTACAAATGATTGATATTATCTAGAAATGTTTTTAGATCACAATAACTGAAACCATTGAACTGCGTAGAACCAATTATAAAACTTGTGAGCAAGCAAATTAGTTCTAACTCATTTAGAAATGAAATTTCTAAGAAAATATTAATTTACAAATCACACGCACATATATATATATATATATATATATATATATATATATATATATATATATATATATATGTGTATATATATATATATATATATATATATATATATGTATATATATATATATATGTATATATATATATATATGTGTATATTTATATATATGTATATATATATATGTGTATATATATATATGTGTATATATATATGTATATATATATATATATATATATATATATATATGTGTGTGTGTGTGCGCGCGCGTGTGTGTGTGTGTGTGTGCGCGTGTGTGTGTGTGTATGTGTATATATATATATATATATTTTTAAATGGTTTGGTTTGTTGGGGTTTATGGCATATAACCATTGCCGGTTATTTAACGCCAAATCCATTTTTATGTAAATAATCAGTTCTATTTAAAACAATTCAGTTTAGCATAAGTACACAGTTTAATTGTCAAAAACATTTCTATTTCAAACAATTCAAGCACAAGTTGTATGTAACAATTCAGTTGAGTGTAAATACAGTTTTAATATCGAAAAACAGTTATATTTAAAATAATTCAGTTAAGCATAAGCACGCAGTTTAAATGTAAGTACGGTTTTATTGTCAAAAACTTTTCTATTTCCAGCTATTCAGTTCACTCAAACAATTCAGTTTAGCATAAGTATGCTGTTAGTTCTATTTAACCCATAGATAGGGCCCTATCAGGTGCTACCACTCCGGCCCAGAGTGGACCTGGGAGCGATGGCAATGAAGGGATACTCCGCATTCCCCAGAGCTCCAGCACTGCTGGAACCTCACCATCAGATTGTTTACTGTCATATCCAGGACACTCGTTAGGGGGGTCTTACCCCTCTGCAGAGAAGCAGTCGGTGTATTTTACAGTCCCAGCCTACAGGGCAAATTCATTTAAATGTGTCCAAACAAATGATTAATAGTTAATAGAAATACATGAAGCCAGTCAAATATGTGCAAAAACTGAACTAAAGTTCGATTAAAAATATTATCTACAAAATGTATAAACAAATCATTTAGGGGTGTCCTCGTAGTGAAGTGCTTAAAGTGCTGGCCTGAGGAATTGTAATAAGCGAGTTCGAACTCCAGTCGTTCTATTACGTTCCTTTTTCGGACAAATATCCCGGAAAAAGTAGGAATTTCCTATGAAACCAAACAAATCATATATATTCAATATAATTGTATAAACAGGATTTAGCATTACATTGCCGACAATGTTTGATATGCCATAATCAAAATATTCCATAATAATCATTTGTTTTCACACAGATATTTGCAGATACATTTTATTTTACATATAACTGTAAACCATACTTCTAAACTGACGTAGACGTGCCAATGTTGGCCGACCAACAAGAACTAACCAATAACAGGTCTACGTTGACACGGAATAGAGCTTAGAATAACTGCTAGAAACGATGGACGCTAGGGACAGATCGAAAAAGAGAGAGAAAAAGAGGCAGAGAGAGAGAGAGTCAGGTTTGGTTTCTTTGTTTAATGGCATATCATCCTTTGTCGGTTATTTAATGCCAAATCTATTCTCCAAGAAGAACAGTAGTGGTACTATTTAACCCATAGCTGGGAGGATAAGGGGGTTACATACCTTTCCCATAGGTATTTGCCCGAAAGTGAACGTAATTGCGCGACTGGAGTACGAACTCGCTTACTACGATTCCGCAGTCCATCGCTTTAACCATTACACCACGAGGCCACCACCGAGACAGTCAGGGAAATCCATGCTAGCAGTGTGACTTGATGATGATGATGATGATCAATTGTTAGATGGTCGGGCAGACTGAATTTCGTAGTGGTAGATCAACGGTTCAAGATTAAACAGCGGAGACTTTTTTTTTTCGAATGAGGGATGATAATATTTAGCAACCAGTTATATTTTCAAATAACAACTCTTAATGATAATAATGTATGCATAAACATGGACAACTGCCATTCATTCATAAAACCACGATAAACCTTGTGACGAGATCCAGTTGAAAAGTCATGTCCGCCCGAGACTTCGAATAAGTAGAATTATAAGGCGAGAGCGAGATGTGAAAAAGCTGTCGGAGAAATTTTAATCTAACGTTGATAATGTCACTTGACGTGAAATTTATTTTTCCCAAATATACAATTATGAAATAGTTTGGAAGGTCAGAATCATTATTACGACAATAAATAGAATTTCTAAGATTATGGATTATAATATCACGATGGTATTTGTTTAAAAAATGCTATTGATTTAAAGTAGAAATTGCTTTGTTTTGACTGGTGAATTTAGAGAATGGACATTATTTTAATTAATAATAAATAAACGCGTAATTTATCAATAATACTTCCATTGTAATTTATGTTCAGCTAAAAAGCAATCGAACAAAAAGAAAAAAAAAATGAATTAATGTCGCCATTAACCATATATTCTATAATAGAAATGAATCAGAGAGAAATAGCTGCAATAGAAAAGATATAATTTAGCATTCAAAACGCAATGGTCTTGTCCGATTCGCACCTTGTGCTCAGAAAATTGTAGCCCAGTCAACTGGGGCTGTAGAATACAGCGATCACATATCTGCATAAGGGTAAGACCCCCTTCCAAATGAGTGTCCTGCATATGACATTAAACAAATTAATGGTAAGCCTTCAGCCTTGGAGATTTGGGTAATGTAGAATACCCCTTCATATCCATTCCTCCCAGTTCCACTTTGGCTTGGAGTGGTTGCACTTGATAGGGTCCTATCTATGGGTCAAATAGAACAAACTGTGTGCAACCAAATGACTGATATTAAATTGTGACTATTATATAGCAATACTTGGAACCATTCACATATGTGCAAAAAAGAACGCTGGCTTGTTTAAGAATATTATCAACGAAATGTATGAACAAATCTTCCAGGCTGTGGTCGTATCGATACTTCTGTATGGATACTCTCCTTGGACGCTAACTAAACGACTGGAGAAGAAGCTAGACGGCAATTACACAAGAATGTTGCGTGCAATATTGAACAAGTCCTGGCGGCAACTATACGGCCACCTGCCTGCCATCACGAAAACTATCCAAGTTAGACAAACCAGACATGCAGGACACAGCTGGAAAAGCAGGGACGAGCTCATAAGTGATGTACTCCAGTGGACCCCCACATATGGCCGGGCAAAAGCAGGACGACCAGCTCGGACATACATACAGCAGCTATGTGAGCATACGGGATGTAGCCCTGAAGACTTGCCAGAGGCGATGAACGATAGGGAGAAGTGGAGAGAGAGGGTCAGGGATATGATGATGATGTGTAAAAAGGATTTGGGATTAAATACCTACAATGGTTGAAATGCCATAAAATTCAACCAAACTAAACAAAACGAAAATCTAGCCGGGAGTGGTAGCACATGAAAGAGTCAAATATACCTGTTTGACATTTAAACTGGGTGCAAACAAATGACTTATGTTTAGTTGTTTGAAATAGAACTATGTGATCATTTATCTGTGTGTAATCAAATAAGCTAAAGTTTAATTGAATTGTTAGTGATACGTAGCTATACTTAGAACCATTTAACCTTATTGACTTATATTTACAAATCCTATATATCAAATATATGTGTACTAGAACTACACCCGTCATTATTGCCACATTAAGATATGTTATAACTAAATTACATCC
>CAUZXS010002288.1:20000-22813 GCA_963585895.1 Sepioteuthis lessoniana
CAAATATTAAGAAATTTAGTAAAGACTAAATTTTGATTTTAAATGGAAATTAAGTAAAACATATATATCTTTTAACTGAACAAGATAAATTGTTTATTAGCAATAATTTTTATCGCAACATTTACTTAATAAATAAATAAACAAATAAATAAATTGACAGACGTTTTCTTAAAATAAAACAGGTTAACTAAGTGATAAGATTTTTGTTGCTGAAGATTCTGTGACTCGTGTAATATTTAATAGTTACACGAGGATACATGACACCGGACAATGACAGTAACTTCTCGCCTATACCTTTTTGTTCCTGTCCCTTTATTCCATTATTCATTTTTATTTTTTATTTTTTATTAAACGAGTTAGAATCTATTGAAATATTATATTCCTAAAATTTTAAATAAGTTTCTTTCTCCAATGTGTATTGGCCAGCTGAAGAGCTTGTTTTTTTTTTCTTATTTTAGCCAAACCACGGTGTGTTGAGTTTTACAAATTATAAGAACTTACTCGGTATGAAATTTATAAATTTATGTATTGATTACCATATATTGAGCACTCCTGGATTTATAAGAATACTGTAATATATTCTCGAATAAGATCATTCCCAACTCATCTTCTTTATATATATATATATATATATATATATATATATATATATATATATATATATATATATATATATATATGAAAATTTCGTTGAAGCACACCTTGAGGTGGCATCGAAGTGTATTCCAACAAAACCTAGAACTAAATATAGAGTCCCATGGGAAACGTTAGCGGTTAGAGAAAAACGTGCACTCTTGAAAACTGCCTCCAAAAGCTATCGGAAGAACCCAACAATTACAAATGCCCGAAAACTAAAAAAGGCACTATATCAATTAGCATGCATATATATAAAAGAACAGACGGAATACATACAAAATCAGATAGATGAGATTAGGAACTCGGTGGAAGCTAGGTAATCTAGGATAGCCTGGCAAACAATAAACGAAGTGAGTAGAAGGAAGAGCACAGCCAAAGCAAAATGGAAACCTGCAAACCAACAAGAAAGAATAAAACTATGGAAACATCATTTCGAAAATCTACTAGGAAACCCACCGAAAGTTACGCACGAACCGATCACCAGAATTATCAGTTAGCTATTGGACATTAAACTAGGTCCGTTCACAAAAGAAAAACTCGACACGGTTCTTAGAAAAATTAAAAATAGGAAAGCTGCAGGGCTTGACGAGATTCCACCAGAAGTATGGAAGATCAAACAATTCGACGACATACTGCTCCGATGCTGCAGTGCAGTCTATAATCAAAATCCGATAGACAGGTGGATGAAGGGTTGCATTCTCCCCTTCTCTAAAAACGGTGACCTCGGATTAGCCAAGAACTATCGAGGTATAACACTTACATCCATAGCAGCCAAAATTGACAATGCCCTACTATGAAACCGCATAGAACCCAAAATCGACAACATCCTTAGGAAAAACCAAAATGGCTTCCGAAGAAATAGATCCACGACCTCACAAATATTGACCATCCGTAGAATCCTTGTAGGCGTACGGGCAAAAAACATTTCTATTTGTCGACTTTACCAAGGCCTTCGATTCCATTCACAGATGAAAGATGGACCAAATCCAACTAGCATACGGCCTACTAAAAGAAACCGTAGCAGCAATAACGATTCTCTACAGTAACACCAAAGTGAAAGTATGTTCACCGGATGGAGACACAGAATACTTCAACATTGTAGCAGGAGTACTACAAGGGACACGCTAGCCCCATACCTCTTTATCATCTGTCTAGACTACGTGCTTAACACTTCCATTGATAAAATCAGAGAAAACGGCTTCGAGCTGAAAAAGAAAGGAAGCAGAAGGTACCCCGCAAAAACAATTACCGGCGCCGACTACGCCGATGACATAGTGATACTGGCAAATTCACCGAACCAAGCCGAAACACTACTGCACAGTTTGAAACGAGCCGCCGCAAGCATTGGCCTCCATGTCAATGCACACAAAACGGAATATATGTGCTTTAATCAAACTAGGAAGCAGTGTCACATCAACCGAAAAAGACATCCACACGCGGCTAACGAAGTCATGGACAGCTATAGATAAGCTATGGATTATATGGAAATCAAACCTGACCGATAAAATGAAACGCAGTTTCTTCCAGGCAGCGGTCGTATCGATACTGCTATATGGATGCACTACTTGGACGCTAACTAAACGGCTGGAGAAGAAGCTAGACGGCAATTACACAAGAATGTTGAGAGCAATATTGAACAAGTCCTGGCGGCAACACCCCACAAGGCACCAACTATACGGCCACCTGCCTCCCATCACGAAAATTATCCAAGTTAGGCGAACCAGACATGCAGGACACTGCTGGAGAAGCAGGGACGAGCTCATAAGTGATGTACTCCTATGGACCCCCGCATATGTCCTAGCAAAAGCAGGACGACCAGCTCGAACATACATACAGCAGCTATGTGAGGATACGAGATGTAGACCTGAAAACTTGCCAGAGGCGATGAACGATAGGGAAAAGTGGCGACTGAGGGCCAGGGATATCCATGCTAGCGGCACGGCAGGATGATGATGATGATGATGATGATGATGATATATATGGTATTTAATTGACATCCTAACATGTCAAAATATGACACAAAGCCTTTTTGAAGTGGGTAGTCTCTGCACCAGTCAAAAATTTCTGCGTGGCAGGAACAAAAATTAATTAAACGATTTAAAGAGTGGATTTCATGTCAAAGTATACTTCATGTATATATATCTGATATACAAATATAAATTTACGTATGTCTGTGT
>CAUZXS010002289.1:0-17500 GCA_963585895.1 Sepioteuthis lessoniana
TGACCGATAAAATGAAACGCAGTTTCTTCCAGGCAGCGGTCGTGTCGATACTGCTATATGGATGCACCACTTGGACGCTAACTAAACGGCTGGAGAATAAGCTAGACGGCAATTACACAAGAATGTTGCAAGCAATATTGAACAAGTCCTGGCAGGAACACCCCACAAGGCACCATCTATACGGCCACCTGCCTCCCATCACGAAAACTATCCAAGCTAGACGAACCAGACATGCAGGGCACTGCTGGAGAAGCAAGGACGAGCTCATAAGTGATGTACTCCTATGGACCCCCGCATATGGCCAAGCAAAGGTAGGACGACCAGCTCGAACATACATACAGCAGCTATGTGAGGATACCGGATGTAGCCCTGAAAACCAGCCAGAGGCGATGAATGATAGGGAGAAGTTGCGAGAGAAGGTCAGGGATATCCGTGCCAGCGGCACGACATGATGATGATGATGATCTTCAGTTAGCTATCTACAAGCAGAACATTATGCACACTTATAAACGAAATAACAATTCTTCTTACTTCATAAAGTTACTGGTGACTTGATTTGTTTTTTCTTTTTGGTTTTGGTTTTGGTTTCATTTTTTTTTTTTTTTTTTACCGTAAATGACCTTTAAAGTCTACGGGGTATGTTTTTGACTCCAGCACTGGTGTGAATTTAAATGTAAATGTATAACCGTAAAATATCTAAAAGTCAATAGTGGAAAATTACCTCTATTTGTCAACCTCGTTTTGAAATAAGCAATTCGTATTTATTCCTCATGTTTCACTTGATATCGTTAGAAATTAAATAATTTTGGGAAGCCATCTAAGAAGCTTATAATAAAAACTTATTCATAACGTCTTTATTGGGAATCGTTTTGAGATGAGGCTTCTTAATCTGAGAATTAATCTTTTTTTGCGGACTTTTGTCCTCATCTTGGTAGTTTTTTTGTTTGTTTGTTTGGGTTTTTTTAACGTGGTGCGATAGACAACAACTATGGAAGGCAGTAATTACTGGGGATACGGTTACAAGACTCAACATTCCTATCCGAGGTCGCAGTTAATCACCTGAAGACGGCCAGAGGTGAAATTTGGCCGAAACGTACTGAAAAAAAAAATATACCAAGATGAGGACAAAAGTCCGCAATAAAAAATTAATTCTCAGATTATTCATAACGACTGTCCTTAACAATTAGTGTGTCTTAATTACTTTGTTACAATTAACATATAATAGCGGGACATCAAAGAAAAAATCAAACTCTCGAATCTGACAATGTTTGCCAAACCTTGTGCTAAAACTGGTACTTTCTAACGCACGCACACACACACACACACACACACACATATAATATATTGATATTGTTGGATAAATGTAATATATTAACGTGACCAGCAGGTGTTGAACACACCGGATGTTATTGGCAGCTTCATCCGGCCGAAGATAATATCAACAAAGTGATTACTGGAATGTCACTGTGTCCTGCAGGTGTTGTGTATCGTCGGATGTTGTTGACAGCTTCATCCGGCCGAAGATAATATCAACAAAGTGATGACCGGAATGTCACCGTGTCCTGCAGGTGTTGCGTATCGGCGGATGTTGTTGACAGCTTCTTTTGGCCGAAAATAATATCAACAAGGTGATTATCGGAATATCACCTTGACCTATGGACATGGTTGGACTCGGCGAATGGTGGTAGATACGTCCGCCCATAGAAGTGGGCTTGGGCAAGTAGCCAATGGGGAAGAAACAAAACATGGACTTGAACTGTAACCAATAGAAAGCAAAGAAGGGAGACGTGGGCGAAACCATAACCAATAAAAAAGAGGAATTGCTGCAGGTCACGTGGGAGTTGTAGACTGTATAAATTCCCGAATTTTGGCTAAAGTTGTTCACAGGCTCTTCCGACTTCCGACGACACCTTCGTGTGTGTGAACTCTCTGGATTGCTCTTCTGCTCTACACAAGTATCATCGTCAATAATAGAAATATAATCTTAAATTTTTATGTATACGTGTTCCTCGTTGTTCACCGAGACACAGCCGTAATATACAACTTAAGCAAATCGTTTAAAAACGTTTTTTTATAAATCAAATAATGCTTAATATAATTCATTAGAGTAGAATAAAGCCTAAAATAAATTGATGTTTATTGACCCTTCTGTAGCAGCCTTGTCACTGTCGTTTTCATGTATTTGAAAAAATACTGGTTTTAGATAAGACTAGCCTCATCTGAGTATATATATAAAGTAAAAGTAAAGCTAGTCGAGGGTGACCTGAAGGCTCCTTTTTCAATAGCTACTACACCGAGGTATAGGCGAGGGCGCAACTCCATTCCTTGGATTGTTTCATTTTACCCTTAATCCTTACCTTATAATGCTGAGTGTTAAGCAAGGCGACATCAAGTACCATTTTTGAGTCTTTGGTATGACTCTACCTGGGATTGAACACCGAACTCCCGGACCACTGGCGAAAACTCTACTCATTAGGCCAATGGCCCTTTATCTAAGTAATCAATTTTTTATACAACCTATTCTATAATTTTGTTGATTTGAAAAAAATTGTAGAGCAACTTGCATATAAAAAAACTAGTATCCGGGGAAATATTCCATCAAAAAATGAAAGACTAAAAACATACGTATTACTTAAAAATAATCAACCAAAAACAAATATCGAGCCGAAAAAAAACACCAACAGAATTCCTTAAGTTAAACATAAGTGCTAAATACATTGAATAAAGCGAAAAATTTATATTAATATACGCAATCGCAGGATATCACCCAAGGTCAATTTTTAAGCGCAGTTTACAGGTTTGAATTCAGATTTTTTTCTTCTTATGAACTGGTTGCAATACCAAGGTTAAAGGGCGCTGTCTGCCCTACTAGTCACCCATAACTGGTGGGAGAATAGTTGGATGCATACCTTTCCAAATAGTATTATGCAAATAGCCTTGATCAGGGTTTGAACTCAGTTCGCCGTATATATATATATATATATATATATATATATATATATATATATATATATAAAATTAACTTAAATCGCGAGTCGGAAATCTCCTACTAAAGTTTCACCTTAACGGATCCTCAGGAAGTCAAACGCCGACTAATCGTATTCATATATATATATATATGCATGCATAGAAGTAAATGACGGAAAAGGATCCGACAATGTGGAGAAAAATTGAAAAACAAAGTAATCCAAAGTGAAGAATTTAATATGAAAGAAAGTCGACGTTCTGACGTTTCGGTTTTAATAAACCATCATCAGGACTTAGAAAAGATGTTATCAAGTGTCGTTACATCACCGAGCGTTGTTTAAACATTATCATAGCATCTTTTTTTCTTGTTTGCATTTGAATGTATGTCTGTATATTAAACAAAAACAAACTGTACCCCAGTGGATATTAGTCTTAAGTGAGCCTCATAGCGGGACTGAAATTCGAAATCGCTTCCTTCGAGGTCGTATTTCAACACTATAGCCATTGCACCACAAATAGACAAACACAGTCTTTATAGCGTATCTATTGGTATGTCATAACCCCAAATTGAATAGAGACCTGATCGTCGATATTTGCTCTTGTCTCTAAGAAAATACACAGAGATCACTTCTTTAAATAAATTGGTTTACGTCATCAAAATACGTGTTGCTACCATGAAAAACTCTAAGGCAATTTTGTTTTTGCAGTGATAGAAAAATGATTACTGAAAACGCAATTTGATTTCATCACTAGTCATAAACCAAATTTTAGGAAATATTCTTCGAGTAATCATAATTATTCCTATACAGTACTGTTCGTGTGCTTTAATCAATAAGAAAAAAAAAGTGTTTTTAAATTTTCTTTTCCAGCAGCTGGGGTTATCTTTTTTTTTCTTTCTTTTTTTTTTTAGCTCTGTGAATCAATATTATTTTATTAAGAACACAAATATCTTCTTACAAAACAGACATCTTTACCTTTTATAACTCTTATTATTATTTTGATTAAGTGATTTATCAAATTTTTGGTAATGTCAGAATATTTTTAAACAAAGTGTATTAATATTTAGAATATTTTTAAACAAAGAGTATTAATATTTAGAATATTTTTAAACAAAGAGTATTAATATTTAGAATATTTTTAAACAAAGTGTATTAATATTTAGAATATTTTTAAACAAAGTGTATTAATATTTAGAATATTTTTAAATAAAGTGTATTAATATTTAGAATATTTTTAAACAAAGTGTATTAATATTTAGAATATTTTTAAACAAAGTGTATTAATATTTAGAATATTTTTAAACAAAGTGTATTAATATTTAAAATATCTTTAAACAATGTGTATTAATATTTAGAATATTTTTAAACAAAGTGTATTAATATTTAGAATATTTTTAAACAAAGTGTATTAATATTTAGAATATTTTAAACAAAGTGTATTAATATTTAGACGCATTTCGATGTGACTCCTACTTTATTATTTACTACTATTTCTTTCTGTGACAAGATGCTTATTACCGTTTTCCATCGATTCATTTTTCTTAAGATGCTCCCAAAATATATATATATATATATATATATTTAGGCAGCATTTCTTCGTTAATGAAAATTTCATTAAACATAATAGACATTTTATGTCTACATATTTTCTTCTGGATCCGTTCGAATTCCCGTATTACTTTTATCGTATTCGGGGGGAATTGATTTAGGTATTGTCCATAGTTGTATGTATCCCTAGTACTTTCTGTCCGACTTTGGGCCATCATTAGGGGAGAATCTATTACAAAAGTGATGTAACTTTTGTTTTAGCAAATTACTACTGTGTAAGGACGTCTTTGCCGTTGAAGATTATGGCGTTTGCTTTTAAATGTAATTCTGTAAATAGTGCCAGTAGCTAAAGACATTTAAGTATATTAGCACTAGTTTGAAAATTAATTCTATTAAGTTCTATTACATCACTTTTGTAATAGATTCTCCCCTGATGATGGCCCAAAGTCGGGCAGAAAGTACTAGGGATACATACAACTATGGACAATACCTAAATCAATTACCTCCGAATACGATAAAAGTAATACGGGAATTCGAACGGATCCAGAATAAAATATGTAGGCATAAAATGTCTATTATGTTTAATGAAATTTGCATATATATATATATATATATATATGCTTCCAATATATATATATGATGCTTCCAATATAGTTATGTATGTAACGGATATATGTAAATAAAATAAACGTGATACATAAGCGTTTAAGATCCTTCGCTTACGCTAGTTTCCTCGTAGCCGTACGGTAGAATCTTCGGTTGGCGTATGAGTCAGTCGGGTTTCGATCCCAGTTTCGACAATCTCGCGTGTCTAGCCACACGGAAGAGTTGTGATACAACGAAACTGTCTGTCTGCGGATGACAATATAATATATGCTCCCCACGCAAAGATTAGATGATTATTTGTTGCTGCCTCCAGCCAGACATGTTGCATAGCCATATACACGAATATGACCATGTGCGAAATGGACATACAATGTTCATTACTATAGACTATATAAAGAACATAGGACTCTCGAAATTCGAAAACACGTAACGACTTCTTGTTCAGGTACGAAACCTTTTTATTAACTTTGAGTTAAAGGTTTCGACATAAGAAGGAGAGACACAATCTTCTATGTTGTCTTATGCATTTGGCCCCCATCTCGAGCGGTCCCCATAGGGCGCAAGTTCGCCTCGCGTTTGTGAGCTCCAAAAGTCGAACCTCCTTGTTTGGCGTCTAGTACTCAACTCTCTAACTTTCTTTCAATTCTCCCACAAACCTCCGCGCGCTTCCGGTGCGTGACATCACTCGCACTCCCTCACCCGTTTCGTCTCGGATTATTGTGACATCTGAGTGACACCTTCGTCCGCCCGCGTTAACACCTGCATCAATGTTTGCGCCTAACTAACCCATGTGCTGAGCCGAAAGGTTCTCAGCCTAACTAAACTCAAAGGCATGAACCGAAATCCCTAGGCCATTATGTTACCGACATGCAGCGACAAATAATCATCTAATCTTTGCTTTGTTTAGCGTTAAAGTGAAAGGAAAATTTTAAGTAGGACGTTCAAGAATTTAAACCCCCGAAAATCTCCTTATTTATAACACATCATTGAAGAAATTGAGAATGTACTGAAAACTGATGTCTCCTAATTCGAAAAGGCACATTTGTAGGCATAAGTGATATTCCATGTATAAATGCCCTTTTCTTTGACACACCCAATGAGAATTATTGTCTCGATGCAATAAACTTCTTAGTATTGTGCTATTGCATTATAGTTAGCCTAATCAAATGGGGCTGTAGAATGTTATATAATTACGGAATGATCTTTTTATATTAATCATTTTTCGTTAATTATATTTTATCATTCGGTTTGGTTGGACTTTGAACTATTTGGCTTAGTGCAGGTGCAGGTGCACACATTGAGTATAGTTCACGCTCGTGCGCAGAGGATATGACAACCACAAATGTCATAATAAAAACCCCAGATAGGAAATGAACTGGGGTGTGAATGCCCGGAAATGAGGATTTAGGGATTTCGAAAAAGACGTTAGTTGAGTTTTAACTCTGGGCCGGTCAGTCCAGCTGGGGGCTACGGGATGCGCGTTTGTTGGGTCAGTTAGTTGAGATTTGACTCTGGGCGAGGCCAGTCCAGATGGTGCTACGGGATGTGCGTTTGTTGGGTCAGTTAGTTGAGATTTGAATCTGGGCCGGGCCAGTCCACCTAGGGAGTTGACTTTGGGCGATGTAGGAACAGTCAGCATAGTAAAAATTGTGTGTCTCTCTCTCCTCGTGTCGAAAGACTTAAAGTCAAGAAGTGAATAAACGTTTCGTACCTGAACAAGTGAGAGTCGTCTGTGTTTCGGGATTTCTCTGCATCTGAATTTTACGTATTCGTATTTTGGATATGCTACAGAATACACCGACTGCTTCTCAGCAGAGTGGTCAGACTTCCCCCAACGAGTATCCTGGATATGACACTAAACAATCTGACGGTGAGGTTCCAGTAATGCTGGAGCTTTGGGCAATACGGAGTACCCCTTCATTGACATCTCTCCCAAGTCCACTCTGGCCCGGAGTGTGTGCTTATACCAAACTGAATTGTTTTTACATTTAACTGTGTGTAAATAAATGTCTGATATTTAATTGTATTGTTCGTGATTGTAGAATAACAATAACACATACCTCCGTAAAACGACCAGCTATCAGACAAAAACAAAGCAGGTCGTAACTCAGAGCAGTCTTACTTACAATACTAAACTGAAGCTGGTTTATATAATGAAATACACTTCACTCACTTACCAGCCGGCCAATCACGACCCATGCAATGAAATCGCCCACTTGTTCACAATGGGATGCTCCAAGACACCATAAATAGCTCCCGTTCCTCAAACCCGGCAATGCTTAGCTTTCTGTCTTCACGGCTGATTTCTCTTAGCTAACGCGACTTATTCTCGGCTATCACAACTAATTGCCCTACCTGACCTGACAAATTCTACAGTGATAAATAGCAATACTTGAACCTTTTCGCTTTGCTGACTAAACTGAATCGTTTGAAATTGAACTGTTTTTTACCTTTAATCTGCGTACAAATGCTAAACTGAATTGTTTGAAATAGAAATGTTTATATGGATAAACATAGATTTGGCGTTAAATAACCTACAAAGGTTGATAGGTGTTAAAACCAAACCAAAATAAAACAAAACAGAATTGTATCATTGTGACCTATTGCATCACCCCAATTGCATTATCGTAAAACTTTCTTTTAGATGCACTTCATGGTTTTAAATAATTTCAACTATAGCAAGATAGTGAGCTACTTTTTCCTTGTCCACAGATTTATAGGCATGGCTACATTCTTTAAAACACCAGCAACAGTTGTTTTTAACTTTTAAAATTCTAAAAAAAATCTATGTCTATTTCCTTGACATGAGGTTATGATTACGTGTTGTAGTTCAGTGGTAGAGTTTCAGTACTGAATTCTGTAGTCGCTGGTTCGATCTCGAGTGGGGGTGATCACGGTATACATAGCTGTCCATTGGTTCCGTATATGGCGTGCATTTCCTGGTAATTCAATTTGTAATATATAATTCCTCTATTTAAAAAAAAAAGCAAATGTAGAACATTCGGAGAGATTGTGTTAGCAAACTCTTACCTAAAAGAGCTTGAATGGTTCAGTGGAAATACTTGATGTTTTTGCTATGATGATTGCTCAATAGAACTGTTGTATATAGTCCTAGAAACGGAAGTATCGTTTCGGCCATGTTTGACTGGTTGTAATAAAAAGGTGGAAGAGGTTATTCCACCAATACTGACAACTGAATTACGTTGTTATTATCCATTAGTATTTTCTAAAGCAACAAATCCTTTTTTTCCTTAAAAGACTTCTCACCCGGTTTTTGAGGCGTACATAAATCTTTAACGGAAGTGCCCGTGGTGTAATGGTTATCGTCGTAGGAAATGGACACGGCGACACGAGTTCAAATCCTGGATGATACTGATTGCATTTCACATAGCACTAATACCCTCGGGAAAGGTATGAATCCAATTATTCTCCCTCCAGCTATGGGTAAATAGTAGGGCAGACTAGGTTCTTCGGCCTTGCTAAGGCAACTAGTCAAGGAGAAGGAAAACTCTGAATTCAAACCTGTTAAACTCCGCTTAAAAATTGATCTTGTGTCATATCCTGCCCGAGCGGAGGGGTTGGGTAAATATGATAAATCTTTAACTTGTCTTTGTGTCGAAGCGTTGAGTTTTCGCACTGCCTTTTTCTTGAATAGGCCACTTATACAAGCTGGATTCATATCATCATAACTGCCGTAAGGAAGTCTTCCCTATCCATCATGTAATAAATATTTACCAAACTAACCAGACTGCAAATCTCCAAATCGGTTGACCTATCTGTTTGTAGACAGTTTGTAATTTCAACATTGTTTCAGGATGATGAAGGCAAGTACAGATTTCAACTTTTTCGGAGCACTTACAATGGAAGTTGCCAGAGAATAAGACTGCTACTTTTTCCAATCGATTTCTCTTATCACGAAAGTCCTGAAATGTTTGATTCAGATCCCGTATAATTCTTTTGAGTTCCTGTTGTATATCGTCCAAGAAACAGAAGTATCGTTTCGGCCATATTTGTCTGGTTGTAATAAAAAGGCGGTTATTCCAACAACAGCCAAGACAACTGGATTACGTCGTTGTTATCCGTGATTATTTGCTAAAGCAAATTGGAATATTTTGACAACGAGGATATTGTTTTTCACACAGAAATATGACAACACTCGGACGTGTGAATAAATTCTGCGTTGAGTCGGGAAACATTTCAACTAACCTGGATCGCGAGAAACAATTTTTCATAGCAAACGATATTGCACATGGCACTAACAGACAAAATGCAAATCAATTTTATTCAACACAATCGGAGAAAAGACGTACAGAGTCTTGGAAGATTTATGTACACCTTAGAAACCGGGTGAGAAGTCTTTTAAGAAAATAAAGCATTTGTTGCTTTAGAAAATACTAGCGGATAACAAGAACAGCGTAATCCAGTTGTCAGTGTTGGTGGAATAACCTCTTCCACCTTTTTATTACAACCTGTCAAACATAGCCGAAACGATACTTCCGTTTCTATGACAATATACTATACCTTTTCCAGTTGAAAACGGGAGTAGTTCAGTTTAAAATGGGAATAGTTCAGTTCAAAATGGGAATAGTTCAGTTCAAAATGAGAATAGTTCAGTTCAAAATGGAAAAATTATTATAAGTATAAATATAAAAAAGCTGCAAAGAGACAATATGGGGGGGGTCCAGTTGTGATGGTTGTTGACAATGCCCCATGTCACTCAAACATTGAAGAAGTTTTTAGTGAAGAAGAATTTCTAGGATGTGAAGTGCTTAGGTTGGGACCATACAGTCCAATGTTTAATCCGATTGAACAAGTATGGCCTTTAGTCAAAGCTTATGTCAAGCAGGAATTGGCTGCTAAAATTGTGAGTATTCTTGCAATGGAGAGAAGAGATGGCTTGTCAATTACTGAACCAAGGGCAAGAGCTTTGACTTCATTAATTGAGGAAGAATTGGGAAGGGTTACACCAGAAGTATGCAATCGTTTCATAGCTGGAATTCAATCTAAAATTCCTGCAGCTGTAGCATAAGAAGATGTGTTCTAATAAATGACTTGAAGAATTTATTTTATATTATAAAATGTTAACAATTTCATTGCTAAAATAATTTATAAAATATTTTTTATATTAATAATAATTTTTCCATTTTGAACTGAACTATTCCCATTTTGAACTGAACTACTCCCATTTTGAACTGGAAAAGGTATAGAGTTCCATCATCAAGTATTTCCACAGAACCTTTCAAGCTCTTTTAGGTAAGAGTTTGCTAACACAATTTCTCCGATTGTTCGACATTTGTTTTTTTTTTTTAATAGAGGAATTATATATTACAAATTGAATTACCAGAAAATGCGCGCAACATACGGAACCAATGGCGAGCTGTTTTGTCCTTATTAGGTCTCATTAGCATTATAAATCGTGATCGCCCTCACTGGAGATCGAACCAGTGACTACAGAATTCAGTACCGAAACTCTACCACTGAACTACAACGTGTAATCATAACCTCGTGTCAAGGAAATAGACAGAGATTTTTTTTTAAATTTTTGAATAGAGGAATTATATATTATAAATGTAATTACCATGACCAGAAAATGTATTACCAGATTTTCAGGTCATGGTAATTCAACTCTCTGATTCTATCTTAACAAACACATTTAGCACAAATAGGCGGAAAAGAAAAACGTGTTTTTATTCAGAAGAGAGCAGATGTGATCTATTTTTGGGTGGTAGATTAGCGGAATATTTCCGCTTGTACTTTTTAAAAGTTGGTGTAAATTCTTTGTTTCTAATGGCGTAAACTTCAAATTAATCAATTTGGAAATCATTGTTGTTGTTGTTGTTGTTTTTTTTTGGGGGGGGGGTTGCTTTTTTTTTTTTTTTTTTCTGCTGTTCTTCAAAAAGTGTCTGGATGGCTCAGAAGCTGTGATAGAGATTCTGTTGGATTGGTAAGGATTAATAGATTTTTTTCAACTGAAACAGCACCTTGCAGATGTCATTTTTCAACTGAAACAGCACCTTGCAGATGTCATTTTTCAACTGAAACAGCACCTTGCAGATGTCATTTATTTTCATCTTAGCAGCCCCACACCTATTATAAACGGTTTTTTTTCAAAACCAAAGTCATGTAATTGCACATAGTTGAAGCCCCTCTGCTGCCATTCTGTGTATATATGACAAACATCTAACCTCTTCAAATCTAACTCTTTGACCTTTGTGCCTGGCTTGGCCTAGCTTAGCACTATTGAATGTAGGCTGTCTAGCCAAATTCTTTAGAACAGCCAGTTGCTCATCAGGCATCTAAAGTCTTCTTTTAAATGCATTTCCCGTCGCATCAGTTAGTAGATTTTATTTTCAGTTTCTCTGTTCATGTTGACCTCTGAGAGCACATGGATTTGGCAGAAGAGAACATTATAAATGGGTATCTTTTTCTTCTATAATTTAAAAATACAATAAACAAATGCTAGCACCAAATTTTTACGATGAATAACAACAGGAGAATAATTTTCTGTTATGGTACCCAAGCTGGGGACTGTTAAAAACTCTACCTGCTGTTATTAATACCGGGAGAATAATCATCTCACTAAGTTCTCCCTAGCCTAGGGTTGATTTTAATCAACTGGATTCATAGATTGGTCACCCATCGGTCAGCCGGCCGTGGTGTCAACGACACGGATCTGGTCGGGTATGTCCCGTCTTCTGGACATACCTCGAGCCTCAGGGGAACGTCTCCCCAGGCTCTAGCCCTCTTCGGAGGGGCTAGGTTAATTGCCTGGACCCTGCCGGACACGTGTGGGCTGCGCCCGGACCAACCTTAGAAAGGCCTTGTGCCATACTTGCCCGTTAGATGGGGCGTGCAACAAATACCATTCTCTCCAGCCTAACACTTTGGCAATCAGGCTGACGTTCACCACTTTTTTATCTATGTTGTATTTATTATGCTTTCGTTAATGTACTTTGTTCCATGTAAACCCGAGTTCATGTCTTTCTTCCGGACCCTTTATTGGTCCGCAACATTTTCAATTTGCATAACGTAAAGTCTGCAATATATATATATATATATATATATATATATATATATATATATATATCAACAAATAAAAGCAAAAGTCGTTTGAGAAGATTTTTATATTGGTTCAGAATAACCACTGGACTGCGGGTTCAAAATCCAATCGCGCTATTACGTTCCCTGTCGAACAAATACCCTTAAGGACGGTACGAACCCCCATTATCCTCCATCTATGGGTTAAATAGGAGGTGCCCGTGGTGTAATGGTTATCGTCGTAGGAAATGGACACGGCGACACGAGTTCAAATCCTGGAAGAGACTGATTGCATTTCACATAGCACTAATACCCTTGGGAAAGGTATGAATCCAAATATTCTCCCTCCAGCTATGGGTAAATAGTAGGGCAGACTAGGTTCTTCAGCCTTGGTCAGGCAACTAGTCTAGGAGAAGGAAAACTCTGAATTCAAACCTGTTAAACTCCGCTTAAAAATTGACCTTGTGTCATATCCTGCCCGAGCAGAGGGGTTGGTAAATATGTAAATAGTACTACAACTGTCTTTTTAAAAAAGGAGAGCTCTGGCCTTAAATAACTCGAGAAGGTTGATATGCCATTAAATAACAAACAATATTTATATATTTATCATAAAAACACTTTTTAAACTATGCAACTTATATTGTATTTAATTAACCCTGAACGAACTCATTTTTGAAAACATCTCAATCAAATTCTCCCATTCTTTTATTAAATGTGAACCAAAGAGAATCAATTGTAGCCGTAAAAGCGATTGTCATTTTGACAGCAAATGTTTAACTAAAAACTTTATTTATCACACAAGAGAACTTGTGTTTGGTTGTTTGTTTGGGTTTTATGGAAAATGTTGGTTGGTTGACATAAGAAATACAATTCTCACAAGTGGTCCCCTTATTTCTGCCTCACTGTACAATATCTCAAACAGACTGATGTTACATTCAGTGATCACATTTATTTCTTATAGAAGTAAGTTGGCGACTTTAGTCGAGGGCGACCAGAAGGCTCCCTTTTCAGTAGCTAATACAAAGAGATGTAGGGGAGAGCGCTAACCCCTTTCCCTAGATTGCTTCACTTTATTCTTGATACGTACCTTATATTGCCGAGTATTAAGCAATGAGGTATAAAGTACCATTTTTAAAGTCTTTGGTATGACGCGACCTGGGATTAAACCTGGGATTAAACCCAGGTCTCCCGGACCAATGGCGAACACTCTACCCAATAGACCAATGAGTTGTTTTTTGTTTTTTTTCTTATATAGTATCATTCATTTCTTTGCTTGTCTGAGGTAAATTTAGTTACTTTTAAGTTTAATTAATTAGAATTGATTCGAACTGAAAGCAACGACTGCCGTTAAGCAAGAATAGAGATTTTTTCAATTCGCCTGAGTTCAATGTACATCATCAAAAGATATTTTTAATTCACCGTTTCGATTGACTGCCGATATTTTTCAATACACACAGATGGGAAAGAAAAGTCTACAATTGATTGCGTTTCCCAGATAAGAAAACTGAACCTCGAGGGCAGCTCTAACCCCAACGACTTAGACGAGCGATCTATAATAATTATAAATCTTATAATCACAATTTCGGCGCCTTCTAGGCAGCGATGTTAAACAAACTAGACATTACGTTCTGTTCTATTATAATAAAAATACCCGTTTTAATTATTTTCTTTAATTTCCTCTCTTCTTTGGTTTTCGCATTTTAATGGCGGCACTGGTCACTTTTGATTCCTTTGAAGTGATTAAATAGAAAAGAGTTTTAGACTTAGTTGACATTCTGATTTGCCTCTCAGATATCATAAAAAAAATTAATCTAATCAAATAATAAAGTTCCTTTTACAATATTAAAAAGATGGAAGAGAAAATTGTGTGTATAAATAAGAAAATAGGAACCACTTTACATTAAAAAATAGAATACTCTCTCTCTCTCTTTCTCTCTCTCTCTCTCACTCTTTCTCTCTTTCTATCTATCTATCTATATATATATATATATTATTTTTCATCCTACCTGATGTCAAGCAACCCTCCTCTCTAAATAGTCTTGATAGTGACACCAGATTCGTCACCGACCATTTGATCGTGTGGCACATGTTCCTGATTTCTTGTAGGCAAATATTATATTAGTCAGTGTAGCGATTTTTAACAGGAATGGTTAAGATTTATGCAATGAAGTATAGCAGTAATTGTTAGTTTATACAACAGGGACATATTTTGTGTGTGTAAAATTCTTTGTATCATTTTGTCCCTATGTTTATGCCTTAAGGTATATCTGAACTGCTTATTATATCAACAGAGGAAAGATAAATGTTTTTTTTTAACGCAAATATAAATGTTTAACAAAAATTAAACGAGGTTGAATTGAAATGCCATCTTGAAAGAAAAGAACGTTGGTCTTCACTCAAAAGAAATAAATCAGAAGATATTTGAGTAAATATCGACACACAGCTAACGAAGGCATGGACAGTTATTGATAAGCTATCGGTCATATGGAAATCAGACCTGACCGATAAAATGAAACGCAGTTTCTTCCAAGCAGCGGTCGTGTCGATACTGCTGTATGGATGCACCACTTGGACGCGAACAAAACGGCTCGAAAAGAAGCTAGACGGCAACTACACAAGGATGTTGCGAGCAATATTAAACAAGTCCTGGCAGCAACATCCCACAAAGCACCAACTATACGGCCACCTGCCTCCCATCACGAAAATTATCCAAGTTAGACGAACCAGGCACGCAGGACACTGCTGGAGGAGTAGAGACAAGCTCATAAGTGATGTACTCCTATGGACCCCCACTTATGGCCGAGCAAAAGCAGGACGACCAGCTCGAACATACATACAGCAGCTAAATGAAGATACGGGATGTAGTCCAGAAGACCTCCCGGAGGCGATGAACGATAGGGAGAAGTGGCGAGAGAGGGTCAGGGATATCCGTGCGGGCGGCACGACATGATGATGATTATGAATACTTCATAACTTTCTTTTTGTTAGGTAAGTATAGAGAATTCAATTCTTATGGAAGAAATTATTTCTTTGATTAATTAGGTCGGCTCAAAATTATTTCTTCGATTAATTAGGTCGGCTTAAAATTATTTCTTCGATTAATTAGGTCGGCTCAAAATTATTCCTTCGATTAATTAGGTCGGCTCGAAATTATTTCTTTGATTAATTAGGTCGGCTCAAAATTATTTCTTCGATTAATTAGGTCAGCTCAAAATTATTTCTTCGATTAATTAGGTCGGCTCGAAATTATTTCTTTGATTAATTAGGTCGGCTCAAAATTATTTCTTCGATTAATTAGGTCAGCTCAAAATTATTTCTTCGATTAATTAGGTCGGCTCGAAATTATTTCTTTGATTAATTAGGTCGGCTCAAAATTATTTCTTTGATTAATTAGGTCGGCTCAAAATTATTTCTTCGATTAATTAGGTCGGCTCAAAATTATTTCTTCGATTAATTAGGTCGGCTCGAAATTATTTCTTTGATTAATTAGGTCGGCTCGAAATTATTTCTTTGATTAATTAGGTCGGCTCAAAATTATTTCTTCGATTAATTAGGTCGGCTCAAAATTATTCCTTCGATTAATTAGGTCGGCTCGAAATTATTTCTTTGATTAATTAGGTCGGCTCAAAATTATTTCTTCGATTAATTAGGTCGGCTCAAAATTATTTCTTCGATTAATTAGGTCGGCTCAAAATTATTTCTTCGATTAATTAGGTCGGCTCGAAATTATTTCTTTGATTAATTAGGTCGGCTCGAAATTATTTCTTTGATTAATTAGGTCGGCTCAAAATTATTTCTTCGATTAATTAGGTCGGCACAAAATTATTTCTTCGATTAATTTAGGTCGGCTCGAAATTATTTCTTCGATTAATTTAGGTCGGCTCGAAATTATTTCTTCGATTAATTTAGGTCGGCTCGAAATTATTTCTTCGATTAATTTAGGTCGGCTCGAAATTATTTCTTCGATTAATTTAGGTCGGCTCCAAATTATTTCTTTGATTAATTAGGTCGGCTCCAAATTATCAGCAAAGTTCAATTTTTATCTATAAATCTAATTGCATTTTCAATATTTTTGGAGGGAACAGATTTCTAAAACTATTCTTGCTTTTGATACTTCAAATATTTCGCGGCGAGTTAGATATTTTCATCTGCGATGTGTCAAAAACAAGTACGAATGCGCCAACCGGTTGTAATATAATTGCCGAAGGATTTCGTTATATATATCTTGCCTTTGGGTTTAGTTAGGCTGAGAACCTCGCGGCTCAGCACATGGGTTAGTAAGGTGCAAACTTGAGCGCAGGTGTTAACGCGCACCGGGGAGGATGTGTCATTCACAGATGTCAAAATAAAAATCCCAGGATGTGAATGACGTCATGCACCGGAAGCGAGCGCGGAGGATTTTGGGGGATTTGAAAAAAGTCAGTTAGTTGAGAACTAGCCTCCGAACGGGAAGGGTCGACTTTCGGGGCTGGCTGAGGTCAAACGAATTTGTACGCTACAGGCGCCACACGTGTTGGGGGGGGGGGGCAGATGAAAAAGCCAGCATAGAAAGATTGTGCATCTCTCTCTCCCTATGTCGAAAAACCTTTTAACTCAAAGGAAATAAAAAGTTTCGTACCTAAACTGAGAAGTCGTAAGTGTTTTTCGTGTTTCGGGATTCCTATGTTCTATGTTATGAACATTCTATGTACGTTTCACATATCCGTATTCATGTATGGCTATGTTACACGGTGAAAAATTGCACAAATGTAGATGCAAAAATCACAGCTTCTTCAAAGTACTTTTATACAGCTCTCTAGCGAGAGAAGTAATGGTTGCCACTTGCGTAATGCAAGGCTTTTCAAATGAATTGAGCTCTCGGTAGCCGTTAAGCGGATATATGTAAACAAAATAATTGTGACACATAATCGTTTAAATTTCCTTCGCTTGCGCTGGTTTCTTCATGGCTGAGGGGTAGAATCTTGGATTGGCGTTTCAGTCAGTCGGATTTCGATCCCAACTTCGGGAATCTAGCCTGCCTAGCCATACTGAAGAGTCGTGATACAACGAAACAGTCTGTCTGTGGATGACAATATATATATATATATATATATATATATATGGAGAAAAATTGAAAAACAAAAAATCAAAATGATAAAGTTATTGTGAAAGAAACTCGACGCTATAACATCTCGGTTTTATTTAAACATCTATCATTGATCTATCAACTCAAGGTATCATCATTTTTAAAGTCCTGGCGATGGTTTATTAAAACCGATACATTATAGTGTCGACTTTCTTCCACTACAAATTTATCACGTTGGATAATTGTTCTTCAATTTTTCTCCATATATATATATATA
>CAUZXS010002289.1:22500-23650 GCA_963585895.1 Sepioteuthis lessoniana
AGGAGATTACTTCGACGGGGACTAGAGTTTCATGTGTGTACTATCAATAAAAGTGCCCATACGAAAAAAGTCTGGAAACTTATTTAATGATCCTATATATATATATGTATTAGTTTTTACTAAAAGCATATAAATATAACCCATGCGTCTTGACGTGTTTATACGTCAACTACATACAGTAAAAGATGTATGTACATAAAGAAATATACATATCGTAAAAATATATGTTGGCATAAATCATTATCAACTGATAGACTTTTATACACGACGCAAAACACGAAAAACTTAAAATGACCAACGAAAGAAAGAAAGAAAGAAAGAAAGAAAGAAAGGTGTAAATTGGAAACCCCCTACAAGATCCTCATTATCATCATCATCATCATGAATGATGGTTTATATCCCTCTCTTTCTCCTGCTTCTTTTCTTCCTAGTTATTATTATTATTATTATTATTATTATTATTATAATCTCTATTATCTGTTATAACAATCATTGTCAATGACATTACAAGAATGAGTTTTTTATTGCTTTTTTATCCTTAATTATTATTATTATTATTATTATTATTATTATTATTATTATTATTATTATTTAGTGCGCTTTAATCAATATAAATGCGGTAGTTGTGAAGTGGGCAAGCCAACAGACAAGTAGAAGTGAGTGGCTTAAATAAGCCGTTGAAATGCTAGCTGGTTGGGCCGGCTTAATAAGCTGGGGTTAGCATTGGGTATGATGTTGGGTTGTAGAGTTTTGTTTTAACCTGGGTATCATTTGTTAAAATGTTTGCAGCATAAAGACAGAATAATTTTTTATTCCTGCCAAATGTAGTTATAAATATTCATACGGGGATAAGTTGACGATGATGAGTTCAACATTTCTTCATTTAAGGGAGGATTGATTTTACAAATGTATGGCACACTGTATAAGATTCCTGAAAAGTACATTGGCATAGATAGATAGATTGATCGATAGATATAAAAACATTGCTAGATAGATAGATATATAGATAGATATCAACAAGCTTAGACAAAGATAAGAAGGATAGATAGATAGATAGATAGATAGATAGATAGATAGATAGATAGATATCAACAATGGCAGATATAAAAACATTGCTATCTAGACAGATATATAGATAGATATCAGCAAG
>CAUZXS010002290.1:7500-22500 GCA_963585895.1 Sepioteuthis lessoniana
GAACTATTTTATAAGTATTTGATTGTTCTGGGTCTAACTCGGATTTCTTCATCATTTCTTTGTTTCGAATTATTCTTTCTCTTTTGAACACACACACACACACACACACACACACACACACACACACACACACACATATATATATATATATATGTATATATATATATATATATATATATATGTGTGTGTGTGTGTGTGTGTGTGTGTGTGTGTGTGTGTGTGTGTGTGTGTGTTTTAATTTTTTCTTGTATACAGAAACGATTTCAATTTAAGTTGCGTTTGTTTTTATATACCATCTGTTGAAACGTCGTAACTTATCAGCACAAACTAACACACACACACACACACACACACACACACACACACACACACACACACACACACACATATATATATATATATATATAGTTATATATATATATATATAGTTAACTCTGCTACTTCGAGGATTACTATCATTCAAAAATGTCTTTTAGCGCAAATTCAGACCCAACAAAATAATTTTTTTACAATGATGTGACGTTTCGCTGTTTTGCTTTTGCGTACACATATAAAGAACAATGGCATACATACACAGTCAATAGATACATTGATACGTACATTCATAAGCGCGCGTGCGTGTGTGTATGTATGTATATATTTTGCATATATATATATATATATATATATATATGTATTGATATATTTTGGCTGAAGATATTTATGCGATTTATATACATTTACATATATCGATTAATCTATATCTTAACACACACACACACACACACACACACACACACACACACACACACACTCACATATATATATATATATATATTTATAAAAGTGTCAAATATTTGCATAAAATGTTTTTAGAACAAAATAAAATAGTTGAAGTCTCTCACCAAGGTGTCACCGAAAGTATATATATATATATATATATTTCCATTAGAGCTGAGGTCTAGTACTTACGTTTCACCGCAAACATCTTCAGGAAAATAACGCTAGTGCACACTTGTTATGAAGGAACGGGCTGCAGTTTTTAAGGTAACATGTTTACGAAAAACAACAAAAGATACACACACACACACACACACACACACACACACACACACACACACACACACACACACACACACACATATATATATATATATACAAGCCTATTCTTGTGAATGGCTTTTCTTTCTCTCTATCACTCTCTCTCTCTCTTTCTCTATATATATATATTTGTGTGTGTGTGTGTGTGTGTGTTATTTATTCATATCTATTTATTTATTTCAGCATAATATTTAACGAAATGGTTTTCCTTACGAAAGAAAATAATTAAGAAAATTTCGTAATTTTTATCTGATCAAATGTTTTTGAGATATCTGTAAATGATATAATTAGAAACTCTTGTTGCAGAAGCTGATAAATGTATTATTTCTTAATTGTCTTCCATACATACTAATTATATGTCTTCTTTAAAAAATTACAATTTTTTTAAAAACGTGTACATTGGATTCATTTAATGATACCTTTAAGACGAAATCAAGAAGAATGAAATATCACACGAATTCCATAAGATCTTTAAAAAAAGATCTTTTCCGATTTTTCTTTCGTTAGTTTCTGATTCAGGTTATATTTTGCGTGTCTTCTTTTGATGTTTTAAATAAAATTTCATGTGATTTAATTTCTCGGGAGACAAATCGAAATGTAAATATTTTTCTTGTCCAAAAGGTATTTTTGTAAGATTTAAAAATAAATAACGGGTTTTGATTGACTTTTAAAAAATTCCCGAAAATTTTCCCAACAAACTCCTTTTTTTAATAAAAACATTGATTTGCAATTTGCTAACTAAGAAATAAAAAAATAAAAAACAGAATTCGGTAAATCATATGTTTTTGGTATATTTTTAAAATCAAGGCATTTTCGCAAGGAAATTTTTTGATATGAAGTATTACGTCACAAAGTGTAAACAACTTTTCAACTATAACTATCCCAGTCAAATCAACAAAAATAATTTTTACATCAAAATTGTTCAAACCTTACTAATACCAGAAAGCTAATGATAATATCTTCTAACAAATTTTGACAATATTCGCCACGTATACATTTTTGTCAAATCCCATGCAGGTACGTTGCAAGTGTCGATGTATAGAAGCTATGATAAATAATCTCTTGGGTTTGGACATCATATCTTACTCAAAATTTGATTTTGCTTTTAAAAAGAGGCTATTTTATTTTGTTATCGTCATCACATTTTTTAAAAAATGATATCGAAATCTCTGCTCTCATGTCCTACCATATATAGTAGAATCTTAAACCTTTGCTTATTATCGGAGGGAGTCAACATTGCTTGATGGCATTAGAGAATTTAGAGAAAGGTATCAAACCCCCAAATTTTCCCTAGCTATGGGTTAAATAGTACCAGAATGACTTCAGCTTTAAATAACCCGAGAGAGTTGATCTGTCATCAAACAACGAAATCAATTAAATCACCTTAAATAGATGAAAATAAGCAATCGCTTTTAAAAGTCTAATAAATGAAAAATTCCTCAAATACTTAGAAGCAGAGCAGTATTAAACTGAAACAATGATAGAATCATCGGATTATTGTGTCCTCTATTCCATAGTTGACATGGTTGGTTGGGTATTATGGCATATCAACCTTTGTTGGTTATTTAATGCCATGTCCATTTTTATACAAACAATCAGTTCTATTTCAAACAATTCAGTTTAGCATTAGTACACAGTTTAATTGTTAAAAACATTTCTTTTTCAAGCTATTCAGTTTTGTCATTCTGTTTAGTAAAAATATAGTTTTTGTTTACACACAGTTGAATGTTAAAACAGCTCTATTTTGAACAATTCAGCTGTGCGTAAATACAGTTTTATTTCAAGCAATTCAGTTTAGCATAAGTATGCAGTTTAGTTCTATTTGACACATAGATAGGACACTATCAGCCGTTACCACGCCGGACCAGAGTGGACCTGGGAGCGATGGCAATGAAGGGGTGCTCTGCATTCCCCAAAGCTCCAGCATTACTGGAACCTAACCATTGTGTCGCATCCAGAACACTCGTTGGTGGTGGTGGGTACTCTTCTGCCAAGGTGCAGTCGATGTATTCTTCAATAGTTGACACATGAAGCTTCTGGTAATAAGACTATTAGAAAAAGGTGAGATTTTGATCTGTCTTAATATATATATATATATATATATATATATATATATATATATATAATGTGTGTGTGTGTGTGTGTGGTCCGACAAAATGATCTCGTGGGTTTGGAACGTAAATAGAAAAGGCAATATGTATCCAGTTCAATTGAAGAAAGAAGAGTATTTACCATTTTGTTTTCTTATCACAATCATTTTATTTTAAAGAATTATACCGTCTAAATCGTAATCCTCACGGGCTATATGCACTAGAAGCATCACTCTGAACTTCTGCTGCGCTCTTCGTTTGCCTTAGGTACAGCATCGTTTTCATGTCGAAAAAAAAACAACAACAAAAAACAAACAACAAACAAACCAAGATAATCAGTTGGTTAGTTGCCTGCAGTCTATGTTTAAAAACTTCAATATTCAGTTATTCCCAAAGGAAGAAACATTGTGAGGTAGATCTGGTGTGGAAACCGGTCATGGGATCTCTCGGTGTAATATGATGAGTTTCAATCACAAACGCACGATGTTCACCATTTCACACCAGGATGGCAACTGAAATGGCATAGCTACTTTGGCTCAATGACATACTTCATACCGGCTTTCTGAAAGTAGCGCCTGAGCGGCGGCTGTTATTTTCCTCCTTGCAAGTTTTTCACGAGATATTTAACTGGTTGATTTTCGTTGAAGTCCCAGTCTGAAAATATCTCCTAAGGCTTTCAGAACTCTTCTAATTATTCTAGATGACTTTATCAGTGCTGTGGTCTGGTTTTGTTTTGTTTCTTTCTTTAATGGCATATCAACCATCTTAGGTTATTTAATACCCAAGCCATTCTCATAGAAAAGCAATTGTAGTTCTATTTCACTCATAGCTGGGAGGAGAAAAGGGTTCATAATTTTCCCAAGGGTATTTGTCCGACAGGGAACGCAATCGCCCGGAGTTCGAAATCACTTCCAACGATTCTGCTGCCAACTGCTTTGACCATTACACCACGAGGATACCTACGCTGTGGTCTGAATTATTCCGATGGTTGTTATTATTATTATTATTATTATTATTATTATTATAAGTTGTGGTAGTATGTGTAGTATAAGTGGTTCATTCGTTCTGAGCTTTCCACTGGAGTTAGAGTGACTTAGTTTTCCCTTGGCAATGTTGCAGTTAGGATGGTATGGATTCTTTCTCTGCTATCGAGTTCCTCGAGTTTTTTTGTAGTTGTTTTTTTTTTTCAAATCGTTGAGGACCGTTCCAAGAGCACCAACTCCAATTGGAATCACACCCACTCTTATGTTCTACAGATTTTTGTTCCCTGGCAAGGTCCAAGTATTTGTCTATCATATCTATCTCCTCTCAACCTGCTGTGTGTTATCATGAGTTTTTCATACCAGCATTGGTTAGTGGTCTTTTATTGAAGTCTGAGCGACAGCATGTCTCATCAGATGTTCTGGACTCGTCTCAGAATTCTAGCCAATCTTAAAAATCCTATGGTCTCGATAAACTCAATTCTTCTTCTGATTTAATATTCTCCAGTCTTTCTTCCCAGCTTTTTGAAATTATTCCAGTAACTGGTATCACCATCACACAATTTTAGTTCTTTGTCAAAGTTTATCTTTTTGCTTTATTTTCTCTTCACGAAACAGTGGCCCAGTCATCGGGGTCTGCAGAATACACAGACTGCAGAGAGAGAAGACTTTCTCAACGAGTGTCTTGGATATGATACTAAGCAATCCGATGGTGAGGTTCAAGTAATGCTGAAGCTTTGGGGAATGCAGAGTACAACATTTGCCATCACCCCCAGGTTCACTCTAGCCCTGAGTAGTAGCACCTGATAGGGTCCAATCTATGGGTCAAATAGAACTAAACTGTGTAATTATGCTAAACTGAATTGTTTGAAATAGAACTGTTTATATGTATAAAAATGGATTTGGCATTAAATAACCTACAAAGGTTGATATGCTATATAATCAAACCAATTCATGAAACAGTAATATCGCTTTCTTTTATCTTCATGGAACTGTAAAATCCACTTTTTTCTTGTTAATTTGACTGTGATTAGGGGATTCGTTTTTATCTCAAAATTCCAGAAAATTTTTGTCACATCCTCTAGAACGGATTATCGCTTATGCATATACCATTTGTGATTATGGTCAAATTCTAATCTCTCGAACAACCCCCAGGAGATTAACTTTCCCGCTCATTCGTGCTTAGTTTTGTAACCTTTTAGAGCTAGTTTGCTGCATTCGCTTATTACGTGAATAACCATTTCATCTCTTTTTTTACGTAACCTTCACTTACTATTTTGCTGTGTATTATCAATTTTCGCATAAATACACTTAGTTCTTATAGCGTTGTTTTAAGCTGCTATTAGAAGAGATTGAATTTCTCTCTTGAGGTTTCTATTTCTTAGCAATGTCCAGAACTTTTCGTTTGCAATCTCGCCAGTTTATCGCTTGAAATATCCATACAGTTGTTTTTTGTCTAGTTTCTATTTTCTTGTTTTTATTGTTGGTTCATTTGGTGTGATTGCTGTTACTGGCTGCAGTTGTGTAATCTTTCTTGGCTCCTTTTTATCTGATCCTTAGAGCTGGCGACTCATTTTCTTTTCTTGATTATTATTTTATCATTCTTGGTAAGTTTTCCCACCAGCATCAGCTTGTTGTCTTTCCTTGGAGTCAGAGTGAAAGCAAGTCTCCCTAGGTCTGCTGTTCTCTTCTGAGAATTCGGACCAATCTTAACAGTGCTGTGGTTTAGGTCGTCTCGATTCTGCCTATAATTTTCAATTTCTTTAGTCGTTTTACGAAACTTTTGGGTACCGTTCCAAGTGCTCCAACCAGAATCGGTATCACTGCCACTCTTATATTTCTCATTTCTTTTAGTTCTCTGCATTTACTTACAAACTGACTACAAACTTAACACTGACTACTTGGGAGTTTTTCATTGTAATTTTTATTAACTTACGACTTGGGCGTTTTTTTACATAATTTTTAATTTAATTGGTTGTCTTTCACTAGAGACAAAATGGCAGCAAGTATCCTCGGGTCTTTAACTCCTGTTAGTAACAGTTCTATTATTTGTTATGTTATGGAATCGTGACGATCTAATTTTAAAACTATTTTTGAAAATATTCAAAATCGCTTTCTACGTTCGACAACGAGCATTTCATATATTAAAAACAAAAGTTTCACTTTCCATATTTAATAGATCGGTGATATCTGTTCTGATATGTAGGGTCATCATCATTATGTCACACTGCCGGCACAGATTTTCCTGACCCTTTCTCGCCACCCGTCTCTATCATCCATCGCTCCCGGGAGGTCTTCAAGGCTACATCCCGTATCAGCACAGAGCTGTTGTATATATAGGTTCTTGCTGATCGTCCTATCTTTGCTCGTCCATTGCTTATGAGTTCATCCTTACTGCTCCAGCAGTGTCCTGCATGTCAAGTTCGTCTAATTTGGATAGTTTTCGTGATGGGTGGTAGGTGTCCGTTCAACTGCTGTTTTGTAGGGTGTTGCTTCCAGGACTTGTTTAATATTGCTCGCAGCATCCTTGGGTAATTGGCGTCAAGCCTTTTCTCTTTACGTTTAGTTAGCGTCCATGTGGTGCATCCATATAGTAGTATCGAACGACCGCTGCTTGGAAAAAACTGTGTTTTATTTTATCGGTCAGGTCTGACTTCTATATGACCGATAGCCTATCGATAGCAGTCCATGCCTTTGCTAGTCACGAGTTGATATCATTCGGTTGATGAGACGACTCTACTTCCGATGTAGGTGACCTTGTCCACAAATTTCAGAGGATCACCCTTTAGTGTGGAGATGTCACTTCTTTGATTAAAGCCTTCGAATTAAGTTCTGAACCGTAAATCGAATGGACAAATACTGCCATTGAACTTGCGGTCAATCAGAAAACCACGGTTCTAATTGAATGATTTCAGCCATAAGATCAAAATGGTTCTTGAGTTCGTCAGAGAGAGAGAGAGAGAGAGAGAGAAATATTCGAAATGAGCGATCGAATACTCCATCTTGCTCACTAACTCCTTGTTTTGGCCATAAGGAGCTATAGTGCCCATGGAATCGGGTTCGCGTTGTCATTCCTCGTTGACGAACAAGATCAAGAATGGCAACCCAATAGAAATATCAGGACGACTCAGGTGACAAGCCGAAGCGAACTCAGAGGAGACGAAGTTTATTGAAGAACGAAATAAAGTAAAGTGAGGAGATAGGAGCTAACCGGCCATAATTTGGATTGGTTTGGTTTTATGGCACATTTGTAGGTTATTAATGCCGAATCCATTTTTATACATCTAAGCAGTTCTATTTCAAACAATTCATTTTAGCTCATGTACACAGTTTCAATGTCAAAACTGTCCTATTTCAAGTAATTCAGTTTACCATAAGTACACTGTTTAATTCTATTTAACTCATAGCACCCTATCAGGTGGTACCTCTCCGGACCAGAGTGGACCTGGGAGCGATGGCAATGAAGGTGTACTCTGCATTCACCAAAGCTCTAGCATTACTGGAGCCTCACCATCAGATTGTTCAGTGTCATATCCAGGACACTCATTGAGGAAGTCTTACCTCTCTGTAGAGATGCAGTAGGCGTATTCTAATGCCGTAGCCAACTGGGCAATAAGAGATCTTAGAACAATGTCCATATTCGTATTTATATAACATATACAAGCCGATTCTTGTGTAAGGCTTCTCTTTATCTCTCTCTCTCTCTCTCTCTCTATATATATATATATATATATATATGTGTGTGTGTGTGTGTGTGTACTCTGCATTACTTGGATTTTAAAGAAAAAATATATCTTCATTACAACTTCAAGATTGCCAGGGATGAGGTTTGAAAATTTATGATAAGAATAAAGGTAAAACTTATTTCAAAATTCAGTATAAAACGAATTACAGGACCAAGTACCAAAAAGATAAATTCTGTAATAAATATATTGATGTGAAAAAGACAAAGACGCTAAATTCTCAAATATGAATAAATGCATCATCATCATCTTCACCATCTAGGAGTGCCGGCAGCATGGATTCCCTTGACATTCTCACATCATTCTTTCCTATCGGCCATCACTCTATGCAAATCCTCCAACCAACACCCTGTGTCCACACAGAGCTGATGGGTGTATGTTTTTGCTGCTCGGCCATCTCGTGAGTCCATGTGTAGGAGTTCAGAAGAGGACGTCGCTTTTGAGTTCCACCCAACGTTTCCGGTAGTTCCCGGCATGCTCTGCTCGTCTTTCTTGGATATTTTGCGAAATGGAATAAATTTTTCCGACAGTTTTTATTTAAGATTAAAAGGAATTTAAGTAATCGTTTCAAACGACAAGAAAAAAAAAATGAATTTATTAAAATGAGTCAGCATGTTTTTAAAGTAACATTTTTCTAAAGAAGACTGCTGCCAAAACAGTTCATATATATATATATATATATATAGTAAAAAGTAAAGTTGACGACTGAAGTCGAGGGTGACCCGAAGGCTCCCTTTTCAGTTACTACTACACTGTAGTGTACGGCTAGGTGCTACTCCTTTTCCTGGATTACTCCACTCTACCCTTGATTCGTACTTTATAATACTGAGGATTAAACGAGACGGTATCAAAAACAATTTTTTAGTCTTTGGTATGACTCGATTGGTCTCCCTAGCCATTGGCAAACACTTAACACATAAAGCCGACTATTTAATTGATTTTTTTTCATTTACATAAATAAGAGGAAGATCATATATGTAAATATATGATATGATATGATATCATATGTATAGGATAACATATCATATATGTATATGAAAGAAGATCAATAATATAATTAGTTCACTGGATTTTGTTAAAGATAAATTTTAAAAGCCGTA
The DNA here is from genome assembly GCA_963585895.1 of Sepioteuthis lessoniana. Taxonomy (NCBI): domain Eukaryota; kingdom Metazoa; phylum Mollusca; class Cephalopoda; order Myopsida; family Loliginidae; genus Sepioteuthis; species Sepioteuthis lessoniana. Next base: position 16,494 of record CAUZXS010002290.1, read on the forward strand.
AAAAGCCTTAATAAAAATAAAACAAAAACCAACAAATGAGTTTTTAGAGCTACATGATCTTCAGGCAATGACGTCAGAGACGTGGTATATATATATATATATATATATATATATATATATATATCACATCCGAGGTCACTGCCTGAAGATATATATATACATATATATGTTTATATTCACATATATATATATATATATATATATATATATATATATATATATATTGTCATCCACAGACAGACTGTTTTGTTCAATCAGAACTCTTCAGTGTGGCTAGACACGCAGGATCGAAGCCAGGTTCGAAACCCGTCCAACTTTACGTTAGACTAAGTTTCAGACCTCTCGGACCACGTTGGCTTAGGGAATTTTAAGTTATTTATTTTAGCAACAGCAGCAGCAGCCTTTCTTTACATTTTTTATACCCTATCGGCTACCAGAGTGCTCAATTCTTTCGAAGAGCTTTGCATTACACTAGCGGCGTCCGACAATTCCTTCGCCAGAGTGCTCAACCCCCATGGGGGGCGTAGTTTTGTCTGATTTCTTTGTTTAATTCATCTTGTATTATTTGATGGCAAAGCAATGCTACAATTTAAACAATCACTGAAGGGATGAGGTGGTTCATGCCTTTCCCAAGCGTATTAGTTCGAAAGTGAACGTAATAGCGTGACTGGAGTTCAAACTCCCTTATAACAAATGTTGCCGTCAAGCCCAACAATCACTGTGACGCAGTGATGTCTTCTCTGTGACAAAATATAATATCAATACGGACCCAAGTTTTAAAGTAAATTTCTATGAACATCATGTCTTAGTGTATTGATATTTTTGTTTCCTGATAGTAGTCACGAAACAAGTTGTTTTTAATTTCTTTAAATCTAAGGAAAACATCAAATCTTTTGAAAGCGTTTATCTCTATCAAATGTAATAAAAGTTTCAAGTTTTCGTTTTTTAAAGACCTGAATATCAGGTTTTCAAAGAAATATACAAGATTTTTCAAAACTGCAATGACTATTTAATAAACTAATAAAAATGCGCTCATTTTAATAAAGTAAAGTTGGTGACTGTAGTCGAGGGCGACCCGAAAGTTCCCTTTTTAATAGCTGCTATACCGAGGTGGAGGGGAGGAAGCTACTCCTTTCCCCTGGATTGTTCCACTTACAATTGATCCGTTCCTTTTAATGCTGAGTGTTAAGCAAAGCGGCATCAAGTACTATTTTTGAGTCTTTGTTATGACTTGACCTAGGATTGAATCCCTGTCTCCCGAACTCTTAGCCAACACTCTACTCACTAGCCCAATGGCCCAGTGAAGTTTAATAAAAATCATAATAAATCACCTTTCTGAAGAAACAGAAAAGGGGTCGATGTCATAAACTGACCACCCAACTTTCTGAGATGGAAGTTCTCAATTCCGCTTTTGTTTCGTTTTATTTTGTTTTGGTTTGTTGGTTGGTTTGGTTTTATCGCATATCAACCCTTGTAGGCTATTTAATGCCAAACTTGTTTATGTATTTATTAAATATACATGATTTGTAAAAATAGTTTTCACATAACATTTTTAAACAAACAAGAGCTCATTTGTTAGCACACTGTTAAATGGCGTCAAGTATTGATATTTAACAGTAATAATTTAATTCTACATCAGTTATTTGTTTGCACACAGTTAAATGGCTAATCATGTGTAATTTGTAAGTGAATAATTTGTAGGTAATCTTAATTTTAAATGAATTTGAATAATTAGTTTACCCATCGGGCCACTGGCCTGATAAGCTGAGTGTTCGCCAATGGTCCAGGAACCCGGGGTTCAATCCCAGGTCGAAGCTCAAAAATTGGTACTTGATGCCCCCTTGCTTAACACTTAGCATTATTAGGTAAGAATCAAGGGTAAAGTGAAGTAATCCAGGGAAGGGAGTAGCGTCCTCTCTTAAACCTCGGTGTGGTAGCCATTGAAAAGTGAACCTTCGGGTCACCCTCGACTTATTTTTTTTGGTTTGCTCACATGTATTGGTATTGTTTGTACACATTTAAATAGTTTTAAGTATTGCTATATAACGCTAACATTTCAAGTTGAAATAAAACATTTGTTTACACACAGTGAAGTGGTTTAAAGTATTGCTAATATTAATAGTTTAACACGAATAATTCTCTTTAGTATTAATCATTTGTTATCATACACTTAAGTGACTTCAATTTCTGCTATCTATCACCTACAGCTCAATTTGCATACAGTTAAATGGTTCCAAGTATTGCTATGTAACGCTAACAACTCAATTTAACACCTGTCATTTGTTTGTGTACTGTTAAATGATCAAGCAGTTCTATTTGACCCATAGATGAATCCTATCTGGTACTACCACTCCGATCAGAGTGGATTCGGTAATAATGGCAATGAAGGGTTATTCTACATTCTCCAAAACTTCTGGACTGAACCCTCACCATTATAGTTGATTGTAGTTGAGGGTCACCTGAAGGTTCCCTTTTCAAAAGATGCTTCACCAAGGTGTGGGGGAGGTGTTCATCCTTTCCCTGGATTACTCCACTCGATCCGTACCTTGTAATGCTAAGTGTAAAGCAAGGTGGCATCAAGTACTATTTTTTGAGTTTTTAGTATGACTTGACCTGGCATTGAACCCTGATCTCGCAGGCCATTAGGTGAACACTCAGCCCAATAGACCAAGTGCCCGTTAAAATATTAATATAGATTCCATTGATCGCCAACTCTTATTTATAATGATATTGTACTACCACGTATCTTATGGAGAGTTTAAAAAATTGATTATAAATCACATTAAATTCTATGGGACTGATATAAATTGTAATCAACATAGATTCGTTAATGGTAAATCAACATTATCGAGTATTTTGGTTTTATTGATGGATATTAATGGAAGGGGATAAATGCAGATATTATATATTTGGATTTTAGCAAGACTTTTGATACTTTATCTCATTATCACTAACTTTTGGAAAGGAAAAACTTAAGTATTTCTCTAAAAATTAGCAAATATTTTAAGATTCTTTTTAATAGAGTGAACTATGAAAATAAAAGCTGATAACAATTTTTCTGATGTAAATATTTTATTTCCCGGTGGTCTACAGGGTTAAATACTGGGACATTCGTTGTTTTTACATTCATAAATGATTCATCTTATAATATTAAAAAAACAAACTCTTTTCTGATGATATTGAATTAATCATTTGATCATTATCAAAAGAAATAACCACATGAGTCTAAATAAATAGTCTCTTATAAAGAAGATTTTTGGACTTTAAAATTCAACATAGACAAATATGAGTTAAACATATTGGATCCAAAAATATCAAAATATGAACCCAATTATTCTCCCTTCAGCTATGGGTAAATAGTTGGGGAGACTGAGTTCTTTAGTCTTTGTTTGGCAACCAGTCTAAAAGAAGGAAAATCCTAAATTCAAACCAGTTAAACTGCACTTAAAAATTGACTTTGTGTCACATCCCGTCCATTCTGAGGGATTGGCAAATACACACCTAAATTTTACCGTCTAGTCCTTAAGGTTGAGTACTTCATAAAAAAAACCCGCCCTAAATGACCCCTGACAAAGCATATGGACTCTCTCACGAAAACTAAACGAAGAAAAACAAAGAAAGCGAAAAGAGAGACAAGTTAGTGGATTTTGCCAGAGAATTAAAAAAACTGTGGAACCTCAAAGTGACAGGGATACCAATTGTAATTGACGCGATTAGAATGGTCTACAAAGTCTTCGAAAAAGGACTGGATGTGTTGGAAATCGGAGGAAGAGCCGAGATCATTGCTAAGATCGAACAGAAGTTACATAATTATTATAATAATAATTATAGGCATGATTGGATGAGGAAGGTGATCAACTGGGAATTACGCAAGTGATAAAAATGCCATCATACTGTCAATTGGTAGATGTACAAACCAAAAATCTCTCCAGAAAAATTAGATATTTCTATGTCTTATTTTCTGGGACAGATTTTTGGTTTGTACATCTTGCAATTCGGTTTATACATCTGATGTTCAGGCAGGATTTGCCAGAACACCAGACCTCGTCGTAATCCACAAGAGGACTTGGCTTTTCCTGCAAAGTAAAGATAAAGTTTTGTGTCGAGGTAAAGGTGGCCAATTACCCACACAAAGAGAATATAGGGGATATGTAATAAAAGCAAACAAGAGAAAAGTCAAATACTTTGTAATAGTATATTTATTCGATAAGGAATCCATATATATACTAACTCCACACTCTGTCCGTCCAACAGCTAATTAGTAAGATGGACACAACCATTCTTTTGCCGTTCATAAGGGAAGTAGGTAATCCTATACAACTTAAAGCGAATCTCTTAAGAAATACCTGAACCTTGCTAGAGTATGAAAACATTTCTGGGGTATAAAAATTATTGTTATGCCAATTGCTGTTGGAGTACTAGGAACAATCCCTAAAAATCTAGAACTGGAGATCAGGTGAAGAACTGACACTAATCCAGATCACAGCACTATTGAAATCAACTAGAATACTGGGAAGAGTCCAGCAGAACTAAGAAGTTTTGCTGCTATTCTGATTTTAGTGAAGACCATCTGTTTTTGTCATACATTTAATTTTGCTGTTCCAACGGGACAGACAGTGGTTTGGTTTGGTTAGGTCTGGTTTAGTTTGATGGCACATCGACCATTGTAGCTTACTAATACAGAATCCGTATTTATACATATAAACAGTTCTATTTCAAACAATTCAGTTTAGTAAAAGTATAGATTTTTTTTATTTATACACAGTTAAATGTCGAATCACTTCTCTTTCAAACAATTCAATTTAACATAAGTATACAGTTTCATTGTCAAAAAACCGTTCTATATCAAACAATTCTGGTCAGCATACAAAAACAGTTCTTTGTCAAATACAGTTTCATTGTCAAAAGCAGTTCAATTTCAAACAATTCAGTCTAGCATAAGTACGCAGTTTAGTTCTATTTGACCCATAGATACGACCCTATCAGGTCCTACCACTCCGAGCCAGAGTGGGCCTGGGAGCGATGGTAATGAAGGTGTACTCCGCGTTCCCCAAAGCTCCAGCATCACTGAAGAAACATCATCAGATTATTTCGAATCATATCAAGGACGCTCGTTTCGGAAGGTTCTTACCCCACAGCAGAGATGCAATTGGCCTATTCTACAGCCCCAGCCGACAGGGCAAACAAGGCAGCGAAAATAAAAGATAACGACAAATACCATGATCTTGCTAGAGAGCCGCTAAAGTTGTTGAATGCGATGATGATGATGATGTTTATAATTGTACTTAGTGCTTTTGAAACTGTCCCCAACCCCCTGGGAAAGAGACTTAGTAAACAAGGGATTGGAGGGAGGATTCAGTCCACCTAGAGTGAAAAATATTCATCCATCTTATCTCCCCGTCCCTCCTTCAGCTAAAACTAGGCTTTAGGCTCTGGCTTCTTGTTTCTCCAGCTTTGATAAGACAACCACTTTAGGAGAAGGAAAATTCTAAATTGACCTTGCACCGCATCTTAAACGTGTTCGGTTAATCCTCCTCATACTGATATAACGGAACCTCTTCAGTCTCACTTGCCATCCGTCCCTATCGCCCATCTCACTTGGTAGGTCCTCTACACGAGATCAAGCGTCTATACAGGGCTGATACGTGTAAGTATTTGCTGGCTCATGCGTCAATGTGTAGGTGTCCACTAGCAAACGTTACTAATGAGTTTGTCCTTATTTAAACACCAATGCCCCGGATGGTTTGTGAGATGGGAGGTAAGTAGCCATAAAGCAATTATTTTGAGAAGGGCAGCTTCAAGGACTTGTTTAGAACAACACATTTTGCGCAATTCCTATCAAGCTTTTTCGCCAAGCTTTTCATTAAACTTCAATTGGTGCATCCATACAGTAGTACTGATACAGCTACTACTTGAGAGAGTTCCCGCTTTATTTTATTCAGAGACATGAGATTTCCATATGATCAATAGCCTGCCAATAACAGTCTATACTTTTCCTATACGTATA
>CAUZXS010002290.1:27500-32500 GCA_963585895.1 Sepioteuthis lessoniana
TTTGCAAGTTAGACAAGGAAACTTTTAAGAGGGAGTTCGAGTCTCATTGGTACTGTGCCACATTTAAGCAAAAGATTTGTAAGTTACGACTCTCTCTTGCTATTCGTCCTTATCATCCATCGCTTCTAGAAGATCTTAAGATTACATCCTGTGTCTATATATATATATATATATATATATATATATATATATCTGAAGAGTGCATATTTAAGCGGCAAGTTATTCAAGCAAGTTTTGTTAATGACGTTGGAAAACGGTTCATTACATTTTAAATTTTATTTTTTCAAGTCTCCTTGTTATTTTCTAGTGTCGGGATCTAGATGGTTAAAGGAATTGTCCCATATCTTCTGCCCAAGCACTTTCGACCATACTTTTTTGTCGTCATCAGGGGTAGTGTTAGTTTTGAGTTGACAGTTGAGTTTTTACTGTTTTAATAATTTGTAGCGTTTCGTTTTGAAGTTTCAGCGTTTGTTTTAAAACGTTCGGTTGGAAAAGGTTTACTAATAGAGTTAGAAATTTTATTTATTAAAAATATTTAATATGTTGTTACCTGTGTTACATGCTAATTTTATTTATGTTCGTTTTTTTTTTTATTTTTTATGCATATTGCTTTCTAACAACGTTTGCTTGAATTTATATATATATATATATATATATATATATATATATATATATATATGGATTTGTATACATGTAATGTATGCATGGTAAACATAAAAACTGAAATGTATCGACAATGATGATGGTTATCCAGTTATTGAAACCTCACGTGTGAATTTGTCGTGGTGCAGTGGCTAGCGTGTTGGCCCGCAACATTGTAGTATGTGAGTTGGAAAAATATGGTATCGAAAAATAAAGGAACAAAAGAAAAACTAAAACTTCAGTGATTTGAAATGGTTTCAAATACATGAAACATCAGGTATTCAAAATCATTGAAGGACTTTATGAAGACATGTTGCATATATATATATATATATATATATATATATATATGTTTGTGTGTGTGTGTGTGTGTGTGTGTGTGTATTAGCGTGTGTGTTTGTGTGTATTTATATATGTGTGTATGTGTTTGTGAGCGTATGTGCTTGTGTGTGTGCGTGCGTGTGTATGTGTGAGTATGTTTGTATGTGTGTGTATGTGTGTGTGTGTGAGAGAGATAGAGAGAGAGAAGAGAGAAAGAGAATGTGAGAGAGAGAGTCAATAAAATGTTGTTTTGACGACCACAAACAAGATTTATTAGAAGAAATTTGGTGAATTTGTTTAAATTTTTATCAACATTGTCAAAACATTTCAATCTTCATCATTTTTCTTAATTTTCAAAAGAAAAACAGACAATTTTTTAAAATCCTTAAAGCCATATTTTTCTCTGATGAAAGATTTCATTAAAAACCTTGAAAATATGTAAACTGCCTGTTGAATTTTTATAATGTAGAAGTCCACCCACCCTGAAATTATGAATGTAGTTTTAATTTCTTATATTTGTGGCTTGAAGTAATTGCAGGCTCATTCTTTTAAGAAAGCATTAAACTTTATATATTCATGAAATGATAATATATATATATATCATCATCATGTCGCGCCGCCTGCGCGGATAATATATATATATATATATATATATATATATATATATATATATATATATATATATATATAGCAATTGAAAAATAGTAAAGACTTGAAACAATTAAATTGAAAGCATGAATTGACAATAATATAACGTTTATCTATCTATCTCTCTATCTATGTGTGTGAGTGTGAGTGTGTGTGTTTCTCTTCTAAATCAAAACTCCGAAAAAATGATATAAATGAAATTCTTGAACAATTTATTTACTCGAAGCACGTACAGAAAAAATAATAATCAAATTAGCAATAACAGTTAACATTGGATCGTGCGTAAGAGAATAACTGCTTCCCAATATTATATATATATATATATATATTATATATATATAAAGAGAGAAAGAGAGAGTGAGTTGAATATTGATCAATGAAGGAAATCGATTAAAAAAAAGAAAAAAACATCTAAAATGCTTATGATCCCGATCGTTAAAGGCTCTTTAGTCTAACTCTATCGATCTTCGAATGATTGAATATAAGGACACTTAATCATCGGTGTATATCTGACTTCATCTTAAAATCGATTCACTTCGTGAGACTGATAGTCCAGTAAAATAGTTTGAGACAACCGTTATCCTAATCGTTTTGAAAAGTTAGCTTAAAAATGTTAATCATTGGCTTATATTCGATTTTATCGCGGCTCTATCTGTTGTAGAAACTAAGTACATATTCATTAATTTCTATATTACAAATGCTATATATTTATATGTGTGTGTGTGTGTGTGTGTGTGTGTATGTTGTGAGGAGTCGAGAAAATATCTCGTCGAAAAAATTTATAATGGCACTATAAACTGTGGTTGAGTTTTCTTCCATTTACGCTTCATATATATATATATATATATATATATATATATATATATATATATATATATATATATATATATATGAGCAAACATACACACACATACAAAATACATGTGCATAAATGTGTCAGTGTATATATATATATTATATATATATATATATATATATATATATATAATAATAGAAATTGTAGATTTTGAAATCAACTGTAGAAATATATAAAATGCATATAATAATTTATCTCTCTCTCTCTCTCTATATATATATATATATATATATATATATATATATATGAAAGTGGTTTTGATGATGCGTCTTTGTATGAACTTGAACAAAATGTTCCTAATCCTGTAAGTGAACAAGACAAAAATTCCAAAAAATCTTGGACAAAAAAACTTGTCTTTCTTTTTCTATAAGACGTTTTTATCATTGCCAAATATTAATAACTCACAAGAACCTTTTTTTAAATGTTGCCTCCAGTACGCAAATATCTGAGAAAAATTTACAATTGAGTAATATATATGAATATTGATCATCTTTTTAATGAGGTAAATATAAACGTCAATCGGAAAGCGGCAAGCTTGCAAATGATTATATATCACCGATATATAGTACACCTTCAGTTTATATATATATATATATATATATACCTGATGTCATGAAAAATTCAGTACTAATAGATGTTGTATAATTAGGTTTATATATATATATATATATATATATATATATATATATACAAACAAGCACACACACACACACACACATACATATATATATACATATATATATATATATATATATATATATATATATATATATTATATATATATATTGCTTTTAGTAGGGCACTCATGACTAAAATATTTCAAAAAACTATTTAAGATATTCTTAAAATTCTTAAGAAGGGACCCTCTGTTTCTATTACGCCTCATCAGAGAATTTTTGTCCGCAACATTTGTGAGGAATTCAAAATTTGAATGGTTACTGGTGACTGTTTTTTTTTATTTACACCGCCTCCAGTCATCAACCAAATTTTAAATTCCTTTCAAATGTTACGGACAAAAATTCTCTGATTTGGCTTAAGCCGAAACAAAGGGGGTCTTTTAAAGTATTTTTAGAATATCTTAAATCGTTTTTTAAAATATTTTAGTCAGGAGGAATATACTAAAAGTAATATTCCTATTTTGTAGGTACCTTGAGATATTTAAATAAATAAATAAATATATATATATATATATATATATATATATATATATATATATATATATATATATCATTGGCGTAGCATAGCCAGTGGTCTAATGAAGAATGTTTTCTGATGCTTTCTTCATTACTCTAAGAAATATTCCACACCAACATTACATTTTATATTTTCTTTTCGGATAATATATCCACTCCCTTAAAATAAGTTTTCAAAAACACATTTTTTCCAAAACAATATTTTCTTGAGATGACGTAAAGTCAAATCTGGTTGAGAACAACTACGAAAAAAATAAGAAATTATTATTCCAAAATGTTCATCTCTCTCTCTCTCTCTCTCTCTCTCTCTCTCTCTCTCTCTCTCTCACTCTCTCTCTCTCTCTCTCTCTCAGTATATATATATATATATATATATATCTGTAGTGCAAAAGGAAGAAAATTCAACTTACATTTACGGTGGCTTTATAAGTTTATTTCGACGACTTTTATTCACCTCTTCAGTTGGTTACAAAATTTGCGGAGAAATCAACGAATATTCTCATATATATATATATATATATATATATATATATATATATATATATATATATATATATATATAAACAAGTTAATAAAGAAAAACAATAAATAAAAAAGTATACTGTTGCCAGACCACCGCCGATATATATATATATATATATATATATATATATATATATATATATTGTTAAATATAAAAGATATGGATTTTGTGTTGATATTTTTATTGGCCTGTTTATGTTTGTAAACGAGATGTTATAATTGTGGATGAGGACTGTTTAGTAATTGTCCGAAATCTCCGATGCTGTAATCCGTGTTCATGTGCTTTCGACTATCGTTAGTAATTGTCGCAATGATATGGGTACGACAATGCCAGAGATTTCGTGCAATTTCTGAATTGCATTTAGCCACAGATACGGCATATTGCACTCCTTCATGAAAAACCAATCCAAAAACTTCACACCAAATCCTTATCTGTCATCTTATATATATATATATAATCTTAAAAGTTTTGGTCAGATTTTTGTTCAAAATCGATTAAAAAGAAAAGATTCTTTAAAAGTTCTCTAAACTATGCTGAGTCATGCCGATTTAAGATTAAAGAATTTACGAGATAGTCCACAATTTTTAATATCAGTCACCAACTCAGAGTTTCACGTGCACTCTGTCCACACATTTTTCAGTCAAACTCAGTGATTTGGTTATTGTTGTTGAGTGTCCGAAAATTCACCGGACATAACGTCAAAAAGATTTTATGTGACCATGTTAAAAGTAATCAGTTTGGCAGATGAAGGAAATACTTTCCAAACAAAATTGAATTACAAGATGAAATCTCTGAATAAATTTTTCAGTTGATCGTT
>CAUZXS010002290.1:40000-42500 GCA_963585895.1 Sepioteuthis lessoniana
ATATATTTAAAATGTATATATACAGGGTTAAGAACACAGAAAACATAGAAATAAGTTATATATATATATATATATATATATATATATATATATATATATATATATAAATTCGACTTATTCGCCCTAAAATATATAAACTGAAGAAAAACAGGTTAGTCCTATCTATCTATCTATTCAATTTACCATATCTTTCTGTCTTTCTTTGCTAATCTGTCTATCTATAATATAGTACTTTCAATTTTACATAATTTCAATTTTGATTTTAGAGGATCTTCCGTTCATAATTTTTCTCTATTTTTTGCTTGATGATATGAATTGTGCTATTATCTATTATGTATCAATTCTACCACAATCTTATCGAAATCCATTCATACAGATTTGCATGTGAATTGATACATATGTATGAAAAAATGGAAGAGATACGAGGGTCGTTCAAAATGTTCTAAGCTTCAGCAATATTTAGATTTGTCATGTAACGGGTCATGATTAGCTGGGCCTTACCAGAAATTAAGACAAAAATCTAAATAAGTTTTCCTAGTCTAATATGAAGTGGTTGTACAGTTTCGACCCTCATATGTATATATATATATATATATATATATATATATATATATGCATACAACAACACGCATATATATATATATATATATATATATATATACGTGTTGTTGTATGCATCGTATGAATAAAAGTTTGCATGTATACATGAGCACACCACACACACACACACACACACACACACACACACATATATATATGTATATATATATATATTATTGATTATATATATGCATAAATTAATACGTAAATTATATGTATAGAGAAATATATATATATATGTATAAATATATCTTTATATAAACATAACTATAATTGTGTGTGTATATGTGTGTTTTCTTTTCAATTGATAATCATGTTACGAAATGATAGTACATAAAATATGTATACACACACACACACACACACACACACACATATATATATATATATATATATATATATATATATATATATATATATATTTCCATCAAAAATTTAAATCCTAAACCTTTCTCTTTTAGTAATGCAAGATTGAAACAAATCTTAAAGCAACGCTCATATATATATATATATATATATATATATATATATATATACATATATATATATATATTTGTGTGTGTATGTCTGCGTGTATGTGTATGTGGATAAATAAATATATAAACTGATAGATATTTGTGTGTGTGCATGTGTGCGTGTGTGCATGCATGTGTAAATATGAAGTAACAAAGATAATTTATAAAAATTAATTTCACATGTTTCGTCAGAAGTCTTGTGTCAGAAGCAAGTAAGAGATTTAATTTGAAAAACAAGTCAACATTAAAGAAAAAGGATGCCACTTTTTGGTATCCAACCGCTAGAGAAACAAGATCTTGTTCAATTACATTCGTCTTTTGTTGTTTACATATTTAAATATTTCATAAGCATTAACTTTGTGTGATGTAGCTGTATATTTGATAACCCAACTTCATTTATCTATATATTTATTCATCTATTTCTCTCAACTCTTTGCCCTCTCTATCTTCCAACTCCTTTCTTTCTATAAATAAACACACACGTACACATATATATAAATATATATTTACATTTATGTGTGTGTTTGTGTGTGTGTGTGTGTGTGTGTGTGTGTGTGTGTGCAGTTGCGCTGAGGTCTTTCATTTAAGCATGCTTGGTTAAATAATGAAGATACATTTTGTCTATATAATTTTATTAAGTTTCTTGATAAGTGTCTTGGTTTCAGGTTGGAATTGGTGGATGAATTTACCAAAATTGTCCTGAGCGATTTCGGACCTTTTATAACCATCATAAGGAGTTGTTTGTATGAGTAAAATGTGTTTTTTCAAGAGTTTTTCAAGAGTTTTTTTGTAACATTACAAAATTATGCAAAGGCAAATTTGGATAAAACTGAGATGCCGATGACATTGAACGAATCTAAAAACAGAACGCTATCAACGGAAATAGAATATTATCAAGAAATATAGAAAATCAAATAAAATAAGAAATAAAGGCATTTCAGAACATTGTCACTATTTTCAAAATTAATTCTGTTGATTCTAGGTTTTGGTTTTTATATGTACGACTTCTAGGATCTGTAGTCGTAGCTTAATAATTTCGTGTGTTATTAGAGTGGTGTTTTCAACTAGAATTTTTAAAAACTTGCATTTGGGAATAGAATTGGTTTTAAAATGTAAGGCTATGGACCTAGAATCATTAAGGAGCATAGTTAGCCGTCTTGAAAGAGTTGTTGTGGTAAGACAACATACGCACTATTTTCTTTGGAGACACAGTTTCCCAAGGGACATTTGAACATATATACAACGTTTGTCCTATCAAGAAGTTCAGTGGAGAGAGAAGAGTTATTTTAAATAATTAGGTTGGAGGTTTTAAATCTGTTGTAGTAAATGATAAGTCTTATATTTTTGGTAGTATCGGTAAGAACATTTTTTGGGGATAAGGTTTT
>CAUZXS010002291.1:0-40000 GCA_963585895.1 Sepioteuthis lessoniana
CTGCTAAACTGAGAACTGTTTATCATTTAACTGTGTATAAAAAATAACTTATATATAAAGTATAGCAATACTTAGAACAATTCAAGTGTGTGCTAAAGAAATGAGTAATGTTGAACAGAATTATTAGCGTTTATTAGCAATACTTGAACCTCTTTAACTGTGTACCTAAATTGAATTGTTAATGTTACATAGCGATACCTGAAAGCATTTGACTGTGCGCAAACAAAACTATTTATGTTAGATATTTGATAGCAATATTTGAAACCATTTAAGTGCAGACAAATGCTTATAGAACTATACGTGTTAGAATATTTGGAACCATTTAACTGTATGCAAATAAATGTGATCTGGTTCGTTTAAAAATGTTATATCCAAACTGTGCATTTACAAAGGTATACAGACGATTCGGCTTTTAATAACCTACAAGGGTTGATATGCCAACTCAACCGAACCAAATTAAATCAATCCAAACCAAACTCACACACACACACACACACACACACACACACACACACACACACACACACACACACACGCACACACATGCAAACACTGATACACACACATTTATGTCTATATTACCAATTGACACAGACAGACGGACACACGCACACCACACATAAACATACATACATTATATATATTACCCTCTGAGACACACATATATATATATTGAGAGAGAGAGAGAGAGAGAGAGAGAGAGAGAGAGAGAGAGAGAGAGATATTACCCACTGAGACACACACATGTTTATATTATCCACAGACACATATCAATATATTGGTTGGTTGGTTGGTTGGTTGGTTTTTATGGCTTATCAACCTTTGTAGGTTATTTAACGCCAAATCTGTTTTTATGCAAATAATCAGTTCTATTTCAAACAATTCAGTTTAGCTTGAGTACACAGTTTAATTGTCAAAAACAGTTCTATTTCAAGCTATTCAGTTTATTCAAGCAGTTCTAATTCAGCTAATTCAGTTTATTATCATCATCATCATCATCATGATCATCATGTCGTGCCAGAGATTTTGTTTACACACAAGTTAAATGTTAAAACAGTTCTATCTCAAACAATGTCAAAAACAGTTCTAATTAAAACAGTTCAGTTTCGCATAAGTATGCAGTTTAATTCTATTTAACCCATAGATTGGGCCCTATCAGGTGCAACCACTCAGACCAGAGTGAACCTGGGAGCAACGGCAATGAAAGGGTGTTCCGCATTCCCCAAAGCCCCAGCATCACTGGAGCCTCACCATTAGAGTGTTTAGTGTCATATCCAGGAGACTCTTCAGGGGGGTCTTACCCCTCTGCAGAGAAGCAGTCGGTGTATTCTACTGCCTCAACCGACTGGGCAAATTAATATACTAGATATGTGAATTACATATTAAGTATGGGTTTATTACGATTGGTTCATTTTCGATTTATAAATTTCCTTATTTTTCCCCCTCGTTCTTAAAGCTCCTGATGCAATCATTACACCATTGGTTTATATTTAAGATTATTTTAAGTGTAGCGAAAATAACTTTGCAAAATAACCTTCTTGATTTTTCTCTTTTGTGTTTTGGTGGGATTAATTAATTTACGTGCCGAATTACAACGGAAATCACTTCTGTCGTCCTTTAAAGTGATAAAACAATTTTTGATATAAAATTTTTCTATCTGATCTTCTATTTTTAATTTACTAGCCAATAATTCGGCTTCCTTATTCAGATTAGTCCCTAAATTAGCTGAAAGTTTTATATAATGTTTGATAACTTCTTATGCAACATTTATTTATATGTATTAGGTTTGGTTTGGTTCGTTGGGTTTTATGGCATATCAACCTTTGCTGGTTATTTAACGCCAAATCCATTTTTATGTAAATAATCAGTTCTATTTAAAACAATTCAGTTTAGCGTGAGTACACAATTTAATTGTCAAAAACATTTCTTTTTCAAACTATTCAAGCTGTTATATATAGCAATTCAGTTTAGTGTAAGTACAGTTTCAAAGTCAAAAATAGTTCAATTTAAAACAATTCAGTTTAGCAAAAGCACGCAGTTTAAATGTAAGTACAGTTTAATTGTAAAAAATATTTCTATTTCAAGCTATTCAGTTTAGCCAAGCAATTCTACTTCAGCTAATTCAGTTTAGTAAAAGTACAGATTTTGTTTACACACAGTTACATGTCAGAACAGTTCTATGTTAAGCAATTCAGTTTAGTGTAAATACAGTTTCAATTTCAAAAAACAGTTCTATTTGAAATAATTCAGTTTAGCAGAAGCACACAGTTCAAATGTAAGCACGGTTCAATTGTCAAAATCATTTCTATTTCAAGTTTAGCATAAGTATGCCGTTAGTTTTATTTAACCCATTGACAGGGCCCTATCACGTGCTATCATGCCAGGCCAGAGTGGACCTGGGAGCAATGGCAATGAAGGGGTGCTCCATATTCCTTTAGGCTCCAACATTACTGGGACCTTACCATCAGACTGTTTAGTGTCATATCCAGGTCACTCGTTGGGGGGGGGGTCTTAGAAGAGCCCCAGCCGACTGGCCAATATATATTAGGGCTCATCGTATATTAGTTACCCGACCTATTCGCCTTAACAAAGATTTTCGCACTGTCAGAATTACTGAATAGGTTTAAAAACTGAAATAATATATATATATATATATATATATATATATATATATATATATATATATATATATATATATGCGTGTGTCTGTGTGTGTGTGTTTGGGTGTGTTTATTGTTTGGTTGCTCAATAAGTACACACCTAATAGTTTTTATAAAAAAGGATTTTTAATGAAAGTAAAGGAGTTAGAATACTGTAGAATTTCGGAATAAAAACATCTAATTATTTCGTTTTGATTGTATAATGCTGAACCAGAAAAAATAAAATCCTGCTATGTTTGGTATAGAAGAAAATTAACTTTTTAAAGTATAAATTAAGGTAATCATCATCATCATCATCATGTCGTGCCGCTAGCATGGATATCCCTGACCCTCTCTCGCCACTTCTTCCTATCGTTCATCGCCTCTGGCAGGTCTTCAGGGCTACATCCCGTATCCTCACATAGCTGCTGTATGTATGTTCGAGCTGGTCGTCCTGCTTTTGCTCGGCCATATGTGGGGGTCCATAGGAGTACATCACTTATGAGCTCATCTCTGCTTCTCCAGCAGTGTCCTGCATGTCTGGTTCGTCTAACTTGAATAGTTTTCGAGATGGGAGGCAGGTGGCCGTATAGTTGGTGCCTTGTGGGGTGTTGCCGCCAGGACATCTTCAATATTGCTCGCAACATTAGACGATAAACGCTCATGACTCAGTGTTTCACGTTGTCTATCCTCCGGGGAACTAGTATTCATCACGTGACTAGCACACCACATGATCGACAACATGAAACTACGAGTCTTTATCCTGTTTTTATAATCCTTTTCTCCTATTGAGTTGTGGTATTTCTTCGATGTTGAAATTATTGAAGATTACACAAAACTTCGATTCAATGATGTTTTATTTTGGTGCGAGAAAATCAGGCTCTTACATCAAGTTGTAATTAAGCTTTGTTGTAACTTCTTAATTTTTGTGAATACAGGAGCGGAAATTGCTGAGTGATGTTCACCGTGGATTATAGTCGTTCACTCGCGTGTCCCTCGTGGACTGTAGTAGTCAACTGACTTCTTCCTCGAGTCTCCCTTTTGGGAACCTGCTACAAAACTACTATCCATAACTCCTTCTCCTTCTCTTCATCTCGTCCTTCCAAAAGAAACGGTTCCTTATTTCAGCCGCCAATTTTGAATTCTTGGCGTCAGTGTGTCTACATTTTTCTATTTTAGAACACTCGCCAATCGCCATTTTATCAACGTTAACAGAGTTTTCTCCACCAGTCTTAGCTGTTGGTCATTCTTTGGAGTCTGAGTGACAACGAATTTCCTCAGATCTTCAGGACTCTTCTTAGTATTCTTGCCGATCTTAACAATGTTGCAGTCAATATATTCTTCCTCTGAATTCTAGTACCGCCAGTTTTTTTCCAAGCCTTTTTGGGACTGTTTTAAGAGCACCAACCACAACTGTTATCATCGTCTCCTTCATATTCAAATTTTTTCACATGATTATTATTATTATTTACTCCTTTAGAGTTTTTCACATCAGTGTTAGCTGATGGTTATTCATTGGAGTTTGAATCACAGCAAGTCTCCTCAAATCTCCAGGACTCTTCTCAGTATTCTGGCCGTTCTCAATAATGCTGTAGTTTGGGTAGTCTCCACTCGTCCGCCAACTTCCAAGTCCTCCAGTCCCTTATATAATTCTTTAGTTACTGTACCAAAAGCATCAAATACAATTGGTACAATCGTCACCTTCATGTTCTATAGTTTTTTCAATTCCGTAGCAAGGTCGAGGTACTTATCCTTCTTTGCACATTCTTTCAGTTTTATTATCATTATTTACTCTTTTAGAGTTTTTCACATCAGCATTAGCTGATGGTTTTTCACTGGAGTTTGAGTGACAGCAAGTCTCCTCAAGTCTCCAGGACTCGTCTCAGGTTTCTGACCGTTCTCAGCAATGCTGTCATTTGGATAGTTTCTACCCGTCCGCCAACTTCCATTTATTATTTTCATTATTATTATTTTTTTTACTCCTTACGAGTTTTTCATACAAGCGTTAAGTGGTGGGCTTTCACTGGAGTCTGAGTGATAGCAAGTATCCTCTGGTCTCCCGGACTCTACTCAGTATCTGATCAATCTTAACAATACCATAGTTTGTTTGGTCTCGGGTCATCCCCCGATTTCCAACTCTTCCAGCCTTCTTACGTACCAATTAAAATTGGTATCCCCGTCACCTTCATGTTCCACAGATTTGTCAGTCATCTCATAAGATGTATAGCAATAACATACTGAATTTTCAAGAGTCTATGAGAATTTTAAATGCCTGTACAAAAAAAGTCTGGAAACTTATTGGAGGCCCCACGTATGTATTTCATCTATGTATATTATCTATATAAATGTTTACATCTTGTACTTACAAATGCATTAACTTGTCTTTTCTTCCGTTGTGTTCAGTGTTAATATATAATGGATATACTAATACTAATATTATTTCAGGCTGACTGGGGGCTCGACTAAATATCGTCTTTAGGATCAAGCATACCTATGACAGAATCACGCATATATCAAATGTACCAATATATGTAAATGAGCTTATCCTACCTTTCTTTCCGTTTATTCAAGGTTAGTATATCCTAGATATACTAATGTAACTATTGGTCCTTTGTGAGTGAGGATTCAATTATATATCTTCCTTAGCTTCAAGTATACCATTACTGTATTTTGTTTCATAAATATTTACAAGCATAGTAATAATTCTATCTCCACAATAAGAAACATCAAGAGAGAGAGAGAGAGAGAGAGAGAGAGAGAGAGAGGGAGATCATTATCATTATCATTAAGGCGTGTTAACAGCAAGGATTCATTTGACTCGTTCACCATCCGTCCCAAGGGCTCGTCAATCTTGATATGTCCTCTAGACGTCACCTAGTGTCCGCGCAGAACTGATGAATATATGTTTTTTGCTGGTCAGCCAACACTGGTGTGTCTATGTATCAGGGTGCATAAGAGAACGTCACCTATGAGTTTGTTCATACTTTTTTTTATTAGTGCCCAGTATGTCTTGCACGTCTTACTTGAATGGTTTGCGAGATAGGAGGTAAGTGGCTGTACAGCTGCAGTTGTGTGGGGTGCTGCCACCAGAATATTTTCAAAACAGAACGCAGTATTTTTGTGTAGTTTTCATTTGTTTTCTCCCGGCGTTTCGTCAGAGCCCAAGTGGTCCCACCACAGAGTAGTCCCCACACAGCTACAGCATTGAAAAATCCTCGTCTTATTTCATCGGAGAGATCGGATTTCCATATGGACAATAAACTGTTAATATCAGTCCATGATTTTCCAAAACGTATATTTACATCGCTTTTAGTAGATGAGATATTGCTACCGAGGTATGTGAACTGGTTTACAAATTTCAGAGGCTTACCATTTAGTGAGGAGTTGGTATCATCTTCCTTAAAACACATGAGCTTTGTTTTATCTGAACTCACATAGAGACTAATGCTTCCTGCTGAATGCCTCTGGCGATGCAACAGAGATTATTCTTGAGCAGGTATATTTGCAAGAAGTGCTAGATCATCTGCATAGTCTAAATCAATAAAAGTTTTCTTGAAATATCGTCTACAAAGTACTAAATAAACAAGGAAAGAAACATGTTTAAAAAAAGATAATTGATTCGGGGATTACTGTCATAATACGGCTTTTATAAGGTTAATGCATTAAGATTTATGCAATTATTTTTCTAAGATATTTCGCAGAGGAAATGACGTCATTAGTTGCAGGTAACGTGTGTGAAGTGGTTCAACTATCGGTTGAATATAAATACTTCTTTTCGGTTAGTGGACCGACAGACGTCTTTACCTGTAGATAAATACCCACCTCACCAAATACCGACCCGAAATAAAATAACTGGGTGCCTACTGCCAAAATATTTTTAATATTTTGCCAAGAGAATTCTTTAAGACGATACAAATAAATCTCGAAGAAAATAGGAGGACAATAGAGTAACGTAATCTTTCGAAAAATGTCGACTTATTTTAAAGATTGTTTTGGAATGAAGCGTTGAGTTTCAGTCCAACGGCATATTGTCTTTTTTCCAAAACTACAACTAAGCAATATATATTTGCCAGTTAAACGGCTAACTTTTTCTTACTATACATATTTTCCCGTAGGTTTTTTTATTTCACATTTCTAATCATCCATCGTTAAGTTAAAATTATTAATATCACCTCTCATGGTCCTGATGATGGTTCAGTAGAACCGAAACGCTATAGTGTCGACCCGTTAATAAATCATTCCTTCCACTTGGATCGTTGTTATCAGTTTTTCTACACACACACACACACACACACACACACACACACACACACACACACACACACACATATATATATATATATATATATATATATCAAACCCTCCACAGAGACACACACGTATATGTATATATATTTTTTCAAAGTGAGTTATTATTCCGGGATATATAAGAAGTGTAATCAGTTATATTTTGGGGAAATTTCTTTAATTTCTCCTGAGGTGTATGAAGAAATAGGTAAAAGTGGGTAATACTATCTATCTATCTATTATTGCAAAATCTATCAATTATATGCTATATCATTGATTATTAGTATCATATCATAATTATCTTTTATTAAATTTTACGAAATTTAAAACATTATATATATATATATATATAGGATAGAAATATGTGGAAAGTTGGATAAATCAGACACTTAACTCATATTTTGATTGGTTATTTCGTTCGGGCTTTATTTCATATTCACGATCTTCGTCAAGATCTTGAAGAATTTCGTGAAGATGAAATGTTTGATTTATCCAACTTCCCACATATTTCTATCATACTGTCAGATTCACTACAAATCTATCTTTTCAACGTATATATATATATATATATATATATATATATATATATATATATATATATATTATCGTAGCCACTAGCAACTAATATTGGAAATGTTGGTTTGTAGAACAGCTACGTCATCAGTGTCGTCAGTCAACAGAATTTTCTT
Organism: Sepioteuthis lessoniana; assembly: GCA_963585895.1. NCBI lineage: Eukaryota > Metazoa > Mollusca > Cephalopoda > Myopsida > Loliginidae > Sepioteuthis > Sepioteuthis lessoniana. Next base: position 7,616 of record CAUZXS010002291.1, read on the forward strand.
CAGCGAATAGGAAGAGCATCATGGCATAAACACGTGCACCAACGCCAATTTCCTCAGCGAATGGAATTTTCCGTTGCAAACTCAGAGAGACTATTTTCAAAACGACTAATCCTGCGATCCGGAAGTAATTTCTCACTGTTGAATACAGCAAGTAATATTTACAAACTCCTCTTTGCTGTATAATGACCTCTTTCTTTATCACACAAAAATTCAAGAGAAGCTTCTTACCGAAAATTGGACTCATGCAAACCCAGCAGAGAAGCAGCTTATCTTCGTTATAAAATCAGCAGTCACTGACGGCAAAAAGACAGTCAGCTGCGGGTCTTTGGCCCGAGGTGAAAGGACAACTGGATCCTTTCACTGGTGCGAAACACAGATGACCCGACGTTGCCACCAGCAGCAAACGTAGAGATCTAGCCAATTAGTGAAAACAGCAGTCCAGCCTTGTCTTTTTAACTGTCCTTTTCAGGGCTAATTTAAACTGTCCTTTAGGACTACGGCAGGTCTTATCTTCCCTTAGTGCCCTTTTCGTGGTGGTAAACTTATCAACATCACGAGGAAGATGACGTATTTGCAGCCAGGCAGATGGAACGAACACTCGAATCAAAAGACCTGTCTCTGAGCAGATGACACCGCTCGGACTATCGTCGAGATTTCTTCAACTCTTCGAAGCTAACGTCGATCAAATCCCGGTCAACTGCCGAATTAACGACTGAGACGTCGATTAGCTTGCTTCTGGAATTCGACACATTCGACTCTCTGGCCGTCTACAGATACCTAACCAAATAGCGGCACCAACGGCCAGTCCAAGATCATCTAAACTCGCAATCACCAAAAACTATTTGACAGCCGAATCTACACTTTTGACACAAAATGAACTTTATCCAAATTCTCCTACATGTATTTATCGACAAATAAAAAAATGTACCCTCTCGATTCGTCATCATTGGTTGTTTTTTGTCACACTACAATTTCTAAAAGTTAACAGCATCGACGTATTTACCGGTCTCGTAATCATCATCATCATGTCGTGCCGCCAGCACGGATGTCCCTGACCCTCTCTTGCCATTCCTCCGTATCGTTTATCGCTTCTGGTTGGTCCTCAGGGCTATATCCCGTATCCTCACAGTTACTGTATGTAGGTTCGAGCTGGTCGCCCTGCTTTTGCTTGGTGATGTGAGTGGGTCCGTATAAGAACATCACTTATGAGCTCGTCCCTGCTTCTCCAGCAGTGTCCTGTATGTCTGGTTTGTCTAACTACTAAACGGACGGAGAAAAAGCTTGGGGTCCCGCAATAATGTATATAAAAATCAATCCAAATTTATGCCTATTATTATATCTCATATCATTGATAATAATTAGCATTAGATCAATAATCAATATTTTTATGAATTAAAAGTACTATAAGTGGTTAGTTAGATTTTTAGCAAGGAAGAGTGTTACGTTGTAACGTTAGTTCCTCGCTATATTTGATGGTAAATTAAGGAGTTGAACCAAGACATAGAAAAGTTTTTATGAAGGTTTAATGGCAGCCAGAATAAAGGGTACAAGTCTCATAGGAAGGAAGGAAGGAAGGAAGGAAGGAGATAGTTATTGAGTTGAGAATGAATTTTAGAAGCTAAATATCTGAGCGGAATGTGCGTAGCTACAATCAAGGCATTGTTGAATGTCTGAGCGGAATATGCGTCGCCATAGGTGTTGCAAAAGTCGTGCTTGCTGGTTAAGGATAGAAATGATGTAGTCACCCATAAATGTGTAGTCCTGGTTGTTGTAGGAGAGAGGCATGAAAGTCTTAAAAAATGTTGCTCAGGAATGAGCGAAATAACGCGTCGCTAAAAATTTAAAAAAAGTAAACGGTAGAGCAGAACGGAAGAGATGAAGAACTAGCTTGTGCCACCAGAAAGCCAAAGGTTCAACACTGGTTAGTATAATGTCTTTGAGTCCTAATAATTTAAAATGCCGAAAGTTTTACAAAATTGTATGCTGTTTTATTCTTTGTGAAATGCCGCTTGTACAGCGTGTTTCAAATGTAAAGACACTTTTACCGCAAATCCAAATTGAATATATGACTTTGGTCAATTGTATTAGCATACACGGCACATGTTTCTGAAATCTTTTCTAAAAGCTTAGAATGCCCACTGCTTCCCCTCCCATCCCATAGTAGTTTAGAAGAAAACCAAAAACAAAACAGCCTAAGTAAAGGAAGTCCCCAATCCAAAAATAAAAACACATGTTAAGGAGAGTATCAGAAGACAGGTGAAAATATACCAAAAACTCTCATTAACATACATTAGTCTTGGACTTTAACTAACTTAAAACTTACGGGTAAAGAAAGCCCCCCCCCACTTTTTTTACGTACACATGGGAAGCAGCATGATGGACGTAAAGGTCTGCGAATAAACCCTCTGACGGCCAAACGCAATGCCTAACCTGGTCCTGGACGTATGAGTCTCGCGGCTCAACGCTCAGGATCGTCAGTTTGATCGGGGAACTACTGCTGTTCATCTATAAGAGTGGCTTCTATAGATGAGAATAAAAACAGCCATCGAAAGATAACCATGACCCACACTCAAATCACATACATAAACCGCATCGCTCTTCGCGCAGGTAAAAAAAGGGGCGCGTCCTGCTGAGGTTGGAACCCTGGCCTCAGTGTTCGAAAAATCAGCTACAGAGCTCAAACAACAAAAACTACTAAAAAGCAAGCAAACAATACAAAAAGCGACATTTAATGTTAGAATCTTAAATATAATAGGTCAACTACCAGAGCTGACTGCATCGGCCGTAGAACATAAGATAGACATAATATGCATACAAGAACACAGATACACGCACACCGAATATATCAAATATCACGATACTGGCAATGGATGGACGCTAGCCACTGTATCAGTATGGAAAACTCTGTCAATGCCACAATAGAAGAGGTAGGAATGTTTATAGGACCAAGAGCGTTAAAAACACTTTATAGCATTGAGAGAATACAATCTAGGATGATGGCAGCTACGTTTAAAGGAAATCCCAGAGCAATAATCATCTCCTGCTACAGCCCTACCAATGTTAGCGAAGAAACTGATATAGTCGCCTTCTACGATGAGCTATCCTCTCTAGTGCGTAGCATTCCGAAACACAACGTGCTAGTCATTGGCAGAGATATGAATGCCCAAATAGGGAAAAACGGAAACAACAAATACACTCTACACAACACGTCAAATAGGAATGGACAATATCTTACAGATTGCATGAGAGAAAATAGATTAACATACCTCAATACAAACCTTCAAAAAAAAGGGGGGGGGGAATTATGTACCTACACGTACGCAAACAATAGTAAAGCACAGATAGACTACGTCTTTATAAACAAGAAATGGAAAAATAGTGCAATCATTTGCGAGGCATACTCCTCTTTCGAGGGTGTGTCCTCCGATCACCGATTAGTCACGGCAAAAATACGACTAAGCCTACGAAAAAACACCACACGAACAGCGACCACCAAACATTATGACTGGGCCTTTCTCAACAACACCGATATTAGAGATAAATATGTATTAGAGTTGAGAAACAGATTCGAGACACTACAAGAGAAGACATAAAAAGGTACCCCAAATGATGAATATGAGAATTTCGTCAACGCGCACCTCGAGGCGGCAGCGAAGTGTATTCCAACAAAACCTAGAACTAAATATAGAGTCCCATGGGAAACGTTAGCGGTTAGAGAAAAACGTGTACACGAGAAAACTGCCCCCAAAAGCTATAGGAAGAACCCAACAAACACAAATTCCCTAAAACTAAAAAAAGGCACAATATCAATTAGCAGGCATATATCTAAAAGAACAGACAGAATACATACAAAATCAGATAGATAAGATTAGAGACTCGGTGGAAGATAGGCAATCTAGGATAGCCTGGCAAACAATAAACGAAGTGAGTAGAAGGAAGAGCACAGCCGAAGCTAAATTGAAAGCTACAAACCAACAGGAAAGAATAAAACTGTGGAAACAGCATTTCGAAAAATACCTCCATGTCAATGCACACAAAACTGAATATATGTGCTATAATCAAACAGGCGACATTTCCGCACTAGACGGAAGCTCTCTGAAACTGGTAGACAAATTCACATACCTAGGAAGCAGTATCTCATCAACCGAAAAAGACATCGACACACGGCTAACGAAGGCATGGACAGCTATCGATAGGCAATCAATCATATGGAAATCAGACCTGACCGATAAAATGAAACGCAGTTTCTTCCGGGCAGCGGTCGTATACTGCTATATGGATGCAATACTACTTGGGCTTTAACAAAACGGCTGGAGAAGAAGCTAGACGGGAATTACACAACAATATTGCGAGCAATATTGAACAAGTCCTGGCGGCACCACCCCACAAGGCACCAACTATACGGTCACCTGCCTCCCATCACGAAAACTATCCAAGTTAGACGAACCAGACATGCAGGACACTGCTGGAGAAGCACGGACGTGCTCGACCAGCTCGAACATATATTCAGCAGCTATGTGAGGATACAGGACGTAGCCCTGAAGACCTGCCAGAGGCGATGAACGATAGGGAGAAGTGGCGTGAGAGAGTCAGGGATATCCGTGCTAGCGGCACGACATGATGATGATGCAGACACAGCAAAAGTTAGAGGCGACATAAAGGTGTTCCTGTAAGTGGCGGATTACATGCATCTAATTCATGTTCAACTGGGAAACCTTGGTCTAAGAGAGTAGACTCAAGAGGTCTATAAATTTGATGGCTTTCCTCATGGTGTTGTGATTCTGCTGCTATGCAGGGAGCGGACAGAAAGTACGTCCGTGTACGTCCGTCCTTCTCAAAAGGTTCTGAGGAAGGGATAGTTTGGCGGGCTTTCACCATTTTTATGTTGTCCGGGAAAATGGTCCGGGCTGAATAGAATAAGTAATCCTCAGGTGAGAATATGCGACGGTCAAATTAATTTATGCGCCAAACAAAAATACGAAGTTCTTTCTGCTACAGATTTATACCTTTCCTTAATACCATGTAGAAAGGTATGAATCCACCTATTCTCCCTCCAACTATAGGTAAATAGTAGGACAGACTTGGTTTTTTTTAACCTTGGTATGGCAACTGATTTGGAAGAAGGAAAACTCTGCATTCAAATCTGTTAAACTCTGCAAAAAAAAATTGACCTTGCGTCGCATCCCGCTCGCTTGGAGGGGTGCGTATATATATATATATATATATTTTTTTCGATTCATCTATTATTTCTTGAGTGTCGATGCAGAGTTATATGATCCGGTGGCCACTTGGGATTTTGGATGGGCTTGTGGATCTGGATCATTTCTATATATTGTTGTAAGGAAGACCAGCTTTTGCCCATGCGGCGGGTCTCCCGTCTTTTTGCTGTAGTTGCTCAAGGATGCTGCTTGACATCAGTGGTCAATGCCGTATTTTAAATTATTTCAGACAAATGGTAAACAAACATTTCAAAAACTAGAAGAGATCATCAAACACTACAGACTTTTCGTTTTACCTTGGTTATGGCCTGATGTATGGTTGGAAGCAATCGATTACACACACACACACGCACGCACGCACACACACACTCAGAGATACACGCACTCACACGCACATATACACACAGATACACACACACACACACACAGACATACACATACAGTAACATAGACACACACAGATTCCTAGACACACAGACTCATACAACACAGATGCAGAAACATAGACACACACACAGATACATAAATATAGATGCACACAGAGACATATATACATACACAAGCATAGACACAAAGAGACACATAGGCGCACACGCACACATACACGGACAGAAAGCTATAGACAGTGACACACTATGCATACAAATACATATATATTTAAACTTACACATACATATATGTAGAGAGAGAGAGAGAGAGAGAGAGAGAGAGAGAGAGAGAGAGAGAGAGAGAGAATGGGTGGGTTACCACATTAATCGAAATTCCTTTTCTTTGTAGAAAATGGTGGCAAATTCCTAAGGGGAACGAAGATATAAATGAATGTAGCAAGCTGACCCGACACTCGAAGGGGATGAAATTATTGATGCGACGGTGCACTGATCGAAATGAAATAAATCATTTCTGTGGACATTTACGACAATCTGTTCTTCGCTGACGTAAAACATTCCCACCAAGTAAAGTTAGAAACGGTCCGACCAACTACGGAAAAGACTTCAATTCCAATTTGGCATTCAGACCAGGAAAAAGGTAAAATAAATAAATAAACAACAACAACAACAACAATAAATACCCCCCGCCAAAAAAAAAAAAATGAATGGTAATGGAACAATATTATTTGGGGACATTTCGATGAAGTAATACCGCCGGCTTATGAATAAGCATATTTGCACGCACACACACGAGCTATGAAAATATGACCATATAGCACACGTATAGAAAATACATAAGCGGCGACCAATAGAAATCGTGGTAGTCGTCTTACTTAATGTCCAGATGGGCACCTCGGGTGATGTAATGGTTAGCAAGTTAGACTAGCAAACTTTCACGAGTGAGTTCGAGTCTCATTGTGTACTCCATTCCTTAAGTCTTGTGTCACATCGAAGCAAAGAGCTTCGTAAATTACTACTTAATGTCCAGAGTGAGCGCCTTTGGTGGGGTAATGATTAGCCAGGTAGACTAGCAAACCTACTCGAGAGAGTTGGAGTCTTATTTGGTACTCCATTCCTATAGCCTTGTGCCACATCTAAGCAAAATGCTTAGTAGATTACTACTTAATGTCCAGAGTTGGCGCCTTTGGTGATGTAATGGTCAGCCAGGTAGACTAGCAAACCTTCACGAGTGAGTTCGAGTCTCATTTGGTACTCCACTCCTATGGCCTTGTGCCTCATCTAAGCAAAGAGCTTCGTAAATTACTACTTAATGTCCAGAGTGGGCGCCTTTGGTGGTGTAATGATTAGCCAGGTAGACTAGCAAACCTACACGAGAGATGGTTTGGTTTGGTTTGTTGGGTTTTATGGCATATCAACCTTTGTAGGTTATTTAACGCCAAATCCATTTTTATGTAACTAATCAGTTCTATTTCAAACAATTCAGATTAGCATGAGTATACAACTTGTCAAAAACATTTCTATTTCAAGCAATTCAGTTTATTCAACCAGTTATTAAACAATTCAGTTTAGTATAAGTACAGTTTCAATGTCAAAAACAGTTCTATTTCAAATAATTCAGTTTAGCATAAGAATCAATTCTGCTTGGCATGAATATGCAGGCAGCATAAATCATTCCATTTACTTTTCCTCATTTGTTTGCACACAGTTAAATTATTACAAGAGTTTCCATGTAACAATAAGAATTTAACATCAGTCATTTGTTAGCACACATTTGAATAGATACGTATGATGTGTTAGAGATTAACAATTCAAAAAAGTGACTGAGCTTATAAGTTTGCCGACAGTTCATATTTACCAACCCCTCCGCTCGGGCAGGATATGACACAAGGTCAATTTTTAAGCGTTGTTTAACAGGTTTGAATTCAGAGTTGTCCTTCTCCTAGACTAGTTGCCTTACCAAGACTGAAGAACGCAGTCTGCCCAACTATTTACCCATAGCCGGAGGGAGAATAATGGGATTCATACCTTTCCCAACGGTATTAGTGCAATGTGAAATGCAATCAGTCTCGTCCAGGATTTGAACTCGTGTCGTCGTGTCCATTTCCTACGACGATAACCGTTACACCACGGCACGAATGCCGACAGTTAAGTGGTTTCAAGTATTGTAATTTTTGATTATTTATTCAAGATTAAGGCTGGCAACTACGCGGTCAGTGTCGCTATCCATACTCTCTATACTATACGTCCTTTGTAGGGGCTTTGTTTGTTGTTGAGCTTTGGATTGTTTGGTTCTTATGGGAGACTTTGTTGTTGAGGGTATTTTGAATGTACTTCCTGGTCTTTCTTTATTCACTTTGGTGTTCATCTGTATTTTCGCAGTTTGGCAAATGGGGAGTTGTAATTTTTGTTTCAGTTGTTCAGGTCTTATGGGAGACAGATTTTTCAGTCTATCTTTACTGCTTTTTGGTGGACGTATTGGTGATTTATGTAACGGCTGTTTTGATGGAGATTTTGCACGTTTAGGAGTAGTTCGTGTTGGAGTGATAGATCCTAGGTGTGTTTTTGTTTGAACTACAACATTGGATCTTTCTCCATTCGCAACTTGTTGCTGAGCTGGTGCTTGGTAAAATTCATCTGAATGTAGTTTTTTCAGGTGCTCCTGAAACTTTGGCCAATCATTGGCTTCCAGCTTGAGCAATTTCTCCACAAGTGTTCTATATTTGGTGTCGTCAGTCGTTCTATCCGCCCACCGTGCAACGGAGGCGTAGCTGCTTTTTCCCATATAGCTCCCTACAATTCTCCTAGCTTCCAGGAAGGAAACATTCCTCTTGTGTTTGACCTCAATTATTTCTTTTTCTTTTTGGTAAACAGCCGGATGATCTAGTTGGCAGTTTGCAGATTGAATGTCTTTTAAGCAATCTTCCTCTGCATGGTCCGGGTCCTTTTCACCGCATTTGGAACATGTATGTCATCCTCTACAGGCTTCCCTGTGGTGTCCAAATTTCTGACATTTGAAGCATCTCAGGGGAGCTGGGACGTACTGCTCAACTCTCTCAAGACAATAGCCGACCTTCACCTCTTTTGGAGTTTGGGGCTTATTAAATGTTAGGATGTAAGTGTTGGTTTGGATTCGTTTTTCACCTTTTCTAATGGAGATTCTCTTTATATTTGTAACTCCCTGTTTTCCCAGGGCTGATGCTATCTCGTCTTCTGTAGCCAATGCCAACTCTCTACTCCTGATAACTCCTTTGGAAGTGTTGAGTTTCTCATACGGATACGCCCTGCATTTGGTCGTATGAAAGGTTTTTATTTTTAATATGTTTTCTGCCTGTCTCCGGTTGTCTACCTCGACAAGCAAGTTACCATTCCTTGTTTTCTTAACAGTTTTCGGACTAGCTCTTGTAGATATTACTTTTTCTATAAGGAAAGGTGGGTATTTGGCTAGGCATACCTCGTCCAAAGATTCAATAACAATGAATCTGGAGAAGTCTGCTTCCTCATTCTCTGAGTCTGAGAGTTTCCGTTTTGTTTTTTTGTTTGAAGACGCCATATATGCTGTATATTTTTCACTGGCCCTGCACTCCTCCACCCACCACGGAGTCCAACTTGTGTTGGAAATGAACCAAGGGGGTAACCCATTCGCCTTGGTTGAGACGGGGGATACGCGACCAGTATACTCGAGTTGAGAGTAGACTTCAGAGCCGTTGCCAATTTCTCAGCACTGGTCAAATTCCTATTCTCAACACAATTGACCCTCAGCCACCGCCTTCTAGCTACTAACAGATAAGGGTTGGGAAATTGCTGCAAGTGCAGATTTAAAAGTACGGTCGGGATAAAATATATAGGTGCTAGGGCTTGACATGACCAGCCGATTGATCGGATCGGGCCCAATCCGACCGCCCGTCAGACCAAGTAAGGGCCAAAGTGGTGTGTTTCAAGCCATTGACTAATCTGTCGGCGGATCAATGGCCGATCAACCACCAGGGATTCGTCCTAGCGCCTTACGGGTCGCCACCCACGGCCAACAGGTGGCCTCATGGTGGGGGGGTCTTACCAGTCGGCGTATTCTACAGCCCCAGCCGACAGGGCGTACACGAGAGAGTTGGAGTCTTATTTGGTACACCATTCCTATGGCCTTGTGCCACATCTAAGCAAAAAGCTTAGTAGATTACTATTTAATGTCTAGAGTGGGCGCCTTTGGTGGTGTAATGGTTAGCCAGGTAGACTAGCAAACCTACATGAGAGAGTTGGAGTCTCATTGGGTACTCCATTCCTATGGCCTTGCGCCACATCTAAGAAAAAAGCTTAGTAAATTACTACTTAATGTCCAGGGTTCATTTGCCGAAGGAAATCGCACCGTACGCACCATCAACGCTCCAATGAGACTACAACTACTACTACCGACCCCAGCTCCCCCCCAAGAAATAAACAATAGCGTAAGCAAAAAGCCCCAACAAAATCAGATGAAAACAACAACAAATAAATATGCCATTTATGCGTTAAAGATAAAAAAAAATCGATTATATATATTGTAAATCTATCTATCTATCTATCTATCTATCTATCAATAGCAGTAAATACCAAAAACTAATTCAATCCATTAATGTCTTTTCGATATATCACTTTAGTGAGTTAGTCAGTGACATATAAGTTGATAGAGAACCTTTCACATTAACATATAAACAACTCCCTTGTGTAACCATACATATCAGGACATATTTAAACTTACGTTGAAGAAATAACAGAAATATTTTCCACGGTGTCAGTTTTTTTTTTTAAGTTTTTTTATCAAATGTTAATATTTGTTATTGGCTGTCTTCTTCTCACTTATTTGAATATTTTTTGGAAAGTAAATATAAGAACATTAAGATGTTGCCAACAGATTAGGGAGACATAGTCATAAAAGTCATTTAGACTTTTAAAATCCCGAACAAAAGACAGACGAATAGATTGAGCAAACAACTGTTCCGTTTGATTTTGACAATTAATGACTGCTTGTAAATCCTTTTTTTTTTGTCGCTCCCAGAATGCACTTTATGCGTCTGTCATTACACCACCATTAGATTATCTTTTCATCTGATGGCTTCAAGATGAATTAGGTGAATCGAACATGCTATTTCCATGGATACATAATTCTTTCATGGATATTCTGGAATCAGCTCGAAGGAGACGGTTATTTATGGACATAGTATGGTCATTTAGTAAATAGAGTTAAGTTTAGCCCGAGATATACGGGGACCATTAAACTCACTATAATGGACCACTGGCCGAAATCGCTAGCGAGAAACGCCAAAACTAAGAATAGATTAGTTTTAGACAAATGACACAAGTCTGAAGCATCTGTTAAGGATCGAACTCACTAAACAGTGCGTACCGTATATGTCAGAAAAAAATGGAAGCAAGGGTAGTATCTGTGGTGTAGAGGCTAAGGTGCTGAACTACGACATCGTAGTATGGGAGTTCGAACTCCAGTCGAACTATTACGTTCACTTTCGGACAAATACCCTTGGGTAAATTATGAACCCACTTCTCCCCATTACAACGGGTTAAATAGTATCACCGCTGTTCTTCTACAAGGATGGCTTTGGCATTAAATAACCTGCGAAGGTTGACAAGTCATTAAACAAAGAAAGCAAACCAAACATGGAAATACAAAGTTTACTTCAACAAATGAATCGATCAATTAGTCGCACATAAATTTGCCGGGAGGAAAAAGAAAGGATGGGAAAGAGAAAGAAATTAAGTATATATTTTCCCAATCACTCCATTAAGGACAGGATGCGACACAAGGTCAGTTTTTAGGCGGAGTACAGCTGGTTTTAATTCAGAGTTTTCCTTCTCCTACATGGGTTGCTGTATCAAAGCTAAATATCGCACCCTACCCAATGATATACTATGGACTTAAGAATATTTGATGGTTATTATTTTATTCTTGTTTGGTTGTGGAATTTTGGTTTAGGTATCTGACTTCATTGTTTTCTTCTTCTTAGCCCTTTAAACTTGTTGGCGTCTTCTTTGCCTGTAGAAGGCTGCAAAAGAGTTACTAAAGGAAGGAAGAAAAGAGACGGAGATGCCTTTCAAGTAAAATTTTATTTTTGGGTTTAATATGGCTATTTTGTTGCGGGGAAATATCTTCCTGGACTCCTAGACAACAGGCGTATCTCCCAAACAAGGAATTGTAATATATTAGTCATTTTCGGAGGGGGATAAGTTTGTGGTTGTGTCCCGTAGGTGTTTTTGTGAAGTATGTTTGCAGAGATGGCTGCAAACAGAAGAGTCATTTTGGTGAGTTGCGAGTTTGAAGCAGACACGTGGTCTTTCCTACCATCAGCAGGAGAGAAGTTGTTCTTTCCAGTCCAAGTGGTTACTGCTGAATAAGCCAGAGTCTTTCTTTGGGGCCGGTAAGTCTGTCTTTCTGGCATGCATCGTTCCTACTTCTGGTCAGCGGCTTCTGAGAACTGTTACCTTTTTTATTTTATTTTATTTTATTTCATTTTTATTTTATTTTTATTAATCTCTATAATACCAATAGCCATATTTGAAAGAATGAAAGAAATACTGAAAGAAAAATATATAGATGACTGAAAAGAAGGAAAGAAAGAAAGAAAGAAAGAAAAATATGTAGATGACTGAAAAGAAAGAGATAAAGAAAGAAAAATATATAAATGAGTAAAAAGAAAGAAAGAAAGAAAGAGAGAGAGAGAAAAATATAAATAACTGAAAAGAAAGAAAGAAAGAAAGAAAGAAATATAGACGACTGGAAAGAAAGAAAAATATATAGACGACTGAAAAGAAAGAAAGAAAGAAAGAAAGAAGGAAATATATAAATGACTAAAAAGAAAGAAAGAAAGAAAAACATATAGACGACAGAAAGAAAGAAAGAAAGAAAGAAGGGAAATATATAAATGACTAAAAAGAAAGAAAGAAAGAGAGAAAAATATAAATAACTGAAAAGAAAGAAAGAAAGAAAAAATATAGACGACTGGAAAGAGAGAAAAATATATAGACGACTGAAAAGAAAGAAAGAAAGAAAGAAAATATATAAATGACTAAAAAGAAAGAAAGAAAGAAAAACATTCAGACGACAGAAAGAAAGAAAGAAAGAAGGGAAATATATAAATGACTAGAAAGAAAGAAAGAAAGAAAGAAAGAAAGGAAGAAAGAAAGAAAGAAAGAAGACTGAAAAGCAAGCAAGCAAGAAAGAAAGTACATAAATGACGAAAAAGAAAGAAAGATAGAAAGAAAGAATAAAAGAAATACTGACAGAATGAAAGAAAAATATATAGATGACTATATATATATATATATATATATATATATATATATATATATATATATATATTTGACTATATATATGTTTAATTTGGCTTCATGTTACTATAATAGCGGAACATTTCCAATCCAATTTTCAACTTATTAATTATTAGTGTAGGGTCTGTGTCCACTCTTTCCGATCTCTAAGTTCTCAAAGCAACTTACAACTAAACGCTATCATTTATTTATTCATTCATAAGTAATTAGAATATGAATTCCGTTAAAATGATGTGACTCAACATTGGCTTTAATGGTAGTCGGAGCAGTTTAAGTGAGTTTATATAAATTCTAGATTCAGTGGATTACTGCGAATTTTTTAATCAAAATTTTACCACTAATATCTTAGAAAGGTACAACTAATTTCTCGATACATCAAAAGAAAATACTCTTACCCACGCCAACTCTTGTTGCTTACGGTAAATTTTATTTTTATGTTTTTCTTTCTCCCTCTCTTGTATTTTTCCCTTCGGTCACCATTCCTTGTTCACTTCTTGTGCCAACTTGATTGTCACTGTTATAATTCTCAGAAGAGAAGTGACCGAAACAAAGGGTCCCCTTTTTTGAATTTGAAATCGTTTTTTTAGGATTTGAAATCGTTCTTAATACCCTGCACACGCCTTTTAAAAGAAATATTTAGTTTCTGTGCCTACAATAAGATCTTTAGATAGATAGATAGATAGATAGATAAATATGAATAGGGTAAGATCTACCGATCAATCGATAAACAGAGAGATATGAACTAGCTAAGATAGATATAAATAGGCTAAGAGAGATAAATAGGTAGATACAACTAGACAAAGATAGATAGATATGAGCAAGCTAAGATATATATATATTTATATATATAGTGATAGATATGAACAGGCTAAGATAGATAGATAGATTGATAAATAGATTGACTTGAACGTGTCAAGATCAATAACTGGATTGATAGATAGGTAGATAGAAATGACCCGACTAATTAAGATAGATAGATAGATAGATAGACTTGAATGCGTCATGATCAATGAATGGATTGATGGATAGGTTGATAGAAATGACCCGAATTAAGATAGATAGATAGATAGATAGATGTTGAATTTGCTGTTTTACAGCGTATCAACTCTTGTTGTGTTACTGTTATGGGGACATACCCTACCTTACCCCAAAGATGGACTCGTCCAACCTAAACATATTTTTCGAGCTTAGCTCTTTCGGGGGAGACAACTTTTTTTTCCTTACGAGACATATGACAGACGGACTACAAGCCGAGCACGGCTAGAACTTCCTTTGTATGACTTCCTTTTTCTACTAATACAATAACGTTTACCTATCACCCGTTGTTTGAGTTGTTCTTCTACCGGTCTTATCTGAAGACCACAACAGTTACCTTATAGCAAAGTCAATACATTTTGCCATTTATTAAATTGTTTGAAATAAGTAATGATAATATTTATTTGTATACAATTTCGTGTTACCACAAATGATTATTCTTCATGCAAATGATTCGTACAGAATCATTAGGTCTCAAGTATTTCTCTCAGATCTTGATAATTTTCAGATCTTTTTGACTCATATATAAGGCCCTTATATGTACTAAAACTCCAGATCAAAGTGTACCTGGGAGTAATGTCAACAATGGATGACTATGTGCCCTAGACCTCCAGAACTGGAGCTACATCACCTAGTGCAGTTTAGTATCTTACTCAGAACACCATTTTGGGCGGGGGTATGCTGTCAGCTATCTCTCAACCCCCTCGACAAAGTCAAGAAAGATATGAACAAAGATAGATATGAACAGACTGAGATAGATAGATAGATAGATAGATAGATAGATAGATATGAACAGGTATGATAGATATGAACAGATTGTGATAGATATATATATATAGATAGATAGATCAGGTTTGATAGATTGATAGATAAATATCAACAGACTGAAATAGATAGATAGATATCAACGGACTGAGATAGATAGATAGATATAAACAGGGTAGATGGATAGCTAGAAATAAAGGAAAGTAATGTGAACACATCTATAACCAAATCAAACTGTTGTCTCTCCCCCTCTCTCTCTCCCTCCCTCTCTCTCCCCTCTCTCTCTATATATATATAATCATGTTTAATGAAATACTTCATATTTCACCATTTTCTTATTTGGATTATATTTCCTTGAACGTTACGACAGTAAAATTCTATATTATATTTAATAAATTCGATATTTGTCTAGAATTCAATATTATAATATCGGCCCAGTACAAATCTTATTGATGACTCGGGTTGATACACGGTCCTGTGTATACAACAATATTTTCGTTATTTTTCCAAATGCAATTTTTTACTTACACATTGCACCTCAGGGCAAATTTGTCATGGGTCTTTATAATCTATGGAACAACATGAACTAATACACATTTTAAAAGTGAAGAAGAAATCTTATCATCGGATTTTGTATTTGCGAATCAATGTTTATTCAATTTTAAGAATTTATTGAAAACCGTATGGCATCAACTCGAAAAGTATCCAGTCATCAGTAACAGTTACGAAGCCATAGCAATCATCCAGAGAGAACCTTGCTGCGCATGCATTAATAGAAATTTATAGAAAACCAGTGTTCATATAACATCTGTACAAAAATCATCCAGCTATCAGGAACAGATGCACGGGCTTAGTAATCAATCAGAGAGGACTTCAGTGCGCACGCATTAATAGGCACTCCCCATGCAGTTACTCAGTCGGTGCTGAGTTTTTATACTGCATTATTGCTGCGTTAATCACAGTTCATATCCTTTACGTCTCTTTTTTTTTTCTTTCTTTCTTTTATTTGTTTATTTATTTTTCAGAATATCTCATTTACCAAACTTGTTTTCTCCCATTACAGGACAGATATGCAAAGATGAACAGACCATAGACGAGAATAAGGAGAATGCAACGGGGCAGTTAATGGTGACTTCTAATAAGGACTTTTCAGAGTATTTTGAAAAGGAGAAAGAAAACTGGAAAAAGAGTGCGAGGTCTGAACGTTTGACGGACACTAAAGTGTCTATATGTGGTTCACAATCTCGTTTTGTCCAAGTGAATGATACAAATGACCAAGCCATCGACCATAAAACATACATAGGTAGATAAATGGATAAATAGCTAGATATGAATAGGCTCAGATAGATAGATAGATAGATAGATAGATATGAACAGGCTAGGATAGATAGATAGATTGATAGATAGATATGAACAGGTTAAGATAGATAGATAGATAGATAGATAGGAACAGGCTAAGATAGAAAGATAGGAACAGGCTAAGATAGATAGATAGATAGATAGATATGAACAGGCTAAGATAGATAGATAGATAGATAGATAGACATGAACAGGTTAAGATAGATAGGAACAGGCTAAGATAGATAGGAACAGGCTAAGATAGATAGAAAGATAGGAACAGGCTAAGATAGATAGATCGATATGAACAGGCTATGATAGATAGATAGATTGATAGATAGGAACAGGCTAAGATAGATAGATTACAAACGTACTCAATGTACTCTAAGTGCTCGGACAAGCACACATAAAGAGAGAGAGAGAGAGAGAGAGAGAGAGAGAGAGAGAGAGAGAGAGAGAGAGTCACATCTGTGTATGTGTGAACTGTGTGGCAGTAAAATATACTTCGTATTAGATAAGTTAATCATTTATAAAAACGAAACTTTTCTTCAGTTCTGCAATTGTCAGTTTTTTCTCCAATAAAATTGTCAGTTTTTTCTCCAATAAAATCAGCCATTTTGCTCTTATCTTATTGATCGCTTCCAATCGCCTTTTGCACCGATATCGATGTGACCCACATCCAATGTTTCGGTTAGGTTATTTGGTTTAATGGCATATCAACCGTTGATGGTTATTTTATGCCAAATCCTCTTTATACATATATTCTATATAATTTTTACGTGAATAGTTTTTAGGTAATTTCATTTTAAACAAATTAGAGCTCATTTGTTTGCACACAGTTAAATAGTTTCAAGTATTGCTATTTGACATTAATAATTCTATTGATCAAGTATTCTTATATAACTGAATATTGATCATTTGTTTGCACACAGTCAAATAGTTTCTAATATTACTATTTGACGTTAATTATTCTATTGATGAAGTATTCTTATCTAACTGAATATTGATTATTTGTTTGCACACAGTTAAATGGTTTTAAGTTGAGTAAATGTCTTAGCAATTGACTAATAAATGGAACCTAAACAGGTACTAACGCTCCGGGTCAAATGGGACCAGGAAATAATGGCTATGAAAGGGTACTCCACCTTGCCCCAAACTTCAGGATACCGACTCAGAATGAGATTGTTTTGTGTCACACTAGGACACCTGGTGAGGTGGACGGTCTTATTCCCCATCTGAGATGCAGTCGGAATATAAATGTCAAGAAACTAAAAATGAAGTAAAACTTACAAGCAGATCATGGAACTTCCATAGAAATTAGTTGAAATAAACTCCCATTTTTCAGGTTCAGTAAGTCATTGACTTTATTTTAACTTCTCTACGTCACCATTTCGAAACCGATTAAAACGCAAAATAACCGACCAATATGGACATAATCCAGTCATTTATGATGGATACTCAGCTAATTTGAAAAGACAACAAATATGATTGGTTTGGTTTGGTTCGTTGGCTTTTATGGTATATCAACCTTTGTAGGCTATTTAACGCCAAATCCATTCTTATGTAAATAATCTGTTCTATTTAAAACAATTCAGTTTAACATAAGTACACAGTTTAATTGTCAAAAACATTTCTATTTCAAACTATTCAAGCAGTTATATGTAATAATTCAGTTAAATGTAAATACAGTTTTAATGTTGAAAAACAGCTCTATTTCAAATAATTCAGTTAAGCACAAGCACGCAGTTTAAATGCAAGTACGGTTTAATAGTCAAAAACACTTCTTTTTCAAGCTATACAGTTTTCTCAAACAATTCATTTTAGCATAAGTGTGCTGTTAGTTCTATTTAACCCATAGATAGGGCCCTATCCGGTGCTACCACTTCAGGCCAGAGTGGACCTGTAAGCGATGGTAATGAAGGGGTACTCCGCATTCCCCAAAGCTCCAGCACTGCTGGAACCTCAACATCAGATTGTTTAATGTCATATCTAGGACACTCGTCAGTGGATTCTATAGCCCCAGCTGACTGGGCAGAATAAATATGAAACTAGTTCCTTATCAAAATAATCAAAAACAATAACACAAATATATTCGTTTGGTTTGGTTTGGCATATCAACTATCGTGGTTTATTTAATGCCAAATCCTCTTTATACATATATATTAAATATATATGGTTTGGTTGGGTTGGGTTCTATTGCATGTCCACCTGTGTAGTTTATTTAATGCCAAATCCTATATATATATATATATATATATATATATATAATGCCAAATCCTTTTTATACATATATATTAAATATACCATTATCATTTATTTAATGCCAAATCCTTTTTATACATATATATTAGATATACCATTATAAGTTATTTAATGCCAAATCCTTTTTATACATATATATTAAATATACCATTATAAGTTATTTAGTGCCAAATCCTCTTTATACATACATATTTAATATATATATGATTTGTAAACACATTTTGTAGATAACATTCTTAAACGAGTCTGACCTTTTTTTTGCACACGGTAAAATGGTATCATATATTGCTATACAACTAACAATTTAACGACAGTTTTTTGTTTACTCATATAGTTTGTTCTATCTGACCCATAGGGCCCTACCAGGTACTACCACTCCGGGGCAGTGTAGACCTGGGAGCAATGGCAGTGAAGGGGTACTCTGCATTCCCCAAATCTCCCAGGCTCCACTCTCGCCATCAGATAGTTGAATGTCATATCCAGGACACCGGTTGGGGGTGGTCTTACCCCTCTGCAAAAATGCAGCCGGTGTATTCTACAGCTCTAGCCAACTAGACTGAAATATGTTCGTTGTTTATTCGTTAGTTATATCTCTGTAGACTATATCAGTTTCTCTGTCAAGGAGGTGCTCGTGGTGTAACGAGTATTGTAAGAAATGGCCTCGAAGAAGCAAGCTCAAATCCTTTTACGAAGATGTTTGCCTTTCCATTTGACCTAATATGCTTGTTAAAGGTATAAATCCATCTCTTCTACCAGGTATTAGTAAACAAAAGTGTTGTATAGCCACATCATAACCATAATCGTATCATAATCATAATGATATCTCAATCCAACGGCACATCCAGTCGCGCTATTTTGTTCACTTTCGGACAAATACCCTTGGGAAAGGTATGAACCCCCTTATCCTCCCAGCTATGGGTTAAATAGTACCACAACTGGTGGGTGTCCTCGTGGTGTAATGGTTAAAGCGATGGACTGCGGAATCGTAGTATGCGAGTTCGTACTCCAGTCGCGCTATTATGTTCACTTTCGGACAAATACCCTTGGGAAAGGTATGAACCCCCTTATCCTCCCAGCTATGGGTTAAATAGTACCACAACTGGCGGGTGTCCTCGTGGTGTAATGGTTAAAGCGATGGACTGCGGAATCGTAGTATGCGAGTTCGTACTCCAGTCGCGCTATTACGTTCTCTTTCGGACAAATACCCTTGAGAAAGGTATGAACCCCCTTATCCTCCCAGCTATGGGTTAAATAGTACCACTACTGTTCTTCTAGGAGAATGGCTTTGGCATTAAATAACCTACAAAGAGTTGATATGCCATTAAACAAAGAAACCAAACTAAACCAAACCAACAGTACATGTACAAATTCAAATACAGGGAAATACACAACACATTAACAGGCGAACTCACAGTTGTTCAGGTACGTACGTTTATTAACTTCTTGACTTCTGAGTTCGGTTCTTCGACATGAGGAGAGAGAGAGACACAATTCTTAAAAGTCTTTCGTATCATACTATGCTAACAAAACTCAAACGTTCGGCACATCTCGTGGAGTTTTAGATCTCCTTTCATCTTCGCTGGTTGGGACCCGAAAAACTTGACCGTATGCCTCAAGGGTCGAAACCCAAACTTCTCAATACCATGGTCGAAACTCAACTTCAACTGTCCGTCTACATGGTCCAAGTCGACTACCAACTCGACCGGTTCCCATTCGACAACCAACTGGACTGCTCCTCAGTAAAAACCCAACTGACGTGTTTTTCAAAATACCCAAATTCTCAGCCCATCGCTTCCGGGCATGACGTCATTCACACTTCACCCACATTTCCTATCTGGGGTTTATTATGACAATTGTGATTGCCACATCCTCTGCGCGCGAGCGTAAACTGTACCCAATGTCTGTGCACCTGAACTAAGAGCCGAATAGTTCAAAGCCCAACCAAACTGAATGATAAAATATAATTAACGAAAAATGATTAATATAAAAAAATCATTCCGTAATTATATATCAACATGGCAGATAGGAAAACTATGAATTTAACACACACACACACACACACACACACATATATATATATATATATATATATGTAATGTATTAGTATATATGTCCAAAAATACGCGTGAGGTAACGTTTATCGACGTATTAAATCAATTCGGCAAGCCAAGTGCAAATCTTTGACGACGATGATTGCGTTTGTGTTTCGCAAAATGCCCTTGGGAAAGGCATGAATCAATATGATTTTCCTCAGCTAATCGTAAACAGTAAGGACGTCTGGTCTCATTTGCTTTGGTACGGCAACTGGTCTGGGAGAAGGAAAATACTGAATTAAAACCAACAGTTGTCCGTTTAAAAACTGACCTTAGTCGCATACTGTCTATGGTGGAATGATTGGGAAAATGCATACTGAATTTCTCTCTTACTCTTTCTCTTCCTTCTTTTTTCTCGGCGTAACTTCAGGTTCTTTCTCTCTTTTTCAGTTTCTCTTCCCGACCATCAACTTCTTTCTTTCTTTCTTTCTTTCTTTGTTAATATCTCCTACTCTTTCTTTCTTTCTTTCTTTCTTTGTTAATATCTCCTACTCTCTCTCTTTCTTTCTTTCTTTCTTTCTTTCTTTCTTTCTTTCTTTCTTCTTTCTTTGTTAATATCTCCTACTCTTTCTTTCTTTCTTACTTTGTTAATATCTCCTACTCTTTCTGCCTTTCTTTCTTTCATTCATTCTTTCTTTCTTTCTTTTTTTTCTTTGTTAATATTTCCGACTCTTTCTTTCTTTCTTTCTTTCTTTGTTAATATCTCCTACTCTTCCTTTCTTTCTTTCTTTGTTAATATCTTCTACTCTTTCTTTCTTTCTTTCTTTCTTTCTTTCTTTCTTTCTTTCTTTCTTAATATCTCCTACTCTTTCTGCCTTTCTTTCTTTCCTTCATTCTTTCTTTCTTTCTTTTTTTTTCTTTGTTAATATTTCCGACTCTTTCTTTCTTTCTTTCTTTCTTTGTTAATATCTTCTACTCTTTCTTTCTTTCTTTCTTTCTTTCTTTCTTTCTTTCTTTCTTTCTTTCTTAATATCTCCTACTCTTCCTTTCTTTCTTTCTTTGTTAATATCTCCTACTCTTTCTTTCTTTCTTTCTTTGTTAATATCTCCTACTCTTTCTGCCTTTCTTTCTTTCCTTCATTCTTTCTTTCTTTCTTTTTTTTCTTTGTTAATATTTCCGACTCTTTCTTTCTTTCTTTCTTTGTTAATATCTTCTACTCTTTCTTTCTTTCTTTCTTTCTTTCTTTCTTTCTTTCTTTCTTTCTTTCTTGATATCTCCTACTCTTCCTTTCTTTCTTTCTTTGTTAATATCTCCTACTCTTTCTTTCTTTCTTTCTTTGTTAATATCTCCTACTCTTTCTGCCTTTCTTTCTTTCCTTCATTCTTTCTTTCTTTCTTTTTTTTCTTTGTTAATATTTCCGACTCTTTCTTTCTTTCTTTCTTTGTTAATATCTTCTACTCTTTCTTTCTTTCTTTCTTTCTTTCTTTCTTTCTTTCTTTCTTTCTTTCTTTCTTTCTTTCTTTCTTAATATCTCCTACTCTTCCTTTCTTTCTTTCTTTGTTAATATCTCCTACTCTTTCTTTCTTTCTTTCTTTCTTTTTTTGTTAATATCTCCTACTCTTTCTGCCTTTCTTTCTTTCCTTCATTCTTTCTTTCTTTCTTTTTTTTCTTTGTTAATATTTCCGACTCTTTCTTTCTTTCTTTCTTTCTTTCTTTCTTTGTTAATATTTCCGACTCTTCCTTTCTTTCTTTCTTTGTTAATATCTTCTACTCTTTCTTTCTTTCTTTCTTTCTTTCTTTCTTTCTTTCTTTCTTTCTTTCTTTCTTTCTTAATATCTCCTACTCTTCCTTTCTTTCTTTCTTTGTTAATATCTTCTACTCTTTCTTTCTTTCTTTCTTTCTTTCTTTCTTAATATCTCCTACTCTTCCTTTCTTTCTTTCTTTGTTAATATCTTCTACTCTTTCTTTCTTTCTTTCTTTCTTTCTTAAGTGAATTGGAAGGATTTCTGTTAACCAGTGCTCCTAGTTCTAAATCAGCATCTCGAATCTTTAAACAACTTAGCCATTCGTGAATAATCTGATAGTAACAATTGCTATAAATTGATACCCTCTAACTCAATTATGGGCAAAAAGGCGGCCTGTGGGCCACAGGCGGCCCGAAGTGCTTTCTGAATGGCCAACCTAAGACTTCATTTTTTTTAATAGAAAAGATCTTTTTTAATGAAAAAAAACAACAACCCAAAAAACAAAAACAAAAAACAATAACAACAAAAAACAAGCAAACCAAACCAAACTAAACCAAAACAAAGCAAAAAAGAACCCTTACCCCAAAACAACAAACAAACAAACAAACAAACAAACTTTTCCCTAATTCTAATGCAGATGCTTAGGCGTATAGTCTTCTTTAATGAAAATAGTTGAGGCACCTTCAACGAAAAATTACCTTGAATTTTTTTAGTTGTCTAACTTGCCTGATGAAGAGCCATGTTTCCTCGCATGCCGCTTCTCGAAAAAGGTTGCCCGTGCCGGATCTAAATCACGTTTTTTTTTTTTTTTTTAAATTTAATAGCTAATAAACCTTCATGGTTTATTTAATGCTAAATCTGTGTAGAAGGATAGTAGAGGTACCATTTACGTGACTCATAGTTGAGGGATAAGGGGTGCAGACCTTTCCCAAGGGTATTAGTCCGAAAGTGAAATCTAATAGCGCTACAGGAGTTTCGAAATCGCATTCTACGATGTTAACAAAGTCGAAATGGAATTAAATCTATTAAAGAAAGGCTATGATTTTTCAAAAAATGGTGAGGGGGTTTCAAGTTAGGAATAGCAACCAGATAAATATCCAACATCACCCAGAAAAGTGAGCTGAAAATTGGTAGAGTTAAAATTAAAGAGAGAGAGTGAGAGAGAGAGAGAGAGAGAGAGAGAGAGAGAGAGAGAGAGAGAGAGAGAGAGAGAAAAGAATACAAAAACCAAACCATCTATAACTCTGTATAAAAGAAAGTTAACAGAAATATTTATGTCTATTAAATATAAACACACACACACACACACACACACACACACACACACACACACACACACACACACACACACACACACACACACACACCGAGAAGCACACGTCTATGAAATTAATTTACATTTCCATAAAAAAGACACACGAATGTACACACACACACACACACACACACACACACACACACACATATGTATATATATATATATATATATATATATATATATATATATATATATATTACTATTTCAAATATGCAGTACTGTGCAAAAGTCTTTGGTACTTTAAACGATTGTAACTATTTATATAAAACTTTAAACTATATATATATATATATATATATATATATATATATATATATATATATATATATATACGTGTGTGTGTGTGTGTGTGTGTGTGTGTGTACATTCGTGTATCTTTTTTATGGAAATGTAAATTAATTTAATAGACGTGTGCTTCTCGGTGTGTGTGTGTGTTCGCGTGTGTGTGTGTGTGTATGCTGAGAAACGAAACTGGATTCGTATATAAGATTTAATGTATGTAAATAGACGTATACATAAATTCATACACAGACACATATATACATGGATACATACATGCATGCGTGTATATTTACATACATACATACATACATACATATACATATGCATATACATATGTATACACATACAAACTCACATACACACACACACACATGTATACACATGCTCCAAAAATATACAAGTGTTGTGCATCATCAGATAATGATGCTGGGTCCAAATAAAGCCATAGAAAGAAATATAAGGACCCTCACAAAAAATAAACAAAGAAAGAAAAAAACAAACAAACCAACCATGGTGACATATACACTGACAGGAAATGACACTGCATCAGCCTAAATTTACGTTTCAATTTAAATGATCGAAGTTAAGCAGTAATAAGGTTAGTCTGTACTGAGATGGGTGACAGTTCAGTCACAGAAAGTACCGGAGACAATCTAAGGCCAGTGTGTCAGAGGTTCAAAGTGTGTAGTTGAAAGGTCAAAAAGCGTTCAAGAAAATTTTGGTAAATTCATCCACCAATTCCAACCTGAAACCAAGACACTTATCTGGAAACTTGAAAGGATCTTAATAAAGTTATGTAGACAAATGTGTCGTTATTGCTTAATCAAACATGTTTATATATATATATATATACATGTATATATGAAATAAAAAAATATATATATGAATGTGACTCTTTGATACATACATATATAAAAAAGAATGTAAGTTTTATATATATATATATATATATGGTGCGGAAACAAAATTAGGAATTTTTTGTATAATAATAAACGACTCTACTATAAAACAAGATCTTAATGAATAAACAACAAAATAAGAAGATAGACACTCAACAGTAAATTTACTCAATATGGCCACCATTTTTTCTATTATTTTATCAACACGTCTAAAACGATTTGCATGCCTTCAAAATGAATTCTTCCGACATTTTATTTCATTCCTCCTCAATAGCAGTCTTAAGCAAACTGATATTTGGATGGGAAGTTGTATTTTTGTTTTCTAACACAGCGTAATCGAGTGGGTTAAAGTCTGGGCTTGATGGAGGCCATAAAGAAACTCCAATTATTTCGGATTTTTTTTTGGCTTGGTTTCGGCGATAAGCAAATAATAGATTCTTTATTGCTTCTTTGCTTACTCACTCATATTGGGCTGAATTTTAACAAATATGTGCTTGAATAATAGAACTAATCCTGAAAAATTAGATTTATCGCATTTTTCAAAATATTTTCGAAAAAAAAGTTTTAAAATTTTTTCCATATTTTATCTCTGCACCCTACACACACACACACACACACACACACACACACACACACACACACACAGAGACACACACACACACACACACACACACACATATACAAGTTAGACGAACCAGACACGCAGGACACTGCTGGAGAAGCAAGGACGAACTCATCAGTGATGAACTCCTATGGACCCCCGTATATGGCCAAGCAAAAGCAGGACGACCAACTCGAACATACATACAGCAGCTATGTGAGGATACGGGATGTAGCCCTGAAGACCAGCCAGAAGCGATGAATGATAGGGAGAAGTGGGGAGAGAAGGTCAGGGATATCCGTGCTAGCGGCACGACATGATGATGATGATGATATATTATATATATATATATATACAATTTGATTCTTGTTTAGTACAGTCACTTAATTGAGACCTTAAGAAAAGGAAGGTTGTGAATATATATATTCTGTTGCACAAATTCTGATGTTAAGATATAATTAATATAAACATTGTTTATATTTTCTTTAGATTGCCAACATTCTCTTGAATAGATAAACAGAGGCGGCTAGGGATCTCACTAATTTGCTTGTATGAACCTTGCTTGATCATACTAAGGGCTCTAATTATTATAAGCATAAAAGTAGTTTTAAAGGTACTTTTTTTTCGATTTCAATATATTTATTTTTACTTGTTTATCATATCTTTTAACATAATTTTTTATCTGATGGGTCTCCCATATCTGTGAGAGGGTATTTTCTTGCTTGTAGTCTCCAACCACTATGTTTACTTTTCTATATGTCTAGTAAAGTTTCAAAGAATACTGACTTCATGTCTTATGTCTGGTTCAGGATGATGATCATGTATATTATATGTAGTTGTTTAGCTTCTTTAGATAAAACAATATTTAGCAGCAGCGGTGGCAAAAAAGAAAAAGATTGCCGTCATAGAAAGAGATTTGACAAATTAGAATCAACTACTGGGTGTCTCAAAATAGATGCAACCCATTAATATAATAATGATTTATTTCTGAGACAAGCGCATTTGCGGTCATTTGGTACACGTCCTGTAAAAAAAATGCATCCTTGAGCTAGAGATATCAAATCAATGTTGTTGTTTTTTAATTGTTATTATATCAACTTCCAGGACATGCAATCTTCTTTTGAGTTTCTTGTCTCAGTAATAAATCATTATCATATTGCATCTATTTTGAGACAATTTTGAATGATTTTGTCTCCAAATAACAAATGAGGCAAAATATTTTCTTCTCTAGTCCAAAGCATCGTGATCTAGGATTAATAGTTGTTATTGTATACTATTTTCAAATCTGAAACAGAAAAGAACTCAACATTATCATTAGTAGACTTATTAGCAGTCACGTGGGTCTCACATATTCTGAGACACCCTATACTTTACTAGAAAGAAGAATGAGAAGTTATCTAATTGAAACTTTCAAAATAATTATTGTAATTTCTAATCACGGCAGACATTTTTTTTCTTGAACTGAATTTTTTTTGTCAAGGCAGATTTCAAAAACAAAGTCTATCAACCAAATGTACTTTTTTTTTCTACTCATAGAGTGATATATTTTGGGAACAAATTTCTTAATCAGTTCGAAAACAGCAACAGTGTAAAAAAATTAATTTAAATTGGATGATTTCAGAAAAAAGGTCGAGAAAAAGAATCTATGAGGGCATTTTTAGAAACTAGATATTGTATCAAGAGCGTATATTGTAGGTATGAAATCCCTTGTCTGTAACTGTTTTCTACTATTTGGTACTTAGTAACACAAAAAAATCGTTACCTCCCGTATCTACAAGAATAATTCTGTAAATGACCACAAGAGGGTGTGGTCAAGCTAGCATATAAAGAGAGAGCAACAAAATCAAATCCTCTTTCTGTCAGAGACATGCTTTGACGATGTGCCAGGTTCCAGGTCTCAATGGACACCAGGAGGTAGGATTTCATATAACACACACACTGACACACACATGCGCGTGCGCGCAGACTAACACACACACACACACACACACACACACACACACACAAGAGGACTTTCATCAAAGGACTTCTTTTTTGTTCCATCAGTTCAATTGTCTATATTCTATAAATAAATTTTATTAAGTTTTTCAATTGTTTTCATTTCATCCATTATCCATAACTGTCAGAACGACAGCTTCATAATATGTGCCCTGCAAAGATTTTTTAAAAAAAGGTTGATGTAAAAAAGGATAAAAAAAAATAAACAAATGAACAAAAACAAACAAATATACACCCTCGTTTCACCCACCCCCGGCAAAAAAAAGCAATAAAAAAAAAACAACTAATAAAATAAACGATTTTTGGGCTGTGCCAGAAAGAAAATGTTTCAGTTTGAAGATTTTAAAATCCGTTTGGAAATAGGTTGCTTAGTTATCTATGAGGACGTCACTGTAAATATGACAGGTTTGGCTGAATATGTATGGGAGTCTTACATGTAGTTATTGGATGATAGAAGAGTTAGGTTAAATACGAGAATAACATCCCTTGCCTTCCAAATAGTGCTTCTAATGGGCGCTAGGTAGCGGGGTCAAAGTAGTATATGAAAGGCCGCAACTAAGTCCAAACTTTTTTTTTCTCTCTTTCTCTTTAGACCTGCCTTGACAACTAGAAGCACACACTCGTGTGTGCTTTTCTCAAAAGTGGATGTCTTGCCTTAATAAATGTGGTGTCGTATTCGGCCGATACCTTGCTTTGTTAGTTTTCACACAACTTCCATTCTATTAAGGACAATCAACTTATTCCAAAAGACCCCTCAACTGCATGATAAGACTTTTCTCAATAACATTTTTCTAGAATTTCATATGTATTCCATTAAGTTTGCTCTGGTTGTTGGTTGTTTTATTTTACGGTGTATAAACCCTTTTCGGGTAATTTAACGCCGAATTATATTTCAAACTATTAAGTTTTGTATAAGTATAATTTTTGTTTACAAACAGTTAAATGTCAAAACAGTTCTATTTCAAACAATTCAGTTTAGCAAAAGTACACACTTTAGTTCGATTTGAACCATAGATAGGATCCTATCAGGTGATACCACTCGGGGCCAGATTGGACCTGGGAGCGATGGCAATGAAGGGGTACTCCTTATTCCCCAAAGTTCCAGCATTACAGAAACCTCACCATCAGATTGTTTAGTGTCATGTCCAAGACACTGGTTGGTTGGTGGGGTCTTACCCCTCTGCAGAGAATCAGTCAGTGCATTCTACAACACCAGCCGACTGGGCAAAATTTGCTCTGGCAATAAATATGTTGTTAATTCGTCCTGAATTGTTTTACATTGTCTAGGACAAGGAACTATTGTACATTTCCTCTGCTACAAGAGTACGATATGGGTTCCTCACATTCATTGTGGTGGTGAGCGATGGTTTTCAGATACAACAAATATCTGTTGACAGACATGCAAGTCGTCAATATCAAAGACCACTTGCTTCGATTTCCAAAAGTGAATTGACAAGAAAGAAGATCGTGTATTGAATTACCATGACCAGAAAATCCGACGAACACTTCCGCACGACACACAGAAACACTGGACAGCTGTTTCGACCTTATTAGGTCTTATCAGCAGTATATACCGTGATCTCCACCCCTGGAGAGATTGATGAGACCTAATAAGGTCGAAACAGCTGTCCAGTGTTTCCGTATGTCGTGCGGAAGTGTTCGTCGGATTTTCTGGTCATGGTAATTAATTTACAATATAATTCCTCTACTTAAAAAAAAAATATATACAAAGAAGATCCTGCTGAAAAATAAATATTTGTCGGTTAACATTGATTTTTTTTTCTCTCGCCAAGCAATTGATTTATTGCTGTACCTACGTCTATGTACATATCTGTGTGTGCGTATTTTACGCGAAAGAAAACCAAAACACACACACACACACACACACACACACACACACATATATATATATATGTATTTATCAAGCCCCACCTCTGCACGAGCAGGATGTGACACAAGGACATTTTTAAGCGGAGTTTAACACGTTTGAATTCAGAATTTGTCGTCTCCTAGACCAGTTGTCATACCAAGGTTAAAGAATTCAGTCTATCCTACTATTTACGCGTAGCTGGAAGGAGAATAGTTTGATTAATACCTTTCTCAAGGGTATTAGCGCTTTGTAAAATGCAAATAGCTTCGTTCTAGATTTGAACTCAGGTCACCGTTTTCATTTTCTACGATGATAAAATTACACTCCGAGCACTTTCACACACACATATACGCACATACGCACACATACAAACACACACATACACACATACAAATATGTACACATACAAACACATGCACAAATATACACACATACATACAAAGACACACACACACACACACATATACAAACACGCACACACATACGCTTACACATATATTTGGATGTGTATGTTTTCATTTTTCATTTGGTTAAAAATGTTGCCTATATATATTGTTTGCTTTAGGCGAAAGCATCTTCGTATATTTATATATATGTACATAAGACACTTATCCACACACACACGCACACACACACACACACACACACACACATACATATATATAAGTATATATATACATATATATATTAAAATGTACAGAGAAGAAAAAACTCAAGGTCTTCAGAGAATGATTTCATTTACTAAATCATTTGGGAATATTAAATGTTTCAAATTTTTTTTTTACCTTCATCGGGTTGTTATTTAAATGAAAAGATAAAGATGATAAAGTTTTTAAATATTCCATTTCCGTTGGTAGTGTTCTGTTTCAAATTACTGTGATGTAATTAGCGTTACAAAATATATACCAAAAATACATATCACATCTATCTATCTATCTATCTATGTTAATATTCATATTATTTACTTCCTATTTACTAATGATTATTCCATAATATATTTATCCATCTTTATCAGAGTTGGCCTTCTTCTTTCTATCTCTATTTATTTAATCCAACCAATAGACTGAACTAAAAAGAAAGCTTATATATATATATAGTCATCCACAGACAGATCTGTTTCGTTCTATCAGAACTCAGCAGTGTGGCTAGACAGTAGCTACACATAGCTGGGATCGAAACCCGGTTTGATTCAAACGCCAAGTGGAAGCCTCTAACCATTCAGCCACGAGCAGCTATTAGCTGTGGAGTAAATTTTAAACGGTTATGAATCACAATTACTATTGTTTACATACATCCGTTCAAACGGCTGCCGAGACCTCAATTCAAATACGAAGAGGCTTGCAATAAACGCTAATGGCAACACAATTACTTCTTCGCCAGAAAACTCAACCCTACGTGGGTAGGGGAGTATCTCTCTGTCTGTCTGTCTGTCTCTCTCTCTATATATATATAAATGATTAAAATTTGAAATTTAATAGTGAAGACCGTGCGTCGTAGTAGTTAAAATGAAGGACTGCGATCGCAAAATAAGTGAATTCGAACATCAGCCACAGTATTAAGCTCACTTTCGAACTAAATACCCTTATACACACAGCTTTGGGTTGAATAGCCTCACTGCTGTCCATCAACAAGGTTGGCTTTGGCATTAAATAAAATATGCCATTAAACTAAACAAAGTTGTTTTTATTTTCCCTACTTTTAGTTTCATATTGAAATATGATCTTCAGGTAACTTACTCGTTAAAGGAAGTAGCACATATTTTTTATTACTCACCTAAAGATCGTTTTACACTGTGAGTTGTGAGATAAAAGAGAAGATTTTATTTTTTTAATCATTACTATAATTTCTCTACCACTAAAAGTACTCTTTTTTTCTAGTATGTAGCTTTTTTTGGTTTTTACTACTCGACAGTTACCCAGTCGGCTAGGGCTGTAGAATACATTGACTGCACCTCTGCAGAGGGGTAAGACCCTCCTAACGAGTGTCCTGATATGACACTAAACAAACTGATGGTGAGGTTCCAGCAGTGCTGGAGCTTTGGGGAATGCGGAGTACCCCTTCATTGCTTTCGCTCCCAGTTCCACTCTGGCCCGGAGTGGTAGCACCTGATAGAGCCCTATCTATGGGTTAAATAGAACAAACGGCGTACTTGTGCTAAACTGAATTGTTTGAGTAAACGTAATAGCTTGAAAAAGAAATGTTTTTGACACTTAAATTTAACTTACATTTAAACTGCGTGCTTATGCTTGACTGAATTATTTGAAATAGAACTGTTTTTCGACATTAAAACTGTATTTACATTTAACTGAATTGTTACATATAACTGCTTGAATAGTTTGAAATAGAAATGTTTTTGACAATTAAACTGTGTACTTATGCTAAACTGAATTATTTTAAATAGAACAGATTATTTAAATAAAAATGGATTTGGCGTTAAATAACCTACAAAGGTTGATGTGCCATAAAAACCAACAAACCAAACCAAACCAAACTACTCGGTATTTTTTTTTTATTCACCTGATTGTGGACTAAATTATATATACATATATATATATATATATATATACCCCTATCACAGACAAGCAAGGGTAGGGCGACCAGTTAGAACCTATCTACCACAGCCCTTTACTGATACAGGATGTAGCATGGAAGACCTGCCGAGTGCGATGGACGATAGGGACCAGTGGCGTGAGATGGTCAGGGAAATCTGTGGTATCAGCACGCCAAGATGATGATGATGATGATATACATATATACGTATATATAATTGGTACACAAGAACACACACAAACATATAACACACACAAACATACAACACACACAAACATACATACGTATAGTGTTTCCCACTATATTCAGGCAATAATAGTGTTATCCACTCCATTCATGCAATAAAAATATTTTCGGTAATGTATATTTTGTACACTTGTATACATGTGTATCATATCTCAATTATTAATTTCGTTTTCTCTCTCTCTCTTGAAGCATCTTGCTAGCAAGCAATTGTAGATAGTTATCTTCGTTTAATGTCATATCAAGCTTCGTTGGCGGGGATGTCCTCGTGGTGTAATGGCTAAAGCGATGGACTGCGGAATCGTAGCAAGCGAGTTCGTACTCCAGCCACGCTATTACGTTCACTTTCGGGCAAATACCCTTAGGAAAGACATGAACCCTCTTATTCTCCCTGCTATGGGTTAAATAGTGCCACTACTGGGGGTGTCCTCGTGGTGTAATGGTTAAAGCGATGGACTGCGGAATCGTAGTAAGCGAGTTCGTACTCCAGTCGCGCTATTACGTTCACTTTCGGGCAAATATGAACC
>CAUZXS010002291.1:47500-115000 GCA_963585895.1 Sepioteuthis lessoniana
AACTTATTTGACCAGTTTTTGATCCGTGTCACTAATAACTACCTGTGAACTAAATGCATCGGCAAGGAAGTAGATTAGATGGAAAATATTTTCCGTACAAAATATAAAATATGTTTGTTTATATTAAAATAAGCTTTTTCTCAACATTAGGTTTATTGGTGTATTTTTATCATTATACAATTCTGATAGGAAACCTTACGTTGTGTAATGGCCCAGTCGACTGGGGTCGTAGAATACACCGACTGCATCTCTGTAGAAGGGTAAAACTCTCCCAACGAGTGTCCTGGGTTTGACACTAAACAATCAGATGGCAAGGCTCCAGTAATGCTGGAGCTTCGAAGAATGCAGTGAACCCCTTTACTGCCATCGCTTCCAGGTCCACTCTGGCGTGGAGTGGTAGCACTTGATTAATAGAATTAAACTGTGTGCTTATGCTAAATTGTTTGAAACAGAACTGTTTTGACATTTAAACTGCGTACTTATGCCAAACTGAACTATTTTTTATTCAACTGTATGTAAATAAATGATTGGTGTTTAATTGAATTGTTCGTGATATATAGCAATAATTGGAACCATTTAACTTTTTTGACAAAACTGAATAGTTTGAAATAGAACTGATTTTGACCTCTAAACTGTATACTTATGCTAAGCTGAATTGTTTGAAATAGAACTGTTTTCGACATTTAAACTGTACTTATACTAAACTGAAATGTTTGAAATTGAACAGTTCATATGTATAAAAATGGATTTGGTATTGAATAATTTACAATGGTTGATATGCCATAAAACTAAACCAGACTTAGTTGTGTAATGTGAGCAAGACAATTCTTTGTGAGTTCGATTCTCACTGGGCGCCCCACGACTACAACTAAGCTAAGCTTTTTAGATAACCATCTGCTTGGCCAAGGGCACCTCCCGTGGTGTAGTGGTTGGCAAGATCATTGTTAATGAGTTCTGTTCTCACTGGGCGCCCAATAATTTTGGCCTCGTGCCACATCTCACCTGAGCTTAGTAAATATTTATATTGTCATTATATCGCGTATCTTTATATATATATATATATATATAGAGAGAGAGAGAGAGAGAGAAAGAGAGATAAGTGATTATCAAGCAGTCTCTCCGTTGGCCATTTATTTTTTGTCTCTGTTGTCCTCTTTCTCATTCTCTCTTTCTTCTACACCCACGAACTGACGAATGCCCACACGCCCGGTCACAAACAGACGCATGTTTTTACTTCATGACACAAAGACATGCCGCCCAAAGAGATAGAGAAACAGCTACAACCATTTAAAAGACATGTCAAGTCTCACTGCGCAGAAACACCTATATAGATTCACCAAAATGTCACTGCACACACACACACACACACACACACACACACACACACACACACACACACACACACAGAGAGTTGTATATTTAAATACCTTTACATCGACACATGTGCTGACTTGCACAACCCGACTCGCTTACAAACGAAAAGATTAAGAAAGAAAAAATCAACAAGTTTGCTTCACTTCTGTATTTTGGCAACAAACATATCAACACACACATTAAAAATTCTGATATGTACATATATATTGTCACTATCTCACTTCGTGGGTTTGTGGCGGACCAAACGCGATATAATTTAGAGAGTGCTCAATATCTGTGATAGAGGTATTATATAATAATAATAATAAGTAAATTTATATTAGTTTTTATATAATGATAAATAAATATATATTAGATTTATATATTTAATGCCATGGAAGTTTGTCTGCGACATTTGGTTTCATGAAGCTTTACAAACAACAAATTATATTGCACTTGGTTCGCTACGAACCCACAAAGTGAACTAGTGACAACTAACACTGATGCAATATTAGTTTTTATATATATCTAATAGCATGGAAGCTTGTCTGCGACTATAGGCTTCATTACGTCTTATAAACGACACTCATTAGGCAGAGAATGAAAGATACTTTCTTTCTTCACATGGATACAACAACGTTGGCTGACCAGCAAAGACCTACGTAAATCCGCTCTTTACTGATACTGAATGCCGGGAACGATGGTCGATACAGTCTGGAGGCGAAAGTCTAGGGACTCCGTGCTATCAGTATGACTTGATGACGCTGACTAAAACACGAGCTGTACGGCCACCTACCTCCCATCACTAAAACCATCCAAATAAGACGAACACAACATGCGGGACGCTGCTGGAGAAGTAAGGACGAACTCATAAGCGACTTTATTCGATGGACTCCGTCACACGGACGTGCAAATGTTGGCCGATCAACAAGAACTTATCGACAACTCTGTACGGACACAGGATGTCATCTAGAAGACCTGCTGGAAGCGATGAATGATAGAGACAAATGATAAGAGAGAGAGAGAGAGAGAGAGAGAGAGGAAAATCCGTGTTGGCAGTGTGGCATGGTGATGATGAAGATGATGATATTTACATATATATATATATATATATATAGAATTAAAAATAATTAGGATCTCACCTTTTCATTATTGTTTAATAGCTATAAGTTTTTTTTATTATCTATGGAAGACGCAATAATCAGATAAAACTTTATTAATAAAGTTAATCTGATGAATGTCTTCTATTCTATAAAAGATATACGACACCTATATTGGGCTGAGTCATAAATAATTTCCTTTTTTTAATGTAAGATGTAACAACGCATTCTCTCTCTCTCACTCTTTCTTTCTTTCTCTCTCTCTCTCACACACATATATATATATATATATATATATATATGCTCAGCTTGGATTAGGTTTCGGTTTCTTTTGTTTAATGGTATATCAACCTTTGTATGTTATTTAATGCCAAAACTATTCTCCTAGAAGAACAGTAGCTGGGAGGATAAGGGCGTTCATGCCTTTCACATGAGTATTTGCCCGAAAGTAAGCGTAATAGCACGACTGGAGTACGAACTCGCTTACTACGATTCCGCAGTCTATCGCTTTAACCATTACACCACCAGGACAACCCCACAGATTGGATTAGATTTATTGCAAAACTACCAACGTTTTAAACACAAGTGGAAATTACCTGCCTTTATCAATCATTCTTATTTCAATACTGAAAGAATGCACATCGTAATTTAACCAATGATCTCACGTCCTTAAAATGGAGGAACTGAAATTACACATTTGACGCACTGCTGAAACCTCCACATTAGATTGTTTAGTGTCATATCCACGGACACTTATTGGTGGGTTGCCCAGTCAGCTGGGGCTGTAGAATACACTGACTGCACCTCTGTAGAGGGGTAAGACCCCCCCCCTAACGAGTGTCCTGGATATGACACCAAGCAATCTGATGGTGAGGTTCCAGGAGTGCTGGAGCTTTGGGGAATGCGGAGTACCCCTGCATTGCCATCGCTTCCAGGTCCACTCTGGCCCGGAGTGGTAGCACCTGATAGGGTCCTATCTATGGGTTAAATAGAACTAACAGCATATTTATGCTAAAATGAATTGTTTGAGTAAACTGAATAGCTTGAAATAGAAATGTTTTTGATAATTAAACCGTACTTACATTTAAACTGCGTGCTTATGCTTAACTGAATGATTTGAAATAGAACTGTTTTTCGACATTAAAACTGTATTTACACTTAACTGAATTGTTACATATAACTGCTTGAATAGTTTGAAATGGAAATGTTTTTGACCATTAAACTGTGTTCTTATGCTAAACTGAATTGTTTTAAATAGAACAGATTATTTAAATAAAAATGGATTTGGCGTTAAATAACCTACAAAGGTTGATATGCCATAAAACCTAACAAACCAAACCACTTATTGGTGGGGGTCTTACCCCTCTGCAGAGGTGCAGTCAGTGTATACAACAGCCCCAATACACAGAGTTAAATGTCAAACAGTTTTATTTCAGATAATTCAGTTCAGCATAAGTACACAGTTTAGACGTCAAAAACAGTTCTATTTTGAGCAATTCAGTTCAGCACTTGTACGCAGTTCCAATGTCAAAACAGTTCAGTTTAGCATAAATACGCAGTTTAAATGCAAAAATCAGTATAGTGAAAGAAGCACGGTTTAGTTCTATTTAACCCATAGATAGGACCCTTATCAGGTGCTACCACTCCGGACCAGAGTGGACCTGGGAGCGATGGCAATGAAGGGGTACTTCGCATTCCCCAAAGCTCCAGCATTGCTGGAACCTCACCATCAGATTGTTTAGTGTCATTTCAGGACACTCGTTGTGGGGGGGGGGTCCTAGCCCTCTGCAGAGAAGCAGTCGGTGTATTCTACAGCCCCAGCCGACTGGGCAAGGGATCATTTTTTTTTAATTTTTTTATTTTGAGTTTTTAAACAGCAATCAGACACTCAATGCAAACTTATATCATCAACAGCGGCATTTTATGCATGAAAATATTCGTCCTGCTCTCGTCAATAGGAAAAACATTGTAATTCTTTATGATTTTTTTTTGTTTTTGTTTTGTTTCACGGCATATCAACTACAAGGGGTCATTTAATGCCGGGAATTCTTTATGATAACGAATGGTCACATTCAACAAAAATCATGTTGGCACAATATCCCATTTAGGCTGGTCTCTTCTACCTCATATATCATATTCACCAGACCTGGCACCAAGTGATTTTCATCCGATTTATTCCCTATAAAATCATGTTGGCACAATATCCCATTTAGGCTGGTCTCTTCTACCTCATATATCATATTCACCAGACCTGGCACCAAGTGATTTTCATCCGATTTATTCCCTATAAAATCATGTTGGCACAATATCCCATTTAGGCTGGTCTCTTCTACCTCATATATCATATTCACCAGACCTGGCACCAAGTGATTTTCATCCGATTTATTCCCTATAAAATCATGTTGGCACAATATCCCATTTAGGCTGGTCTCTTCTACCTCATATATCATATTCACCAGACCTGGCACCAAGTGATTTTCATCCGATTTATTCCCTATAAAATCATGTTGGCACAATATCCCATTTAGGCTGGTCTCTTCTACCTCATATATCATATTCACCAGACCTGGCACCAAGTGATTTTCATCCGATTTATTCCCTATAAAATCATGTTGGCACAATATCCCATTTAGGCTGGTCTCTTCTACCTCATATATCATATTCACCAGACCTGGCACCAAGTGATTTTCATCCGATTTATTCCCTATAAAATCATGTTGGCACAATATCCCATTTAGGCTGGTCTCTTCTACCTCATATATCATATTCACCAGACCTGGCACCAAGTGATTTTCATCCGATTTATTCCCTATAAAATCCTCTGAATGACAAAATTTTTTCTCTAGAAGATCAGGTAAAAATGTTCGTGGAAAACTTCTTTAGTTCGAAACCAGCTAAATTTTACTTGAGAAGAATCAACAACCTATTTGATTAATGGCAAGTGAAGATTAAAAATAATGGCGAATATACAATTGATTGAAAATAATTTATTCATAAATTTATAGATATATATAATTTATTCATATAAATATTCATATTTTTGTAAAACGGAAATTAT
Source organism: Sepioteuthis lessoniana (assembly GCA_963585895.1). Lineage (NCBI taxonomy): Eukaryota > Metazoa > Mollusca > Cephalopoda > Myopsida > Loliginidae > Sepioteuthis > Sepioteuthis lessoniana. The sequence continues at coordinate 53,012 of CAUZXS010002291.1, forward strand.
TTATGCCTTAATCTAATAGTAATGGAACAATAATAATGTTGTGATATCTCATTTAATAATTTTTTTTTTTTTTTTTGCTGCTTGGGGAGTCAGAATTTAAGTACTTTTGTATTCATCAAACGCTTTTTAAACGATTGTTTATTCTTCCTCCCCCCTCTCTTCTTGCTCTCTCTATGTCTTTCTTTAACTCTCTCTCTCTCTCTCACTCACTCTTTCTCTCTTTCTCACTCACTCCTTCTCTCTATTTTTCTTTCTCTTTTTCTCTCTTTCTCTCTCCCACTCACGCTTCCTCTCTTTTACTCTTTTTCTCTTTCTCACTCTTTCTTTCTTTCATTTTTCTTTCTCTCTCTCTCTCTGTCTGTCTCTCTCTCTCTGTCTCTCTCTGTCTCTCTCTCTCTCTCTCACACACACACACACACACACACACACACACACACACACACACACACATATATATATATATATATATATATATATATATATACACTCGGCTTGGATTAGATTTATTGCAAAATCACAAGCCTTGGATAACTAATTGAGGTTGAAATCACCTCACTGGAAAAAAATCTGTAAGACTAATCTTTTTCATCATTAAAACCGTACTTTATTACAATGTATGTATGTGGTTGTTCGTTTTTTGTATCATTATGCATGAAGTTATAGCAAATGACGACCACATGTCAGGTAGGAATATTTTGTCTGGTCTATATTTTAAGTGATGAAGGTCTGTGCGTGCGCATTATATATATATATATATATATATATATATATATATATATATATATATATATGCACTTTTGCATGTACTTACTCTCCACCTGTTTCGTCATAAAAGTGTTTATGTAAGCAGTCATATCAAACATCACATCACTACCTGTTCTTTGGCAGACATCCAGAAATGTGTATCTGTACACAAACTTAGGTACATACTAAACTTCGTTCGACACAAAGCTATCGTTGTCAGGACCCAACTGACAATCGAAAGTACTCTACAATAGTAATATAGAAGGGCGCTGAAAAGTTATCGGACCAACTAAGAAGGGAAGGAATTTTGAAAAATGTTGGAATTTTTTCAAGGATTAAAATCTGGGAAATGATGTAATGAGTCTATTGTACTGCAGGATGAATATGTGGAAGATCCAGCGTTTTATATGATCCAAAGTCATTCTCTTCTTGGTTGGGTCGAGAACTTTTTCAGCACACATCACTTCATAGTCTGAAAGACAAACTTGCTTATCATTTTCTGATTTATTTTTGTGCACATATATAAGTGAATAACCCTAAAGTTTAAAATTTCGTGAAATGGTGCTCGTGGGTCCCAGAATATTTTTCTTGTCGTCTAAAATGAATAAGATAAGGTGTGAATCAAAATGAGGCAGGTTATTTGGGATAATACTTACATTGAGAATTCACTGGAAGAAAGGGGCATGTTACTTTGAGGGAATACTAACATTGAGAAAAGGTAGGGTGCAATTGGACACGGAGGAAGATAAGGAGCTAAATGGGGCATAAAGAAAATTTGGGGAATATATAATTTTGGGACAATATTGATAATGTAAAAGTGTGGGACAAAGTGAGCCATGTCATTGTGGCATAACACAGACACTAAGAAAGATTGTGGGTTATTGGGACATGTAACATTCAGACAGCACTGAAATTATGAATGGATAGGTGAAAATGGGACTGGTCACTTTAAGACTGCACTGACTTTGAAAAGGTTGGAGCAAAACGAAACAGGTTAGGGCGAAAACGTTATTTTAAGACAACACTGACATTAAGTAAAGATGGGGAAAATGGGACAGATAACTTTAGGTCAACACTGAGAAAGGATGAGAGTAAAACAAGACATGGCACATTAGGAACAGCATAAATACTGAGAAACCTCGGAGCAAAATGGAACATATAATTTTGAGACTATATTGACATTGAGAAAGAGTTGGAGAAAATAGTTCATTATTAGTTTGGGACAACCAAAGTAATAATGTGCTATTTTGTTTCAAAAGAGTGAAACAAAATAAAATATATTTCTTTCAACGAAAATGGTACAATTACTTCGGATCAATACTGACACAAAAAAGGATTTGGGTAAAACGCGACACGTCACTTTGGAACAATACGGTCGCTGAGAAAGCTTTGGTCAAATTGGAACATGAAACTTTCAGACTAGAAATATGGTGAGAATTGGTGGAGAAAACGAGACATGCTAATGACAACACTGATATTGAAGGATGGGACAAAATTGCGCATTATTTTGAGACAATTCTGGCTCTGAGAAAGGGTGGGAAAAACTTGCCAGGTTACTTAAAGACAGCTTTAATACTGGGAAAGGGTGGGACAAAAGAGTTATATAACTTTCGGACAACACCAACACTAAGAAACGATGCGGTTATAGGGGACATGTTATAATAATGGACACTTAGGTACTATTTACCAACCCCTCCGCTCGGGCAGGATATGACACAAGGTCAATTTTTAAGCAGAGTTTAACAGGTTTGAATTCAGAGTTTTCCTTCTCCTAGACTAGTTGCCTAACCAAGGCTGAAGAACCTAGTCCGTCCTACTATTTACCCATAGCTGGAGGGAGAATAATGGACACTTAGGTAGGTCGGACATGGAACTTGGGGACAATACTGACAACGAGGATGGGTATGGAGAAGGAGATAGGTTATTTTAGGACAACTGAGAAAGGGTGGAAAAAATAGGACAGGTTATTTAAGTCAACTCTGAAACTGACAAGGGGTTGGAAAAAAGAAACACCGCTGATACTAAGTAGTAGTGGGAGTAGAGAAACAACAAGGTTTGGGAAAGAGAGACATGAAACTTTGAGACAATACCGACATTGAGAAGAGGTGGGGAAAATGAGACATATTACATTGGAACAACATGGAGCATGGATAGGACAAAATAGCTCATTATTTCTATTTTAGGACAGCACTGATTCTGAGAAAAGATGGACCAAAATGGGACATGTTGAAAATGGAACAACACTGACACTGAGAAAGGGTTGGGAAAAATGAGTTAGGTTACACAGCTCTCTTTGCTGTTCCTTTCTTTTCCCTCCTACTCTTTCGCCACCTCTCTCTATCGCTACCCCTGTCTTTGGCCACTCTTCTCTTTCAATCTTCTCCGACAACTCCCTATCTCAGTTCCCCTTTCTCTTTCACCACCATCTCTCTCCTCATAGCACTCTTCGCTACTCTTCCCTTTCGCCTTTTCCTTACTCTCCGATAGTTTCTTTCGCCATTCCTCCATTTCACCCCCCCCCTCTCTCTCTCTCTCTTTCGCCATATTCCCTCTTTTGCAACAGCTCACTCTCTCCACTTATCTCTTTCGCCACAACATTTTTGCTGCTTCCATTGTTTTTTTTTTTTTTCATCTCTACCTCTCACCACTCCATCCACTTTCGCCATTTTCATCTTTAGCCACTTGTTTATTTCACCATAATCCCCTTTTTTCACCCCTCTCTTTCGCCATTGTTCCCTTTTCCCATCTTTCTCTCTTACCAAAGCTTTCTTTCACCGTCCCGTCTTTCACTGAAATACTCTTCCGCTACATTACTCATTCACCCAACTGCTCTTTCGCCACAGTACTCTTTCTTACACCAATTTGTCACATTTCACTCCTTTTGAGCCAGTTAGCGGTATTCGTTCCTTAAACGTTTTATCCTTGTCAACACATAATCTACATATGCTATTCTTCTGGGTATTATCAAGTTTTACTTTGACATAATTGGTTCTTCTGGCATTATTTTGTACTGCTATCAAAAGAGTTTCCATTTTTCTCTTCATGTTTCCCCTTTTTTGTCCAGGTCATTTCGCGTGAAATTTCCTTTGGTGGTCGCTTGAAGTATCCATACAGTTGTTTTCATTCCCATTTTTGTTTTCAAGATTTTGTTGTTTGACTATTTGTACTTTAGTTATTTCTCTAGTTGTTTACGGTAATTAGCCTTTCTTTGCTCTTTTTTGTTTTATCTTTTATTTGTTTATTTTCCTTTTTTATTTTTATTTTTCCTTTTATTTATTTCTTATATTTTGTTTTATTTTTCACTTTCTTCGAGTTTTTCATGCTTGGATTAGCTGGTGGTCTTTCAATGGAGTTTGATTAACATGTCTCTTCCAAGTACGTGGTGCCTTCAATAAGTTCCCAGACTTTTTTTGTATAGGCATTTAAAATTGTCGTAGACTCTTGAAAATTCAGTATAATATTGCTATACATATTATGAGATGACTGACCAATTTTTATGATTTCAGCTTCAAATCAACAGCTACAGCAGCAATTGGAATACACCCTACTGAAGCCTGATTGTCACAGCTGGTGAATTTCAAAAATGCAATCTGGACGTGAGGAAACTTTAAAAGAACGATATGCAATAAAATTCTGCTTTAAACTTGGGAAAAATGCCACAGAAACGTATGGAATGCATCTGACTACTTTTCGACCATCTTGCATGAATCGAGCATGAGTTTTTGAGTGGCATAAGAGATTCAAGGAAGGCAGGGAGTCTGTGAGGGATGATGAGAGGTGTGCGAGGAGTAAGGAAGTCTAGACACTAGAGTTGATTGGCCAAAGGGTTAGGGTTAGAGTTACTATGTTGAGGTTTTAAGGGTGTTCAGAAAGAGATTCCTAGGGAAGAGGCCAGCACTCTTCAAATTGGGTCAGTGGCATTTCCAGCAGCACAATGCACCAGTCGACAACTCCATCCTTGTCACAGACTATTTGACCAAGATGGGCATCAAGACAGTTCCTCACTCTCCCTATTGTCCAGACGTTGCTCCCTGTGACTTTTGGTTATTCTCTAAGCTCAGAGGCTGTCGTTATGAGACCATTGAGGCGATGACACGCTCACACAAGAGGACTTCCATGGGGTCTTCCAGAAGTTGTTGGAACGGTACAACAAGTACATTGCAGCCGGAGGAGAATACTTCGAAGGGGAGTAGAGTTTCATGTGTGTACTATCAATAAAAGTGCCCATACGAAAAAAGTCTGGAAACTTATTTAATGATCCTCGTATTTTAGTCGACATCTGTAAAACTGTCTAAAGTGTCCCTATTCTTCTTCTGATTTCCAATTTCACCAGTCTCTTTCCAACAGCATCAACTACAAATAACATCACCGTCACTCTCAGATTCCACAGTATTTTTTGCTCCCTGGCAAGATTCCAGTATTTATCGATTATTTTTTCTCTTTAAAGAGTTTTTCACACCAGCGTTAGCCGATAGTTTTCATTGGAGTCGGAGTAAGAGAAAGTCTTCTCAAGTCTCCAGGGCTCTTCTCGGTAGTTCTCAACAATGCTATAGTTTGTATAGTCTCCGCTCGTCCTCTTATTTCCAAGCCCTTCAGTCCCTGTACCAACCCTTTGGTGTCTGTACTGAGCGCTCCAGTTACAATTGGTATCACCGTCATTTTCATGTTCCATAGTTTTTTTTGTTCTCCAGCAAGGTCTAGGTATTATTTCTCTTTTTGCTTTCTTTCAATTTTACCCTATGGTCAACAGGAACGGCAAATTCCACTATTCCGTAGGTTCTCTTTTTTGTTGATTATCACTAGGTCTGGTCGTCTGGCCAAGATTAGATGATCCGTTCGTATCTCAAAATCCCACAAAATTTTGTATGTTTCATTCTCGAAGACGGATTCCAAGTTGTGATTATACCATTTGTTCGCATGGTTAAATTTAAACTTCTTGCACAATTCCCAGTGGATCACCTTGCGTCTTGTCTATTCTTGCTTTGGCGTAGCCTGTCTTTATGGCGTTGTTTTGTGCTGCTATCAGAAGGGATTCAATTTCTCTCTTCAGGTTTCCCTTTCTTAGCCACGTCCAAGTTTTCTAGTGTGAGATTTCGCTTATTTGTCTCTTGAAATATTAATTACAGTTGTTTTTCTCTCTACATTTTTGTTTTCTGGTTATTTTTGTTCTGTTGATGCTTGTATTGTCTGTATTATTTCTGGTGGCTGTAATCAGTCTTCCTCCGCACTTTTTAATATAGTCTTCTAGTTTTTATATCGATGTATCGACGCAATCTCGAATGCTGACAAGTCCTCTTCCTCCTTCTTTTCTTGACACACATAGTCTTTTTACTTCAACTCTGGGATGTAAGGCCTTATATTATTCTTATTTTTATTATTATTATTATTATTATTATTATTATTTACTCCTCTAGAGTTTTTCACATAAGTATTAGCTGATGGTTTTTCACTGGAGTTTGAGTGACAGCAAGTCTCCTCAGGTCTCCAGGACTCGTCGCAGTATTCTGGCCGTCCTCAGCAATGCTGTCGTTTGGATAGTCTCTACCCGTCCGCCAACTTCCAAATCCTCCAGGCCTTTTAATAATCCTTTAGTTACTGTGCCCAATGCACCAATCACAATTGGCACAAGCTTTTCACATCAGCGTTAGCCGATGGTTTTTCACTGGAGTCTGAGTGACAGCAAGTCTCCTCAAGTCTCTGGAATCTTCTCAGTATTCTGGCCGTTCTCAATAATACTGTAGTTTGGATGGTCTCCACTCGTCCGCCAACTTCCAAGTCCTCTAGTCCCTTTAGTTACTGTTCCAAACGCACCAATTACAATTGGTATAATCACCTGCATGTTCCACAGTTTTTTCAATTCCTTAGCAAGGTCGAGGTACTTATCCTTCTTTTCACATTCTTTCAGTTTTATTCTGTGGTCAGCCGGGACAGCAAAGTCGACTATTTTGCAAGTTCCAAAGAAGCAATTGACTGGTTGTATTATGATTAATTATAATAATCATGATTAACCACGCTTAAGACGTACATTGACGAAAGAGAAACAGTTGAGTAAATAGAGACGGGTTGAACAATATATATATATATATATATATATATATATATATATATATATATATATAAGAAGCAGGGTTTAAGAGAATGTTATTAGATTATTTTCGATATTAATATTAGTTCTGCGTGTATAAATAACATAAAAAACGATATCTAATCCATAAAGTCAGTAATGGTGAACCTAATCATCCAATGTCGTTTCCCCCTGGGTTTTCTTCTTTGGATAATGTGTGATTAATTTAGATAACTAGATTCACAATGACAACGCTCATATCTATCTATCTATCTATCTATCTATCTATCTATCTATCTATCTCAAGCTCTTCGTTATATCTCTATCCATTTTACTGAGTCTTTTTATCTACCCAGAAATTTATTTATTGAAATGAAAGTATTGCAGATCTTACTACAAGAACTTTCACCGAGACTTGAAGATCGTGTTGCAACATCCTGTCGATTCGAAAGAGACATAGCTATATATAAATGCCTAATGTAGTGTAAATGGTGAGCAAATTCGTCTTTTGAACCAACACGCTACTGAAATGAGTTTGGTCCACACTGGGTGTCATAATAGTGTGACCTTGTGCCAAGCTAATCTTAATAAGTAGAAATACGGAAATAGGAAAGAGAGGGAGAGAGAGAGAGAGAGAGAGAGAGAGAGAGAGAGAGAGACAGACAGACAGACAGACAGACAGACAGACAGAGAATGGTGGGTGAGATAGAAGAGAAAGGAACAAAATCTTATAAATAGATATTAGCGATAAAGGTTAATGAATAAGCTATGAGAGAGAGAGAGAGAGAGAGAGAGAGAGAGAGAGACAGACAGACAGACAGACAGACAGACAGAGACTGAAATATAAACAAAGTGCGATTGAGAGACAAACAGATACCTAGATAGATAAATGGACAATACAGTGGTATATCTATCTATCTATCTATCTATCTATCTATATATATATATATATATATATATATATATATATATATATATATAGATAGATAGATAGATAGATATCAACAAACATTAATAGATGGATAGAATGGAAGCCAGTCAGTCTGTTAGACTGATAAATAAATAAATAAATAATTTCGTTGGATTATTTGATAATTACTTAGTTATAAACATCAATATATATATATATATATATATATATATATATATATATATATATATATACTAATCCCTCCGTTTGGACAGGATGTGACACAAGGTCAATTTTTAAGTTGAGTGTAATAGGTAATTCAGAGTTTTTCTTCTCCTAGTCTAGTTGCCAAATTAAGGCTAAAAAATCCTGTCTGCCCTACTATAAACATCAATATATATCTGTAGACTTATGTAAGAACGCACCAACACCCGCACACAGAAAGACTCTCTTTCACCCCCCCCCCCACACACTATCAAACACATATGCACACTCACTCTCTCTCCGTCTCACGCACACACGAACATCAACATACACTCTCTTTTTCTTCGTCTTGTCTCAATCACACACACACACACACACACACACACACATATATATATATATATATATATATATATATATATATATATATATATATAGATAGATAGATAGATAGATTGATATATAGATAGATAGAATGATAGATAGATATAAGAGTGTGTAGTGCGCGCGCGTGTGGAACGGAGACGTAAATTGATTGACATATATCTAAATATTTACGTACTAAGGAATTCACTGGTCTGTGCAGGAATGACGGATTATTTGTCCTTAAAAGGGTGTAACAAGAAGTGAGTTCATGTCTTTGTCCAGAGGGAGAGAAGTGAACACAAAAACTTCGGTTCACAAAATATAAAACAGCCTCTGAAACTTTATGTGACGCAAAATATGAATATGTATCTGTTCAACAATTATTACCGCTCGTATATATATTTAAGGAATTTTTGCTTACAGGGTTTCATAGCAGTAAAGTTCGGTAATCAATAATAGCCAACAGAATCCGTTTTGATTTTTTTTTGATCATCGTCTTGAAATAATAAAATCCTGGGCTTTTTGTTTGAGAAGAAAATTAACCTTTTTGTGTGTGATTTTTCGGACTGTTGTCCTCATCTTTATTGTTCTTAGTTGAAACATAACAATTCGGCCGCTGTAAATTCCGGCCTTCCTCAGGTGTCCCTTGTTTATCTGAGCATAGAAATGATTCAACCTGAAAAATCCTTGTTAAAGTTTTAATTGTTGATCAAACGAAGCGTTCAAGAAATATCAAGGCTAATCTAAAAAATTCAGGTGGATAATAAACTTTTAATAAAATTTTGTTAGGGATAATGTATATTTTTGAGGGATAATGTATATTTTGGAGGGATAATTTATATTTTTGAGGGATAATGTATATTTTTGAGGGATAATTTATATTTTTGAAGGATAATGTATATTTTTGAGGGATAATGTATATTTTTGAGGGATAATTTATATTTTTGAGGGATAATGTATATTTTTGAGGGATAATTTATATTTTTGAGGGATAATGTATATTTTTGAGGGATAGTGTATATGAAAACGTACACATCGACAATTGCATGCAACACTAGACGTGAATAAATGCATACTTAAACAGGCACACATATGCACTCACACACACGCACCACACACACACACACACACACACGCGCGTATGAGCATGCACACATACACATAAACGGACGTACATTGATAAACACATATATACACACATACAAACATACACGTACACAGATAAACACATTTAGATACATGAACGCACACATTCCCTTCAAAAGATATACGCTCACATAAATATACATGGATGCATAAACACACACACTCACGCGCGCACACACACGCATACACACACACACACACACACACACACACATAGATACAAAACCACTGAGTCCATCAGAACACATAGCGTAACGGTTATAAGCGTTGATTCCCTAAGTTTCTTAGGAGAAAATTATCTGGAGGTTGCAGGTTCAATCCTAACTGCAGGTGAGTAACAATACTGGAATACTTAGCACTTGTACCCGGTTATGGCTAACGGAATCAGAACAGGCGACCCCCGTGGATTCAATAAAGGACGTAGTTCGAAGTTCCGTGTAGGTTCCCGAGTTCGACAAACACCTGAAGAAGGCCGGAGGACATATCGGCCGCAACGTTGTGGAAATAACAGTAAAGACGAAGACAATAGTCCGAAAATCCTTAATGATAAAAATACAAAAACACACTCGTGCAAACATGCAAGCAACCACATAAACACACGTAGACTCATAAACACGCGCGCACTGGTTTGCTTTCTTTGTTTAATGGCATATCAACCCTTGTGGATTATTGAATGCCAAAGCCATCATGGTAGAAGAACAGTTGTGGTACTCTTTAATCAATAACTGGACACTTTGCTAAATAAATATGCAAATACACACAGACATATTAACCACAGACATATACACATGCGCATATTGACACACACACACACACACACACACACACACACACACACACACACACAGACATTTACAGACATGCAGATGGGTATCAAGTACTTTAACTTTCCACACATTTCTTGTTCGCGAAAGCTAATGGTCTTATGTGCGATCGTCTTTCAAGCCAGTGGAAATATGAAGACGAGACAAGAAAACTTTTTTCTTTCTTTTTATAGCAACTTCCCTTCTTTTTACGATTCACTTATCTCTCTCTTCCCCCCCCACTCTCTCTCTCTTTTGTCCGATCTCTCTTTCGCTCTTTCTATTTATAACTTCCTCATTTTCGCTTGTCTTCCTGCTAAAAGTTTGTTTCCTTTCCACTTACTTAAAATTTCCCTCTCTTTCATTCTATCTATCTATCTATCTATCTATCTATCTACCTCGGTGGGTTTATATTTATCTCCGTATGTTTACATCTATCTATCTATCTATCTATCTATCTATTTCTTTGGATCCATATTTATATCAGTGTGTTCACATCTAACTCGGCCACTTCTGTTATTGCTTTACCCTCCTTTTTTTTCTTTTATTTGCTCTTTTTATATTTCTCTTTCTTTCTTTCTTTCTTTCTTTCTTTCTTTCTTATTGAGTATTTACATTTAATTTCTTTTTAATTTGTAGAATTCTTTCTTTCTTTCTTTCTTTCTATCTATCTTTCTTTCTTTCTTTCTTTCTTTCTTTTTTCCAACCCTGTGTTTTTTGCCCGTCTCTAATGATCTGTCTATCTCAATCTCTTGTCTACTTATGGACTAAATTTAGCTGAGCCTGGCTCAAGATCATCCTATTTGAGCACTGAAAAAAAACTTAAGACACTTCACTAGCGAAATGAACTGCAAACCGAGTTTGCTGACCATCACCACTATCATAATCATCTCTCTCTCTCTCTGTATATACATGTATGTATGTATGTATGTGTGTGTGTGTGTGTGTGTGTGTGCGTGTATTTACTTGAAGGGAACCTCGACGTCGACGAAGATTACTTCAAATGTGACAACCAAGTTAAAATATCTACTTTAATATATTTCTTTAATATATTTCTTCTAATACAACAAGCGGAACACAAAGCTTACATTCTCTACATATGAAAAGGTCGAAGATATTGAAAAATATTCCGATGCTCAAACGAAAAAAACAAAACAACTTCTTTCGTATCATAGTACTTCTCCAATGCAGAAGGTTGTTTAAAGATCCAACTCTATCATAACCAACATAGAATTGGCCATAGGAAAAGCAAGAATAAGTCAGTGATCGTGGGAGATTATCTTGGGAGATTATCCCTGTATTTTGTCGATAGTCATGATATAGCTAGACCTTACTGAGAATTGAAGATACTTGAATTAAAAAAGTTTGTTGAGAAATTAACTTATACAAGGCACACAATTAAGGGGAAAGTGTCGAAGTGTTTCAAACTCTTTTTATTGGACTAAACACATTAATTTTTTTAAAACTAAGTTGAGGTCAGTCTGTTCCCATGAAAAATATTTTTTTTAAATCTTCGAAATTCGGAATGAAGATTTTAATAAAAAAATTAATTTGTTTTATTAAAATCCAATAATCAGTTTAATTTTGGCATAATTAAAAAATTTGGATGGTTTTTGCCTAAAATGTTCATTGTTTTCCTGTCTCGGGAATAGGAACAACTGCCTTAATCATTTTTACGACATGTCAACCCTATTTGGGTTATTTTATACCGTTGTAACGTGAATCATTCAAAAAGTTCTTGGCCTCACCCAAAAAGAGTCGGAGACAGTTTTTCACTATTTGTCTAAATTTCTAAGATGAAGTTTGATAATTTCTATCTCTTAGAATATTCGGACTCTTCTCTTCGTCTTTATTGTCACATTTACAATGTTTAACGGAATTGGTACAAACTACTCCTGTGGATTAAATAAAGGGTTCAGTTTGTGGTTCTGTGTAGGCTCTCGAGTACGACATGAAACACCTGAAGAAGGCCGTGGAACATATCAGCCGAACTGTTGTGAGTGTGACAATGAAGATTAAGACTATAGTCCTGATAAAAGATTTTTACTGTTTTTCAACCCTTTTGACATCAATCCCCTTATTTCAATGGCGCTCAAGCAGGGCAATTCTATCACGGAAGAAGGTAGCATCCTGGTCCTCCAAAAATTTCTCCATTGCGCCTATGGCCTTATTGTTGTTTTCAAAATGGCGACCACGCAAGGGGAATTTGTGTTTAGGAAACTGGAAGAAGTCAGATAGAGTAAATAAAGGGGGATGGGGTCGTAATTCAAAACCAAAGTCGCTGCTTCAGCCACTGCAACTCGAATTGTATGAACGGGTGCGTTATCCTGAAGCAAGAGAATACCTAATTCCCCCTTTCGACTTGATTACTTTTTTCATTTGCTTTTATTCTGATGCATATGTAGCGACAAAAAGGTGTAACTGATCTGCAAATCGATAAATCTTATTTCTTTAAATTGAGTGAAAAGTTTATTGAAACTTGGAAAAAAATTATTAGTCAGAGAGTAAGTATTTTTAAGGGAGAAAGTGAAGATTCATATTTTTTCTTGACTTTTATCTAAATTGATATATTTTTGCGTATAAAAGATCTATGTGTATTACATATACACCACTGCAACTGAATATTTTCATCAGCAGGAGACAGATTGAATTGTCGTACGAATATTTTTAACACAATAAAAATGTAAACAAACATATCCAATATAAGCGGGGGGGGTGTCCTCGTGGTGTAATGGTTAAAGCGACGGAATGCGGAATCGTAGTAAGCGAGTTCGTACTCCAGTCTCGCTATTACGTTCACTTTCAGGCAAATACCCTTGGGAAAAGTATGAAACCCCTTATCCTCCCATCTGTGGGTTAAATAGTACTACTACTGTTCTTCTTGGACGAATGGCTTTGGCATTAAATAACCTATAAGGGTTGATATGCCATTAAAGAAACCATTTTAAGATAAATAAGCGATGTTGGAATTCAATGCTTACTTACAGGAAAATAATATTAGATTTTTGTTATATAATTAAGGAAGGATATTTTTTATTTTAATCCTTTTTCATTAATTGTATTTTATCATTCAGTTTGGTTGGGCTTTGAACTATTCAGGTTAAGAACCCAGGTATATAGTCAATTAACTGGTGCAGTTTACAATCACCATTGTCATAATAAACCTCAGACAGGAAATGGGGCTGGAGAGTGGATGACGTTATGCCCAGAAGAGATGGGCTGAGAATTTGAAAGAATTTGAAAAAGATTCAGTTGAGGTCCGACCATGGTGTTAAGAAGTTGGGGCCCGACCATGGTATTGAGAAGTTGGGGTCCGACCATGGTGTTGAGAAGTTGGGGCCCGACCATGGTATTGAGAAGTTGGGGCCCGACCATGGTGTTGAGAAGTTGGGGTCCGACCATGGTATTGAGAAGTTGGGGTCCGACCATGGTGTTGAGAAGTTGGGGCCCGACCATGGTGTTGAGAAGTTGGGGCCCGACCATGGTGTTGAGAAGTTGGGGCCTGACCATGGTATTGAGAAGTTGGGGCCCGACCATGGTGTTGAGAAGTTGGGGTCCGACCATGGTGTTGAGAAGTTGGGGTCCGACCATGGTGTTGAGAAGATGAGGTCCGACCATGGTGTTGAGAAGTTGAGGTCCGACCATGGAGTTGAGATGTTGAGATTGGGCCGTTGAAGATGTAGTCATTTTTTCCTGATCTCTACCGACAGAGAACTTAGACATCACAAAATATGCCGAACATTGGGGATGTTGTTAGCATAGTATGATTACGAAAGACTCTTAAGAATTGTCTCTTTCCTCGTGTCGAAGAACCGAAGTCAGAAGATATTAAAACCGTTCGTGTCTGAAACAACTGAGTCCCGCTTGAGTATTTGTATTGTGTGGTTTGCATATGTATGCATGTAGTATATAACATTTTCACTCAAAAGAAATAAACCGAAAGTTTTCGTTTTAGTAGCACAGGGAATAATTCTGTGAGACGACCAATCGGAGAGATATTTATTTTTATTGATATTTATAAGATTGAGTTAGACTCGAGATTCGATAAAGAAGTTATTGATTTATCTATAATTCTAATTGATCAAAAATGTATATTTCATTGGTCAATAAATATAAAAATACCTATATAAAAAATTCAGCTTCTTAAGTCAATTTTTGTACAGAAATATTAATCCTTTTTTTTAAATATGGAAATCAATTGATTTCTCATAAATATGATTTTTCATTATCAATTTTCTCTCTTCCGGATAATCTATCATGATTTCGCCTCAAGAATCCCCAAAATACAGAAGCCATCACCCTGCCAACAAAAGCTGTCTGCTTGAACTTCTCAGTGGGTAGAGAACTAATGTAATATAATGGCCGAGGGATTTCTTTTTATGCCTTTGGTTTTAGTTAGGCTGAGAACCTTTCGGCTCAGCATATGGGTTAGTTAAGTGCAAACTTGAGCGCAGGGAGGATGTGTCGTTCACAGATGTCAAAATAAAAATCCCTGATAGAAAGGTTGACCAGTGGATGTGAATGACGTCATGCACCGGAAGCGCGCGCGGAGGATTTTGGGGATTTGAAAAAAGTCAGTTAGTTGAGAACTAGACACCGAACGAGAAGGGTCGATTTTCGGGGTTCGCAGAGGCCAGACGAATTTGCGCGCTACGGGCGTCGCACGAGATGAGGGCAGATGGAAAAGCCAGAATAGAAAGAATATGTATCTCTCTCCTTATGTCGAAGAACCTTATGTCATTAAACTCAAAGGTAATAAAAAGTTTCGTACCTGAACTAAGAAGTCGTTACGTGTTTTTCGGGTTTCGGGATTCCTATGTTCTATGTATATATGTTATGAACATTCTATGTACGTTTCCCATATCCGTATCATGGGTATGGTACACTAAAACATTTTCACTGTTGGCTTTAAATCTTTGATTTAGGTTCGAAATGATGAACCTGAGTTTTATCTTGAGTCACTGATCTGCGATGATATTTGTCGCTGCCTCCCACCAGACAGGACTTGACACAAGGTCAAAAGCCCGAAGGCCAATTAAAATGGGGATAAAGGGGAGAGGAAGGTCGGGAACGAGCCGAGACTCGAACCCTGTTGATCACTAACCCACTAAGTGCAATGTGGGTCTAATGAGTCAAGCAGTATCACGGACCTAAATCTAGATCCAGGCACGTATGCCAGAATATAGCTTGAACTAGTCTAGTGCTATACAAGGGGTGCATAGGGGTCAAAAAAGCAGCTCACCTACCCGAAAGTGGCCCAGCCGAAGCTGAGTCACTGATCTGCGATGTCCTATAAATGTTAACCCTTTTCGGCTTGTGCTCTGGCGTCAGCGTTCCTGGGACCCGTCTTGCTAACAGCTAGCTCATCCCTAAAATCTCACTTAAAACAGTGTGGACCAAACCGGAACTAATGTCTATGGGTTTAACTGTCTGCTGGACTGTAACCAAAATCATAAAGTGAATGATATTATTGGAATTTATGGTGTGTGGTATTAATTGAGACGACCACCACCTTTTTCCTAAGGGGGTCCATAGAAGAACATCACTTATGAGCTCGTGGTGTCCTCGTGGTGTAATGGTTAAAGCGATGAACTGCGGAATCGTAGTACGCGAGTTCGTACTCCAGTCGCGCTATTACGTTCACTTTCGGGCAAATACCCTTGGGAAAGGTATGAATCCCCTTATTCTCCCTCCAGCTATGGGTAAATAGTAGGACGGACTAGGTTCTTCAGCCTTGGTGAGGCAACTAGTCTAGGAGAAGGAAAACTCTGAATTCAAAACCTGTTAAACTCCACTTAAAAAAATTGACCTTGTGTCATATCCTGCCCGAGCGGAGGGGTTGGTAAATAGTACCACCTTTTTCCTAAATTGCATTAGGCTATCTGCATGATAACCTAACATAGAATATTTCGGTAAGGAAAAAAAAAGTCCATTTAGACTCAAATAACATATATTTTATATACTTATATTTACTCCGGTCGTGTCGATACTGCTATATGGATGCACTACATGGATGCTGACTAAACGGATGGAAAAAATGCTTGACAGCAACTACACAAGAATGGTGCGAGTAATTTTGAATTTTGAACAAGTCCTGGAAGCAACACCCCACAAAGCACCAGCTCTACGGCCACCTACCACCCATCACGAAAACTATCAAAGTTAGACGAACCAGAAATACAGGACGCCGCTGGAGAAGCAGGGACGAGCTCATAAGTGATGTTCTCCTATGGACCCCCTCACATGGCCAAGCAAAAGCAGGGAGACCAGCTCGAACCTACATAGAGCAGTTCTGTGAGGATACGGAATGTAGCCTTGATGACCTGCCAGAAGCGATGAACAATAGGGAAGAGTGGCGAGAGAGGGTCAGGGATATCCTTGCTGGTGGTACGACAAGATGATGATGATAAAGCATGTTATATGTCCTAAACCAAACCAAACCAAACCAAAAATAAAGTTTACAAAAGCTGTTCCAAAGAACAAGGATGACTGAATAGCAGCGGTTAAACACTTCCGGTTTCCTGGTGTAGGCGACGTTCTTTGGAGATTATTTGCACGCACGTGCTTCTCGCAGAACGGAGACGAAAGAAAAGCGTTCCTCTCCAACCGATGTTTGCGACCAAAAAATGGTAGAACTCGCTTCTCGAAATGTCACATGACTAACGGTCACGTGATAGCCCATAAATTTCCCCAAAAGAGAGACAACTATGTTTTGTTCCCCGACAATATTAACTTATTTATTGTTGAGTTTTTTTTTCTGACGACGTGAACAAGGGTCATTTTCTGTGCTGCCCCTGCATCGCGTGAATTCTGTGGCCCATTTCTTCTCGGTTGCATCGGAAGGGGAGTCGTCAGCAAGTATCTGTACAATATCCTTTTTATCGAAAGAGAAACAATAAAAACATGGACATATTAAAGTTAGCTATATTCTATGAAATGAGTCAAGAAAACAAGGAGGAAGAAGACTCGCCAGTATTGAAGAGTGCAACAAACTATCATATGGTGAATACAAAACGAGGCACGACTGGGTAGGAAAGGTCATTCATTGAGAATTGTGCAAGAAATTGAAATCTGACCATACGAACAAATGGCATATGGACAAACCAGAATCTCTTTTAGAGAATGAGACGCATAAAATTCCCTGTGATTTTGAAATACAAATGGATCACCTGATTCTGGTCAGAAGACCAGACCTAGAGTTAGTTAACAAGAAAAAAAAAACTTGTCATCTCGTGGATTTTGCCGTTCCAGCTGGCCACAGATGGAAAATAAAAGGCAGAAAAAGATTTTAAAATACTTGAACCTTGCTTGAGAACTAAAATAATATATAAATGATAAGGGTGACGGAGATACCAGTTGTAATTGGTGCACGTGGAACGGCCTCCAAAAGCTTGCAAAGGGGACTAGAAGACCTGGAAATTCGAGGACGAATCGAGATCACCAAGACTACAGTATTGTTAAGCTCAGCTAGAATACTTTGAAAAGTCCTGGAGAACTGAGGAGACATGTTGTCACTGAGAATCTTTGAACGAATAAAATACTCTTGCAACGAGTAAAATATTGGGTGTCTCAATATACATGGGACCCATGTTACTGCTAATAACTCTACTAATAATAATGTTGCGTTCTACTCTGTTTCAGATTTGAAAATTGTATACTATGACTATTAATCCTCGATCACAAAACCTTTGATAAGAGAGGAAAAATATTTTACGTCTCAACTAATTTGGAGTCAAAATCATTCAAAGCTGTCTCAAAGCAGATGCAACCCATTGTAACATACCCATTTATTAATATGTGAAATATACGGATATGTAAAAACGTTCATAATGTTCATAGAACATAGAATGTTCATACGCATAGGAATACGAAAAACACGCGAAATACTGACGACTTTCTTGGTTCAGGTACGAAACTTTTATTACTTTCTTTAAGTTTAGGTTTTCGACACGAGGAAAGAGAGACACAATTTTTACTATGCTGACTGTTCGTCCATCGTCAGCTCTCATCTCACTGACCCAACCAACGCACGTGCGCACCCCGCAGTCCACAAACTGGACTGGCCTCGCCCAGGTCCGAAAAATCAACTCGCTTCGTCTAATATATATATATATATAATCTATATATATACATATATATAATGTAAAATTCTTCTGTTGAATTGAGCGCTCGGTAGCTGTTAAGCGGATATATGTAAACAAAAAAAAGTGATACATATATAAAAAAATAATTTCTTCATATTTTTAGGGAGGTCATCTGTCTATCTATCAATCTATCTTAACCTGTTTATATATATATATATGTGTGTGTGTGTGTGTAACAGAGCCATTATACGACTATACAAATATACGGATATATAAAACGTTCATATGTTCATAAAATGTTCATACGCATAGGAATCCGAAAAACACGCGAAACACTGACGACTCTCTTGGTTCAGGTACAAAACTTTTATTACCTTCTTTAAGTTTAGGTTTTCGACACGAGGAAAGAGAGACACAATTTTTACTATGCTGACTGTTTCATCTGACCCAACAAACGCACGCACGCGCACCCCGCAGCAAACAACTGGACTGGACTCGTCCAGACTCGAGTCCCAACTAGCTCCGTCTAAGTCCAAATCTCAACTCACTGCTTTTATTCAAAATCACTAAGAATCCCAGCCCATCGCTTCCGGGCATGACGACATTCACATCCCCAGTCTGATTTTCTATCTGGGGTTTTTATTGTGACATCTGTGATTGTCACATCCTCCCCCCACGCGCGTGAACATCTGCACTCAATGTGTGCACCTAACTAACCCATGCACTAAGCCGAAAGGTTCTAAGCCTAACTAAACCGAAAGTCAAGATACATAAAACGAAAAATGATAATATAAAAAAAATCCTTCCGCAAATATATAACACCATTAATATGATAAGGATTTATTACTGAGACAAGAAACTTAAAAAAAAAAAGATTCCATGTCCTAGAAACTTATATCATAATAATCAAAAAACAAACAAACATTGATATGAAGACTCTAGCTCAAAGAATGCATTTTTACAGGACGAGTTGCACTTGTCTCAGAAATAAATCATTATCATATTCATGGGTTGTATCTATTTTGGGACAACTATAATAAAAGATACAATAAAAGATAATAAGTGTTGCATATTGACCTCCGACCCGGCCAAGCTGTCAAATGAGAAATGCACCGGTGTAAATAACAGGTGCATCCGGTTGAAGAGATCAGGGGATACCCTTGACTGTCTACGGGTTGAATTGAGTGGACTTAAAACAATGATATAACCGGGGTGAGACAGGAAGTCAGGCAGTTGGAGTTCAGAGCTTGAAGTCAGTGTTTCAGATCGAGCTTTGGGAACTAGCTCTCAGCAGAGAGGCTGGGCCCCCAGGCCCCCAGTTGAGCAACCCAGGAGAACGGGAAAGAAACGCTGTTACGGCAAGAAGAGTGGGGGTCAATATGTTGCAGTTCTGTTCAGTCTCCAACTCACCTCTCACACAATAATACCCTTCGTAACCCTTTCGAACCCTTTCTAATAAAGTGACAGGTATATTTTTCTAAAGAACTATGTCCGCTCGTCTTTATTGTGTCGTCGTTATGATTCTGCATGCATATGTGTATGTATAGTTGTTCATGGCTATGCAACATAAATAATAAAAATAAGGAAGATCGTAAAAATAATTATAAAACTAATAAGAATAACAGAATGATCAAAATTGAAAAAAAAGAGAGATGATAAAGCGAATGCAGCAAATTGGCACAGAAGAAGTATAAGACGAGACACGACTGGGTGGGTAAGGTTATCCACTGGGAAATGTGCAAGAAATTTAAATTTGACCATACTAACAAATGGTATATGCACAACCCACCATCTGTCCTAGAAAATGACACACATAAACTCCTCTGGGACGTTGACATACACACGGATTACGTAATCTCGACCAGAAGACCAGACCTTATAATAATTAACAGAAAAAAAGAGAATTTGCAAAATTGTCGACTTTGCTGTCCCAGCTGACCACAGAATAAAACTGAAAGAATGTGAAAAGAAGGATAAGTACCTCGACCTTGCTAGAGAATTAAAAAAGCTGTGGAACATTAAAGTGACGATTGTACAAATTGTGATTGGTGCTTTTGGCACAATAACTAAAGGATTATTAAAAGGCCTGGAGGACTTGGAAGTTGGCGGACGGGTAGAAACTATCCAAACGACAGCATTACTGAGAACGGCCAGAATACTGAGAAGAGTCCTGGAGACTTGTGGAGACTTGGTGCCACTCAAACTCCAGTGAAAAGCCATCAGCAAATACTGACGTGAAAAACACTAAAGGAGTAAATAATAATAATACAGGCAGTGAGAATCTACAATCAGGATATAGAGATGGAATTCGGCATAGAAAAATGTTCCATGCTAATAATGAGAAGTGGGAATAGCAAATGACAGAAAGAATAGAACTACCAAATTAAGAAAAAATCAGAACGATCGGACAAAAGGTTACTTACAAGTACTTGGGAATATTGGAAGCGGACACCATCAAACAAGTGGAGATGAAAGAAAAAACTAAAAAAGAGTATCTGAGGAGAACGAGATAAATACTCGAAACCAAACTATATAGTAGAAATCTCATCAAAGGTATAAACACGTGGGATCTTGTAAGATGCTGGGGACCATTCTTGAAGTGGACGAAGGAAGAACTTCCATAAATGGATCTGAGAACAAGAAAACTAATGACGATGCATGAGGCCTTAGATCCCAGAGATGACGTTGACAGACTATATATGTCAAGAAAAGGAGAATGAGGTCTTGCCAACATTGAAGTTTGTGTCGATACATCGATACGACAACTCGAAGGCTACATAAAAAAGAGCAAAGAAAGACTGTTTTATAACATATGACATGGATTTTCGGCTCGTTCCTAGTGACCCCGTGTGCTTTGGTAAGCTGTCACATTTTGATTAGTAAACAGGAAGATGACAGCGCTTCAGGGTACTCAGGTCGAATAGGTGTGTAACCGGAAGGGGATCACGTGATGGGAACCACGCGGTCAGTTTTAGACAGAGTGCAGAGAATCGCAGTCGAGCGAGGGACACATAGCCGAGCAGAGGCGTCTATGACGAGCTTGCGAGGGAGGGGGCAAGCGTTAGCACCTCCTGCCTCCCGGAAGAAGATATGGGAAGAAGAAGTCCTCTCTCTGAGTATATGTCTCTCCACCCATCTCTCATATACCACAGAAACATCAACCCTTTCGAGAATAAAGTGTGAGAGATATGTTTTTTTTATAAAGAAGTGTGTTCGTTCGTTCATTGAATTGCGTAAATCATCTTTGATTATGTTCTTGGTTGAGTCTTTGAGACTCTACAACAAGACTAATTAGAATCACAAGAAAAATCACAAACAATATAAGGATCAATAGAACAACTATAACAAGAAAATAAAAATGTGAAGAAAAACAACTGAGTGGATATTTTAAGCGAATGCAGCAAATTAGTGTAAAAAAGAGTATAAGACTAAACACGACTGGGTAGGAAAGGTGGTCCACAAGCAATTGTGCAAGAAATTAAAATTTGAGCCTACAAACAAGTGGTATATACACAACCCGGAATCTGTCCTGCAGAATAAGAAACACAAAGTTTTCTGGGACTTTGAGATACAAACGGATCACCTTATCTCGGCCAGATGACCAGACCTAGAGATAGTCAACAACAACTATAAGAAAAAAGAAAAAGAAAGAGAGAACCTGTCGAATAGAGAACTTTGCTGTCTCGACAGACCACAGAGGAAAGTTAAAAGAAAGCGAAACGAGAAATGAGTACTTAGACCTTGCCAGAGAACTAAAAAGGCTATGGAACATGAGGGCGACGGTAATACCAATAGTAATTGGTGCACTCGGTACAATCCCCAAAGTATTAGTAAAGGGACTGACCATTCAAACTAGATTATTATAAAGATCGGCCAAAATCCTGAGAAGAATCCTGGAGACTTGAAGAGACTTGCTGATAAAGAAACTCTACTGGGAAATCATCAGCTAACGCTGGTGTAAAAACTCTTATAGGAGTAAAATAATAGTAATAATAATAATATTGATAATAATAATAATAATAATCAACAAAAAAGAGAACTTTTTTTGTGATTGGTGCTTTTGGCACAATAACTAAAGGATTATTAAAAGGCCTGGAGGACTTGGAAGTTGGCGGACGGGTAAAGACTATCAAAATGACAGCATTACTGAGAACGGCCAGAATACTGAGAAGAGTCCTGGAGACTTGAGGAGACTTGGTGTCACTCAAACTCCAGTGAAAAACCATCAGCAAATACTGATGGGAAAAAATCTAAAAGAGTTAATATTAATAATAATAATAATAATAATAATAATAATAATAATAATAATAATAAGAAGAAGAAGAAGAAGAAGAAGAAGAAGAAAATAAAAAAATGATAATAGATAAAAATAATAATAGAATAAAAATGAATTTTAAAAATATATGAGATAAAGAATCTACTTGCTTGGTCATTCTTAATGCAACTGTCACACAATACACGAGCGTACACTACGATTTTTTCATGCCGACTGTAAAAAAACCTTCGAGAGGGTAATTGCTAGTTTATTGTAAGATCCTTTTTGAAGAGTCGCCGAGTTAAATTACGGCCTCACAACTGATTCTCAAGATATTAAAAAAAAAAAAATTGATGGATATGTCCAGCTTCATATACCCATATATATTTTTTTATTTTTTATTTTGCAGGTTTTCGATCAAAGAACAGAATTACAAGTCATACTAACACCTTAAAAAAGTTACAAAAAAAGCTCAGACACTAACAACAAACACAAAAAAACTCAGACACAAACAACAAGCACAAAAAAAGCTCAGACACTAACAACAAACACGAAAAAGCTCAGGCATTAACAACAAACACAAAAAAGCTCAGACACTAACAACAAGTACAAAAAAGCTCAGACACAAACAACAAACACAAAAAAGCTCAGACACTAACAATAAAAACGAAAACAAAAACTAAACTTTTGGAAACTTGAACATTAATTGTCGCTTGCCCATCCCAAAGCTTTGTTATCTGATATTTTATTACCATTATTTGTCAACCAAAACCCCCTCAGCTACTAACCAATACGTTGACCAAGCTGCACCCTATCTGAGACATCTCTGAATTATTTACGGGACCACCACGACCACTACCACCACGATTTGTTCACTGCTTCGCGTTAATGTTTTCATTTGAGTTGATAGAAACGACATTTCCTTTTCCCTCTCATTTTACTTTGTCATAATTCATTCATCGATTTGCGAGTGCATAACTTAAGAATAGCTAGAGCCATAGCCACCAAATTTCATGTGGTTATTAATAGAGGTTTGGTTTGGTTGGGTTTTAGAGCATATCAACCATTGTGGGTTATTTAATGCCAAATCATCTTAATAAATATATATTATGTATATATATATATATGATTTAGTTTAGTTTGGTTTTATGGCATATCAACCATTGCAGGTTATTTAATGCTAAATCTTGTTTGTACATATATTAGATATATAGAATTGGGTTTGGTTTTAGGGCATATCAACCCTTGCTCTTTGGCACACAGTAAAATGGTTTCAAGCATTGCAATATAACAGTCAAAATTTATCATCAGTCATTTGTTAGCACATAGTTTGTTCTATTTGATCCATAGATAGGACGCTATGAAGTGCTACCACTCTAGAGTAGACCTAGGAGCAATGAAGGAGTACTCCACATTCCCCAAATCTCCAAGGCTGGCGCATCGCCATCATGTGGTTTACTACCATATCCAGGGTATACGTAGAGATGCAGTCGATGCGGCCGATTGTGCTGTTATTAAAACAGGCGCACTTAACATAGAGATGGAATTGATAACCCAAGCTCAAATCCTGGTCGAAAGTGTTTCCGTTTAACTTAACAGTAGAGCTCTTTGGACAGGCTTGGATCCATCTGTTCCCCCTCCAGCTATAGGCAAATAGTAGGGCAGATTGGGTTCTTTTAGTAACCAATCTCGGAGAAAGAAAACTCTGAATTCAAACCAGTTTTACTCTTCTTAAAATTGATCTTGTGTGATATCCTGCCAGCGGCGGATGGGCTGGGTAAATACATATTAATGGTGCGCTGGAGGTAGCTTTAAGTAGTTTTTGAAAAATCTATGCGTGTTTGTGGGTGGGTGTGCATATGGGTGCGTGTGTATGCTTGTGCGTGTGTGTGCGTGTTGGTGTGTGTGCGTGTGTATGTGTGTGCGTGGGTGGGTGTGTACATGTGTGTGCATATGTATGTGTACATGTGTGTGTGGTTGGTAGATTGGTCGGTAGTTTTATTTTACGGCGTATCAACCCGTTTCGGGTCATTTAACGTCGGATTAAATTTCAAACAATTCAGTTTAGCATAAGAACGCAGTTTAAATGTTAAAACAGTCCTATTTCAAGCAATTCAGTTTAGCATAAGTGCATAGTTTAGTTCTATTTGACCAATAGATAGGACCCTATTAGGTGCTACCACTCCGGGTCAGAGTGGACCTAGGAGCAATAGTAATGAAGGAGTACTCTGTATTCCACCAAAGCTCCAGCATTACTGGAACCTCACCATCAGATTGTTTAGTGTCAATATCCAGGACACTCATGGTGGAGGGGTCTTACCTCGCTGCAGAGAAGCAGTCGATGTATTCTGCAGCCTCAGCCGTCTGGGCCGCGTGTGTGTGGGTGCGTACGTGTGGGTGGTTGAGTGACAATTAGAACCTCCCGACGACCAAATTTTTCTTCTATTTTTCTTGCATCTTACTCGCTACAATAAAATCTATTATTCATTCTTACAGGATCGTTTAATTAATTTCAATATTGAATAGGCTTTGTCGTTAGGATGTTTAGCACTTTCTTACGTATTGTTTGAAACTACAAACGAAATGAAACCATACATACATACATTAGCTGCTAACAGAAGAACATGTAACAAATTATCTCGAACAATGTAACTCATGTTTTGAATTTAGTTATTCATTTTCCTAAAACGGTTGCCCTACCAAAGCTAGAGTTGCCAGTCTGTCCTACTATTCCATCCATTACTAGGCTCGAGGTGAAGGGTATTGGCACGAAGAGAAACTCTAACAACTTTGACTAGGATATGTACTCGGTTAGTCATATGCATTTCCTTATAACGTTGTACCAACACACACACACACACACACACACACACACACACACACACACACACACACATACGCGCTGTATATATACGAGGGTCATTCAATAAATAAGTGAAAAATTGCCTAAAGAGTTAACATTGTTTCTGGTACCAACTTTTTTCAATTAAATCAAGAGTTATGGTCTCTTTCGTGCTCAAGAAGACTGTCAGCATGACCTTCTTTACTGACTCCTGCGCCCGGAACCTTTTATTTGTCGGAAGCTCAATGTGTTTCCACTCCATACACTGTCTTTCTGACTCAGACTCATGTTTAGACGATTTGCAAACTTTTTTTTTATTGAAACATTTCACATTGTTTGCACTCAGCTTCTCCCAATTTTCATTACAGGTTTCTGTTCAAGCCTGAAACATACTGTTTGATTAGCAGCTATTTTGAATAGCCTCAAAACAAATATTTTTGCTCTTAACCAATTAAAAGAAAAGCAGAGTTTATATTTATGGAAAATATTCTGTAAAAAAGATTATCTTACTTTTTTCAAAAAAGTTATTTTGCTTTTTCAAAGAAATTACCCCTTTTCATAGTCGTTCTATCTATCTATCTATCTATCTATCTATCTATCTGCGCGCAAGCGTCTGTGTGTGACTGTGTGTGTATAAGGATTTGTTTATTTCACTATATATTCATACATGCATGTGTATGTATATTCTTTCATCTGTTTCCAGTGCTTAGATCCCATTGGTTAAAAATGACATCAACAGCAGATATGACGTCATTTTATGAACTTTTCAGCCTACCTTCGTATATATGTATATATGTGTGTGTGTGTGGATATATATATATATATATATATATATATATATATATATATATATATATATCGATCGGGTATATGTGTGAACTTACATAACGTCACTAAAATGTTTTCCTATTATGGACACTACTAGTCGCCATACCCTCTCTGGATGTAATTTAGTTAAATCGGCCGCAGATCCAGATTTCGTTTCATTGCTGTTGAAACTTCCGATATCCTAGGCCACTCTTACACCTTCATTGGTTTGGTTTGGTTTGGTTTTATGGCATAGCAACCATTGCCCAATCCATTTTTTTACGCGTAATAGCAGTTCTGTTTCAAACATTTAAGGATAGCAAAACATATGAAGATGAGGTCTGTGGCACTTGTTGGCACTGCGTGTGTCTGTCATGTTTGTCTATCGCCGGAACTCAGCGAAAATCCTACAGAGCTACCAAAGATGCTGAATCATCTCTCCGCTAAGATCCTGGTCTCTGCTTGTCTATCACCTTACCTGACCACATGCTACCTTCTGTCGACCAGAGACCCTTCTCTCCTGGTTCTCTCTCCCCTACTACGAAACTCTTAGACTACCAGTCTCTTCGGCTCTGTGTCTTAGACTCGACTGACCGGCCCGCGTTCTGGGCTTGAGTACTCAACGTCCTTGGTCCTGCCGTCCCCTCCTTCCGGTCTCTCAGGTTCACGCAAGTCCAGCTCTTTGAGTGGTCTTCGCGCTATAATAAACAAAGGAAGGATTTCCTGACTATCTGACACTGCCTCAAAGATGCTGAATGTTTCTGATTCTGGTGGCTACTCGAAACACACCGAGTGACCCACTCACCTACATTCATATATATACACACGCACACATGAATACACATTATTGTGCCACATAAGTACACAGTTTAAATGTCGAAACAGTTCTATTTCAAATAATTCACTTTAGCATAGGTACATTGTTTAGTTCTGTTTGATCCATTAGTAGGACCCTGTCAGGTGCTACCACTCCGGGCCAGAGTAGGCCTGGGAGCGATGGCAATAAAGAGGTATTTCGCATTACCTAGAAGCTCCAGCATTACTGAAGCCTCACCATCAGATTGTTTAGTGTCATATCTAGGACACTCATTGGGATGTCTTACCCCTCTGCAGATATGCAGTTGGTATATTCTACAGCCCTAACCGACTGGGTCACTCGTTGGGGAAGTCGTATCCCTCTGCAGAGATGCAGTCGGTGTATTCTGTATCCCCGGCCGATTAGGCCACTCGTTGAGGGAGTCTTACCCCTCTGGAGAGATGCAGTTGGTGTATTCTCTAGACCCCCTCTGCCGACTGGGCCCCTTACTCCCTGGGATTTATTTCCAGATTACTGATTGTGAGAACGAGTCCAGTGAGGTTGAATCATTATAGTTTTTGGCCGGGTTCATATATAAAAAATGAATGCCAATTTCGCTTTTTGTCAGCGGCCTTCTGGGAAACTGTGACTTTTTAAATTAAAAAAAAAACTTTTTAATCCCAACAGTCACATCCAGTGTCCACACAGAATTGATGAATGCAAGTTTTTGTTGGTCAGCCAACACTAGTGTGTCCATGTGTTGGAGTCCATAAAGGAACGTCGCTTATGAGTTCGCCTTTATCACCAGCTGCGCTCAGCATTTCTTGTTCTGCTTTCTTGGATAGTTTGTGAGATGGGAGATTAATGGCCATACAACTGCTGTTTTGTTGGCTGCTACTTTTAGGATTTATTCAAAATTGTACGCAGGATTCTTGTATAGTTCTGTTAGCAGGGCGTAGAATATAACGACTTCATCCTCTGCAGAACAGTGAGACTCCACAGAAAATATTTGGGTCATGATACTAAACTTTATATAGTGAGAGGCTCCATTTCTAGAGCAATTGGGAGAGTTGCGTAACACTTTATTGCCATTATCCTAGGTCCGCTCTGACTGGGAGTTGAAGCACCTGTTAGGGGGGGGGGTTCATATGTATGGATTAAATAGATCTAATTAAAATTATTTGTATACGATAGAAATACTTGATATCGTACTATCTGGGGCAAAAACGTACGAAACTACTCAAGAAATGTAAATATATACCTGTAATGACATAAAATAACCCTAAATGGGTTGGCATACCATTTAAAATAATCAATTAAAAATATTGAATTAACTTCAGCTTAAAATAACCCAAACGGGAGTTTATATGCCGTAAAACCAACCAACTAACGAGCCAAGGATTTGGTTGGGTTGGGTTTTATGGCATATTAACCATTGTAGGTTATTTAATGCCAAATCCTATTTATACATATATATTAAATATATATGATTTGGTTTGGTTGGGTTTTATGGCATATCAACTATTGTAGGATATTTAATGCCAAATCCTCTTTATACATATAAATTAAATATATATGATTTGGTTTGGTTGGGTTTTATGGCATATCAACCCTTGTAGGTTATTTAATGCCAAATCCTCTTTATACATATATATTAAATATATATGATTTGGTTTGTTTGGGTTTTATGGCATATCAACCCTTGTAGGTTATTTAATGCCAAATCATCTTTATACATATATATTAAATATATATGATTTGGTTTGGTTGGGTTTTATGGCATATCAATCATTGTAGGTAATTTAATGCCAAATCCTTGTTATACATATATATTAAATATATATGATTTGTTTTGGTATGGTTTTATGGCATATCAACTATTGTAGGTTATTTAATGCCTAATCCTCTTTATACATATATATTAAATATATACATGATTTGTAAACATATTTTGTTGATAACATTCTTAAACGAGCCAGAGCTTTTAAATAATTTCAAGTATTGCTATATAAGAGTCACTTTAAAACATCAGTCATTTGTTTGCACATAATTTGTTCTATTTGACCCATCGATAGGACCCTATCAAGTGCTACCACTCTGGGTCAGATTGGCCCTGGGGGCAATCGGAATGAAGGGATACTACACATTCCCCTAAGCTAACGTCTCTCTATCAGATGATTTAAAGTCATGGACAGGACACTCATTTGGTGTGTAGTGGGGGTTGACCGTTCGGCATAGATGCAGTCGGTGTATTCTACAGCCCCAGCCGACTGGGCTAATCTAGCCAAGGCAAAAATTAAAGATTATAGTTTTAAAAAAATGCCTGCGGAATATTTTTGATTTCAAGAAATATTTGACCCTAACATTTTCGCTCACGCTGACAAGTATCAGTGCGTTCGTGTTCTTGTAAAATCCAGACTTTTAGATAGAATCTGCTTTTATAGATTGATAGCGACAAATGAAATTAAGAGAGGTCACTTCCTGCTGATCTTGATGGCACATCATAAGAGCGGCTGTCTTTAGATTCTTTGCACTACAAGCTTGTGTGAATCCGCTTAAGTGACCATGTCCTCGAGTTAACAGATGAGAGACATTAAGTTAATTAGCGATAAATAAGCGAAAATGTCCCCTACCAGGCCAGCGTCCCTCACCAGTCCAGCGTCCCTCCCCAGCGTCTTAGCTGTTTCGATGCCGTCAGCATTAGCGAACTGTTGACTGGGTTTGGCTAGGATTAATAACGATGCGATCAATCGAAGACGCGAAAATCAAAAATACGATGACGTTCGGGCAGAATTTGGGAACTAATTTCTCTCCAACAAAATCATCACATTTATAATCAAATTCTATTCATGGTTTTAAGTACAACAGTCTCATCGCTTATGCGCGACGGGGCCCGCCCAGTTGATGGAGTTTAGAATAGGCTGACTGTATCCACTGTAGAGAGGTAAAACCTCACACAAAGTAGGGGTGTCCTGGGTTTGACGCTGAACTGCATCCGATTGTGAGGCTCCAGTTCTGAAGATCATAGGAATGTAGAGTACTCATTAACTGCTATTACCCCCAAGTTCATTCTGATCATATTCTGTTATCATATTTACCCAACCTCGCCGCTCGGGCAGGATATGACACAAGGTCAGTTTTTAAGCGGAGTTTAACAGGTTTGAATTCAGAGTTTTCCTTCTCCTAGACTAGTTGCCTCACCAAGGCTGAAGAACTCAGTCTGTCCTACTATTTACCCATAGCTGGAGGGAGAATAATTGGATTCATAGTGCTAGTGCTATGTGAAATGCAATCAGTGTCGTTCAGGATTTGAACTCGTGTCGACGATGACCATTACACCACGGGCAATATCTGTTATAGTCCCATCTATGGGCCGAATAGATCTGTTTGAAAATTATAGTATTGGAAAAGGATACACCATACCATATGAAAAGTATACACCATACCGTATGAAAAGGATACACCATACCATATGATTGTGTGTACTCAAATGTCTATTATTAAAAAATGATTAATGTTTTGAAGACTTGAAACCTAATGATTATTGCTAGTTATTTGGTCTAATGGGTAGAGCGTTTGCCAATGGTCCGGTAGACATGGGTTTAATCCCTGGTCGCGTAGGGTTAGACTTTAAAAATAGTACTCGATACTTCCTTGCTTATCACTCAGCAATATAAGGTACGTATCAAGAGTAAAGTGGATCAATCCAAGGAAAGGAGTAGCGCCCCCTACACCTTGGTGTAGTGGCTATTGAAAAGGGAGCCTTCTAGTCACCCTCCACTACGGTCGCGAACTTTACTTAAAACTATATATTTGCAAGCAAATTATTGTTGTTAGATAAGAATACTTGAAACCATATAACAATTTGAAAACAAATGATTATTATTAAATAAGATTACTAATGTAGGAAAACTTGAAATCTAATGATTATTACTAGTTCCTTAAAAAGCTTTTGTTTTTGTTTTGTTTTGTTTTCTTTTATGGCACATCAACCTCATCGTTCATTTAATGCCGAATCAAGTTGAAGAAAATAAGTCTGAAAAGAAATTCAAAGGAGAGGACGTAGGAATTAAAGATAAACTTTAGATAATTAGTTGGTTATTTGGGTTTTTTTTATTAGGAGTTTATTTGTAGGGAATCAGGATCATAAAAAAATAAAAAAAAACAAACTGTGAAACAGGTTGGGGAAGGAATCAGTTTCTTAAAATATATCGAGTAAAGAAAGGGTTTATAGAAGTAATTTAGTCTTATTGTAAAGACAAAAACAAAAAACAAAACGAAAACTAAGAAAGAATAACTATACAAAAAACGTAAATATGAAGGGGGTGTCCTCGTGGTGTAATGGTTAAAACGATGCACTGCGGAATCGTAGTACGCGAGTTCGTACTCCAGTTGCGCTATTACGTTCACTTTCGGGCAAATAGCCTTGGGAAAGGTATGAACCCCCTTATCCTCCTATGGGTTAAATAGTACCACTACTGTTATTCCAGGAGAATAGATTTGGCACTAAATAACCCACAAAGGTTGATATGCCATTAAACAAAGAAACCAAACCGTAAATATGAACGTGATTTCCTAACGTATAGGCATAAGATAAACCTTGACGGATTGACATGCCGTTAAAACCAATTAGTCAATCAACAGAACTCTAAGATTGGAGACTCACAACCGGATACAGTTTTGTGTCATACTAAGGACCTCTCTTTTAGAGGTGGGGTCTTACTTCTCTTCATGGAGGTCAGCTGGCGTATTCTGCTGTCGACAGGGCAGTCTTTGGTATGTTCGATAGAAAACAACAAATTTGATTGATTAATTGATCGATTATATCGGTGTGTCAACCTGTCGAGCGTTATTTCATGCCTTGTGGTTAGATAATCGCGTTCATTGTTCGTTCATATTAACATATTTGTGTCCTTGTTCCTTAAGAGTTTTTTTTTCCCCCACGAAGTCCTATTGAATCCGGACTTTACCCATAGTTGGGTAACCCTAACAGGTACTACCCCCCCAGGTCAGAATGAAGCCGGGATTAATAGTAATGAAGAAGTACTTCACACCGCTTAGACCTTCAGAACTGGAGCTTCACCATACTGTTGTGGGAGCCTTACCCATTTCACCGTAATGGACTCTTCTCACCTTTGATAGTACTGAGAGAGTTCGCTGCCAGCCGAACAATTCCGGAGTTATCCGAAACAGTACGAGACTTATTACCTTTTCTTTGTAACTCTATCTTTCTTGTGCAATATAATCTGTTTACCATATATCCGTGTCTGCGTTTTCATTAGTGACCCTTTCCGGGACCACAACACATACCTAGGACATCGCTTTTTTTTGTTGGTGTCTTACTCCTATGCAGGGGATAAAATCAGTGTATTTCAAGCCCCACCAATAAGGTAACCAAACATTTGAGAGTACCTAGTTTGGATAAAATTCCCTGCCGTAGTAATTGGGAAGCAAAATTGGCTTACTTACTATTGCTGTACGTCTACAAGGCTTAACTCTATATTTAGAAGGAAGAAGATATCATTGCAATTACAAAAAAAGAATAAATGAAAGAGAGAGGTCATACCATGTCATGCGAAAGAAAGAAAGAAAGAAAAAAAAATAACAGCAGATTACAAAAAAGCAATCGAATGTCACTTGCCTTCATGAACGGATAAGGAAGAAAGAGGGGATAGGTGGGTATAAGTCTGGGTTTCGGATAGGGAAGTGAGTTATTGACAGGAGATCTCGGATCTTGGGAAATTGGAAACAAATAGATAAATATAACGGTATCTAATATCAGGATTGAATCGGGCCAATAGGAAAAAATATATGAATAAATAATGTAAAATTATTCATGCATCGGTACACACAAAGCTAGAATCGTATGCACGCACCAATGTGAAACGGTTATCGCCAATGGAAATGGAATCGGTGACCCGAGTTCAAATCCTAGTTGAGGTCGTTTGTGCTTCACTTTGCACTCGTGCTTTTGGGAAAGGCTTGCATCCAACTCTTCTCCCTCCAGCTATGGATAAATAGTAGGGCAGACTGGGCTCTTTAACCTTGGTATGGCAACCGCTCTAGAAGAAGGAAAACCAGTGATATCTCGCTTAAAAAATTGACCTTGTATCATATCCTGGAGGTGGGGTGGGGGTGAATGATGTAAGCTAACACAAGGTCAGTGTTAAGAGGAGGCTCCCGAATAGATTAAGTGGGGAGAGAAACAAAAATTGTCCTGCCTCCTTGGCATTCACCTTTATGAGGACACGGCGACACGAGTTCAAGTCCTGGACGTGACTGATTGAATTTCATATAGCACTAATACCCTTGGGGAAGGTATGAATCCAATTATTCTCCCTCCAGCTATGGGTAAATAGTAGGACAGACTAGGTTCTTCAGCCTTGGTTAGGCAACTAGTCTAGAAGAAGGAAAACTCTGAATTCAAACCTGTTAAACTCCGCTTAAAAATTGACCTTGTGTCATATCCTGCCCGAGCGGAGGGGTTGGTAAATAATACCTTTATGAGGGAGACTCGGCCTTTACGGTTTAGTTTAATGGTATATCAACCTTTGTAGGTCATTTAATGCCAAAGCCATCCTTCTAGAAGAACAGTAGTGGTACAAATTAACCCATAGCTGGGAGGATAAGGGGTTCATACGTTTCCCAAGGGTATTTGTCCGAAAGTGAACGTAATAGTGTAACTGGAGTACGAACCCGCTTACTACGATTCGGCAGTCCATCGCGTTAACCATTACATCACGAGGACACCCCCTCAGACTTTACTCTTTTTAGATTATGAGAGGCAGGTGCTGTCGGAAAGGATACTCCTTTGGGACTAACATATTAGGGTAAAGGCCGATATCCATCTCCCTTTGCACTTGGTTTCAGATGACGGTTTAATCTTTTGGTAATTTATCTGTGTTTAATACAATTAACAAAAATCAGTGAACAATGAATACAAACGCATTTTATTTCTCTGATTATATCTTTATGGGAAGAATAGTTTTAGTCAGCATTGAGGAGATTACGACTATTAGGTTGCAAGTTTGTGATGCCGAAAAGGTTTAACAGCATCAGAGCTAGATCGTTTGTTCATTTAAATGATCCATATGTTTTGAACGTGTTGTATGATTGGTTTAGCTTGATTTTATGGCATATCAACCATTGTAGATTATTTAATGCCAAATCCTCTTTATACATATGTATACACAGGTTTTGGCATTAAATAACCTACAAAGGTTGATATGCCATAAAACTAAACCCAACCAAACCAAATCTGAAACTGGTAGAAAAACCCACTTGTAATGCCTAAAAATGAATAAATAAGAAAAACTTACTCTTTTTTTTTAACCTTTTAGGAAAGATTTCCCTTGCGTCTATCTTGTGACATCGCCTAGTCGTATAAGAGATTGGGAAGTCAAAATGTTACAAAGATATCCAATCTGATTGTTCTTTCTTTCTTTTCACACAGGTTTTCTTTGAGGTGAAATTGTTTACCATATCTTACGTTCCAATATTGAATTCTTCATGTCTGCGAAAGACTTTTTCTTATTCTTATGTTTGTTGGTTAAACTTTCAGACTTTATCGGCGTTATCATTCTGCAATGAAATGATTTCTTGGTTCGAAGTTATGCATTGATTTGGTTTGTACACTGTCAATTAGATTAGTTTGCATCGAATTCTTTGTCGAAGTTAAACAACAAAATGGTTCGGGGTAAGCTTGCTATTTTAGTTTTTCACAAATTGATACGAACAGGGACCACATACTCCCTCTGAATTCAGTCCAGTCATCTGGGGCTGTAGAATAATATGCCGCAGGGTAAGATTCCCACCCCAATGAGTCTCCTTAATATGATATTAAACAATCTGATGGTAAAGCTCCAGTAATACTGAAGCTTTGGGGAATGCGGAGTTCCCTTTCAATGCCCTTGCTCTCAGGTCCACTCTGGTCCGGAGTGGTAGCACCTGATAGGGTCCTGTCGATGGGATGAATAGAACTGTTTGATATTTAAACTGTGAAATCAAATGTCTGCTGCTAAATTGTATTGTTAAATACATAGCAATACTTTGAACAATTTAACTTTGTTGGCTTATATTTACTAATCGTATTTAGCATTGAATAACCTGCAATGGTTGATATGCCATAAAACCAAACCAACCCCCCCTGAAGATTGCTGTTTCTTCCCAACTATGAGGTGTTCCCCTTGTGTACAGATGATTTATTTGCCTCCCCATAATGGCAGAATGTGACAGTCGGTTTAGTGTGTGGAGTACTCTGTATGAATCGAAACTCCCGTGTGGCGGGAACAGAATTTGCTTAGTTCAGTCACCATTTCTCCGAAGGGGCCTTAGGCACTCAGATATAAACCTTACCCATTTTAGACGAGGTAGCAGGTGTGGCCTTTGGGGAAGCCCTCCTCAAAATAAGCTGATATTATATTTAAACCAACCTCCTTGCAACTAAATATAGGAACGGGATTTTTTTTATGGTAAAGGTTTACTCCTCTTGATAAGCATGATTATTTTTTGGTTTTTGTTAAATTTTAAGAAAATAGTTGTTAGTCTCTCATATCTGGTTTTTAATGAAAAAGTTTTCCTTCTCCTACGTTGGTTCGCCTTCCAACAATGTTAGAAAGTCCAATCTGTCCAATTGCTTGTTCATGGTTAATTGAGGAGATGAGATTGATTCATGCCTTTCCCAAGGGCATTAGCATGAAGTGAAATGCAAATAGTCTCACACATGATTTCAACTTGGGTCACTATTACGATTTCTGTATATTGAAAATGACAAGTTTTTTTTTCAACTATACCCAACAAAAGTTATGTACTTCCTTTCCTGTATTTTGTGTGTGTGAGGGGAGGTAGCCTTGTAGCATAGTGGTTAACGTACATCATAGTAAGCGAGTTCGAACCCCAGTCACGATATTACGTTCACTTTCTGATTAATGCCCCTTGGGAAAGGTATGAACCCCTATCTTCTCAGTTATGGTTTTAATAGTATCACTACTGTCCTTCTACAAGGATTGCTTTGGCATTAAATGACCAACGAAGGTTGATATGCCATTAACGAAAGAAACTAAACCATTTTTTAAATTCCGCAATAGTTACTGAAGAGAACCTTTTCTTTTCTAGTTGATAAGTTGGTTAGTTTTTAATGGAATATATATATATATATATATATATATATATATATATATATATATATATATATGTGTGTGTGTGTGTGTGTGTGTGTGTGTGTGTGTGATTTGTAAGTGAATAGTTTATAGGTAAATATTTTGGTTTTAAATGAATTGTTTGACTACGAGACAAAGGTTATTAGACAAATTATACTTCATAGGCTTTGTTGATACATATTTTATTCTTTTTATATATATTTGGTTGATAGGGGGTTAACAATTTGGTCATCAGATTTGATATCCATATTTTCTACACTATAAGATGATTTTTGCGTTTTAATGGATCTTTTAGATTTGCATTGTTTTTATTTGTTTGTATGGTTTGGTTAAAAAAAAATTCTTGGCGGTGATTACGTTATTGATGTTGAGGGTCTCTGGATTCAGATGAGGGGTTTTATATTTTATTCTTCATGTTGAAGGGACTCTGGATTCAGATGATGATGGGTTTTGTATTTTATTCTGGATGTTGATGGGTCTCTGGATTCAGATGATGAGGGGTTTTATATTATTTTATTCTGTGTGTTGAAGGGTCTCTGGGTTTAGAGGATGAGGTGTTTTATATTATTTTCTTGATGTTGAGGGTTCTCTGGATTCAGATGATGAGATGTTTTATATTTTATTGTGTATGTTGAGGGGTCTCTGGATTCAGACAATGAGGGGTTTCATATTTTATTCTGGATGTTGAAGGGGGTCTGGATTCAGATGATGAGGGGTATTATATTTTATTCTGGATGTTGATGGGTCTCAGGATTCAGATGATGAGGGGTTTTATATTTTATTCTGGATGTTGAAGGGTCTCTGGATTCAGAGGATGAGGTGTTTTATATTTCATTCTGGATGTTGCAGGGGGTCTGGATTCAGATGATGAGGGTTATTATATTCTATTTTGGATGGTGAAAGGTCTCTGGATTGAGGTGATGAGGGGTTTTATATTTTATTCTGGTTGTTGAAGGATTTCTGGATTCAGATGATAAGGGGTTTTATATTTTATTCTGGTTGTTGAAGGATTTCTGGATTCCGATGATGAGGGGTTTTATATTTTATTCTATATTTTGAAGGGTTTCTGTATTCAGATGATGCTGGGTTTTATATTTTATTCTGAATGTTGGGGGTCTCTGGTTTCTAATGATGAGAGGTTTTATATTATAATCTTGATGTTGAGAGGTCTCGGGTTTTAGATGATGAGGGGTTTTATATTTTATTCTGAATTTTGAAGGATCTCTGCATTCAGATGATGAGAGTTTTTATATTTTATTCTGGATGTCGAATGGTCTCTGGGTTCAGATAATGAGGTGTTTTGATTTTTTTCTGTTTTTTTAAATCTTATGTAGATTTAACTGAAGCCCAATCGAATAAGTCGACTGTATCAGCCTTCACTCCTTACTCAAGTGTTTTGAATATAACTATAAACCATTTGATGAGGAGGCTTCAGTCATAGACCTTTGGGAAAGGTGAAATACCCTCATTGTCATTACTTCCACTCCATTCTCACCAGGAGTGTTAATGTCCTTTCTATGGGTCAAATAGATCTCTTTAATCATTGACGACACTTGAAACCATTTAACAGATTAATGATTAATATAAATTACTAGTGTTAGATAGCAATACTTGAAACCATTTAGTGCCCCAGAAATAACATTAACTAGTATCTGATCGTAAAAACTCCAGACTTGGAGTTTATGGAATATAGAGTACCTCTTTCTTTACCATTACTCTCAGTTCCACACTGATTTGGAGTGGTAGTACGGTTCTCAACAGACATTTGTAGCGCTACGGCTCTACATAGATCAGGGTCTATGAGTATAGTAACACTTCCTAAGCCCGAGTCGGACCTCCGTTTTAACTTCGTCATGAGGAAATTTGACAGACAGGCAAAACACCATCTGTTGGTTCGTTTGAGATACATTCTATTTGCTATAATCTTTGCTATAATCTGGTGGTTGCTGACAAGAGAGAAACAGAGCAAGAAATGAGTCAACAGTTCTAGATAGAATGAGAGAAATAAACCATCGTAGGACGAGAGAAACAAAACAATCTGGTGTGGGACAAGGTGGAACGATAAAATTATTGCCCTAGAAAAAACGACATGATTCTATTTCCGTTTAATGAAAACCGGTTTCCTTTTTTTGTTGCAGACCATCTACTAGTTGGCCAGTTGTGTACAAATCCCAAGAGAGATAGGAGCCTTCTATCATGTCTGAAAGTGACACAATGTTCAACGAGCGAGATCGGATATGCACCGCTGTACAACTTATGCTCTCTACCGATCCAAGTTATGACAACAGGACCATTGCCAGCACCCTCAAAATGCAAATCTGGATTGCCACGAATAACAGGGACGTGCCCAGGCTGATGAAAACAAAGTTTCCGGCTACGGTTATGGTCTTTGGTGTGGTTTCAAGTGAGGGCCACATCATGCCACCTCACATCTTTGAAGTCGGCTTGAAAGTCAACACCAAAGTGTACCAGGATGTGCTGAAGAGTGTGGTGATCCCCTGGTGCAATTAGGTGGCCGGTGGCAGACCCTGGGTGTGGCAGCAGAAACTCGGTGCTGGCCCACAAGTCCAAAGAGACCCAGGCTTGGCTTCAGGAGTGCTACGACTTTGTACCCTTTCTCTCACTGGCCCCCCTCCTCCCTCGATCTGAACCCGCTGGACTACTTCGTTTGGTCATACATCGAGAACATCACCAACATGACCTCCCACAACACCAAAGCCAGCCTGATCGCCGCCATCTGCTGAGTATTCGCTGAGCTCCCGCCGGCGCTTGTGGAAAAGGCATGCTCCCAGTTCCGGATCCGTATCGAGGCGGTGATTGAGGCTGAAGGCGGCTACATTGAATAGATGTCAGCTCTACTACATAATCAAGTTACCTGAATAGATTTTTTCAATAAAAATTTTAAAATAAAGCTGTGGTGTTGCTTTCTTTTGGACGACAATTTTATCGTTCCACCCTGTAGAGTTCACCCGTAATTTTCCCTCCATTTTCCCATCTCCGTGGTTCGGCTCCAACTAACTCTTTTTTTTACTGTTTTCTATCTTGCATCCCCTTTAACAGCTTCTCCATCTAAGTTTCTTTCTGCCAATCGGGGCCTATCGGTCAATTGCTCCTGATACATTTCTATTTCTAACAAGGGTGTCTTCTGCTATCATGACCTGGATTTTGGGAACCTACCGTTCATTTTCATATTCGTTTTTCTGTTATCATCATACTCTCTCTCTCTCTCTCTCTCTCTCTCTCTCTCTCTCTCTCTCTCTCTCTCTTTCAGTGCCTCGAATCTCTTTCTCATATGTCCCTTCTTTTCCACTGTCTTCTGGTTAACCTCTAAAACTAAAATTCCTACACTGTTAGACTTCCATCTCTGGATCAAATAGCGCTGTTCAATCTTTTAGTTCGGATAATTATTAATATCAAATAGAATTATTGATGTTTAATAGCAATATTTGAAACCATGTAACTGTGTGCAAATAAATGATTAATATTAAACTAGATAGGAATACTTGATAGAATTTCTGATGTTAAATAGGAATACTTGAAACCGTTGAACTCTGTGCAAACTATTTGTGTTTGATTGCAATACCAGAAACTATTTAATTGTATACAAACAAATGATTAATATTAAATAGAAAAATTCGTGTTAAAAGGCTGTACTTGAAACCATTCAACTCTGCAAACAATAAATAGTAATACTTGAAACCATTTAACTGTGTGCAAACAAATGTGCTCTGTCAATTCAATATCAGGATTTTATTATTGTTCGTGGAATATTATACAATAAAAATTAATATTTTATATGATAAAAAATAATAATGAAAAACTACAGTATTGAAACACTCGAGCAAAAATAAAATTGCAATACTAATTACTAATAAAAAGAATGCAAAAAAATTATTTTCAAAAAGCATTAGTATATCTAAGAGGTGTATTAATTTTTGAATTGATACGTATTCATATTTTAGATAAGAGTTTGGTTATAAATGACATATAATAGTTTTTCAGTGTATAATGTTCTATTAAAAATGATAAAATCATGCTATCATTGAGAAAATATTGTTTGGTGTATACTTATTCATATATTAATAAAACTTAGTTGGACACATGATCAGTTATTTATGAGCGACACTGTAAGTTACCCTATCTACAATAATTTTGTTAAAAGGCAATGATTTCTATTTATAGCAACCTTAGCTGATGAATTAAATCAGTTATAACTATTTTATCTTTTGGTTTAAATTTCTTTATCGGTATATAAACCGTCATGGATTATCTAATGCCAAAGCTATTCTAAAGAAAAGATTGTAGAGGTACTATTTAACTCACAGTAAACGGAATAAATGTGTTTATACCTTTTCAAAGGGTATTAGTCCAAAAAAGAATATTTTAACACGACTAGAGTTCAAGCTTACGTACTCTGATGTTACACTCTAGCATATTAGCCACTCCCGCAAGAATTGTTTCTTTTAATCAAGACAGAATAAGATATTGGAAGTACTGGAGTGGGCTAGATGCTTGAAAAAATTATCATCTATCAGAGAGATTTTTTAAAAAGTTTTTGTACTTCATTAAATCTTATTTTAATTATTAGCTTTATTGAGTAAATAAAAACCAAACAAAAATCTAGAATTATCTCCCTTAGATTTTATCTCTAAGGGAAGTAACTCTGCTTGGAGGTGTAAGCGACATTTAAGCGACATCAGATACTGTGTTCAGTATCCATCCCGATGTTGTTGTGTCAGCAACTTTGCTCCTCTCTTCACGGACAAACAAAGAAGAAATCGTAAAAAGTACATCTCCACCCTCCTCTTTATTTTTCTTTCTTTCTTTCTTTCTTTCTTTCTTTCTTTTATAACCATTTAATTTTGTTTCTTTCTTCTTTTCTTCTATGGTTACCGTCATTTTCTTTCTTTTTCGGTTTCTTTGTTGCTATGTCACTTTTTCTTTTCTTTTTTTTCCACCTTCACACCCGTTCTTTCTTTCTTTCTTTCTTTCTTTCTTTCTTTCTTTTACTCTCATGTTGCCAACTTCTATAATTTTATCCTCTCCTTATAAAGTTGGCGTAAACGAGTTTAAAGAAAATGTTCTTTCTTGAACAACAAAATTTATCCAATCGCCATTTTCGAAGTGACCGTCATTATTATTATTATTATTATTATTATTATTATTATTATTAATAATAATAATAATAATAATAATAATAATAATAATAATAATAATAATAATAAAGACCTCAGCATTTTTAAAATCCAAGGGAAACTACTTTTATAGCAAAATTAGCAGAGTTATTTCTCTTAGAAACATCTTTCATTTTTATACCACCAAATGCATTTTAATGTCATTTCGAGGACCCCACCTCTTTTGTGGGTTGTCAATCTTACCCTTCTGCAAGGGATACAGCCAGCGTATTCTAAACCCCACCGATTAGGTGATTCACTGGAATAATTAAAGCAAGTAAAGAGGTCTCTTCTCCATTTAGTTTACTTAATTAATGCGGAATATAAAAACTTCAATTTCTTGCACAATTCCCAATAGATCACCTTGCCCACCCAATCGTGACTAATCTAATACTCTCTGTGCTAATTTGCTGAATTGGTTTATTATGTGATTGATTGTTTCTTCTCTATCCACATAACTTACTTGCATTGTTAGAAAAAAATCGAAATATAAGGAAATAAAAACTAATAAAAATCAAATCTTCATACAATTCAAAACATTACAGCATCTATTTTCCCAATCGCAAACATGAAATGTTTTTATTGTTCCGTAATTTAGTTGGACCAGTGTTTTCATCACTAAAGTGGAGCAATCCAGGGAAAGGAGTAGCGCCCTCCACTACACTTTGGCGTTGTAGCAATCGAAAAGGGAGCCTTCGGGTCATCCTCAACTTTCCGTACTTACTTGTTAGTCACCGATATTGATATTGATTAAACTTAATTGATGTCAATCTTCAGAAAAATTTGTCGTCATCTCAATAAGTATCGAATTTATTATATTAGCAATTGCAGACGGTATTATTTTTATTCTTAGATGAAGGAGTCAATTATTACTCATTAGAGTTTTTCACATCAGCGACATCTGATGGTTTTTCACTGGAGATTGAGTGACAGCAAGACTCCTCAAGTCTCAAGGACTCTTCTCAGTATTCTGGCTGTTTTCAATAATGCTGTTGTTTGTATGGTCTCCATTCGGCAGCCAACTTCCAAATCTTCCAGGCCCTTTAATAATCCTTTAGTTACCGTGCCAAAAGCACCAATCACAATTGGTATAATTGTCACATTCATATTCCATAGTTTTTTCAATTCTCTAGCAAGATCGAGGTACTTATCTCTCTTTTTCCATTCTTTCAGTTTTATTCTGTGGTCAGCTGGGACAGCAAAGTCGACAATTTTGCAGATTTTCTTTTTTTTTTTTTTGTTGATTATTATAAGGTCTGGTCTTCTGGTCGAAATTAGGTGATCCGTTTGTGTATCGAAGTCCCATAGAAGTTTATGTGTGTTATTTTCTAGGACAGATGCTTATACCATTTGTTGGCATGGTCAAAGTTAAATTTCTTGCACATTCCCCAGTGGATCACCTTGTACACCCAGTCGTGTCTCGCCTTGTACTCTTTCTGTGCCAATTTGCTACATTTGCTTATTATGTGATTGATGGTTTCATCTCTGTCACTACATTTGCTATTTTGTTGCGTCTTATCTATCCTCGCCTTGATATGTGTGGTTCTTATGGCGCTGTTTTGTGCTGCCATTAGGAGAGATTTTATTTCTCTCTTAAAGTTTCCTTTTCTTAGCCATATCCCTGTTTTATCGTGTGAGATGTTGTTTTTTGTCGTTTAAAACGCCCATGGAGTTGTTTTCCTTCTCATTTTTGTTTCCTAGTTTTTGTCATTCTGTTATCTATCGTGTTGTCAGTATTGCTTCTGATGGCTGTAATCAGTCCTCGTTCGTGTTTTTCTATGTAGTCTTCGAGTCGTTGTATGGATGTATCAACGCTGTCTTCGATGCTGGCAAGTCCTCCTCCCCCCTCTTTTCTTGGTACATATAGTCGGTCAACGCCGTCCCTGGGATGTAATGCCTTGTGCATGGTCATTAGTTTTCTAGTTCTTTGGTCCATTTGTCTAAGTACAAATGGTTTCTTGAGAAAGGGTCCCGAGTATCTAACGAGGGATGCAGCCCAAGTATTTATTCCTTTGATAAGGTTTCTGCTGGAGAGCTTTGTCCCGAATAGTTTTCTAGTTCTCCTGATATATTCTTTTTGAATTTTGTTTTTCATTTCGACTTGTTTGATGGTGTCAGCCTCCAAGATTCCTAAGTATTTGTAGGTCTCGTTTTCTGCGAGCGTTCTGATCTTGTCTTGATTTAGTAGTTCTATTCCGTCAGTTCGATGTCGTTCGTCGCTTTTCATGACGAGCAGAGCACATTTTTCAATGCCAGATTCCATCCCTATGTCTTGACTGTATATTCTAATTGTGTGTATTAGGGTTTCCAGTTCTTTTGTCATTTTTTGCAAATAGTTTTATGTCATCCATGTACATTAGGTGGTCGATCTTTTCTTGCGATCTGCTAAGTTTGTATCCGGCCGTGGATTTTCTGAGTATGTGGTTTAGTGGCATCATGGCAATTATTATTATTATTATTTTTATTATTAACGGTTAGAGAAAAACGGGCAGAGGTGAAAACTGCCTCTAAATGCAATAGGAAGAACCCAACTAACACAAAATGCCCTAAAACTAAAAAAGGCACAAAATGAATTAGCAAACATATACCTAAAAGAACAGACAGAATACATACAAAATCAGATAGATAAGATTAGAGACTCAGTGGAAGATAGGCAATCCAGAATAGCATGGCAAACGGTAAACAAAGTGAGCAGAAGGAAGAGCACTGCCAAAGCAAAACTAAAAGCTACCAACCAACAAGAACGAATAAAACTGTGGAAACAGCATTTCGAGAATCTACTCGGAAACCCACCGAAAGTTACACATAAACCAATCTCGAGAATTATTTATAAGCAATTAGACATCAAACTAAGACCGTTTACTCTAGAAGAACTCGTCTCAGTACTTAGAAAAATTGAAAATAGAAAAGCCGTAGGGCTTGATGAAATTCCCCCAGAAGTATGGAAGACCAGACAATTCGACGACATACTGTAATGCAGTTTATAATCAAAACCCGATAGACAGATGAATAAAGGGATGCATACTACCCTTCCCTAAAAAGGGCGACCTCGGATTAGGAAGAACCAAAATGGCTTCCGGAGAAATAGATCCACGACCTCACAAATATTGACTATCCGTAGAATTCTTGAAGGCGTACGGGGAAAAATCCTAAAGGCGACAATGATATTTGTCGACTTTACCAAGGCCTTTGATTCCATTCACAGAGGGAAGATGGAGCAAATTCT
This sequence comes from Sepioteuthis lessoniana, assembly GCA_963585895.1. Taxonomy (NCBI): domain Eukaryota; kingdom Metazoa; phylum Mollusca; class Cephalopoda; order Myopsida; family Loliginidae; genus Sepioteuthis; species Sepioteuthis lessoniana. Next base: position 97,591 of record CAUZXS010002291.1, read on the forward strand.
ACTAGCATACGTTCTACCAAAATAAACCGTCGCAGCCGTAATGATTCACTATAGAAACGCCAAAGTGAAAGTACGTTTTCCGGAGGGAGACAGAGACTACTTCGACATTGTAGTAGGAGTACTGCAAGGAGACAAATTAACCCCATACCTCTTTATCATCTGTCTAGACTACGTGCTTAGAACATCGATTGGTAAAATCAAAGAAAACGGCTTCAAGCTGACAAAGAAAAGAAGCAGAATGTACCCCGCAAAAATAATTAGCGACGCCGACTACGCCGATGACGTAGCGCTTCTGGCAAATGCACCCACCCAAGCCGAAACCCTACTGCATAGTCTGGAACGAACCGCTGCAGGCATTTGCCTCCATGTCAATGCACACAAAACGGAATATATGTGCTTTAATCAAACAGGCGACATTTGCACACAAAACGGTAGCTCTCTGAAACTAGTTGACAAGTTTACCTACTTAGGAAGCAGTTTATCATCAACCGAGACAGACATCGACACGCGACTAGCAAAGGCATGGACAGCTATCGATAGATTATCGGTCATATGGAAGTCAGACCTGAGCGATAAAATAAAACGCAGTTTCTTCCAAGCAGCAGTCGTGTCGATACTGTTGTATAGATGCACTGCATGGATGCTAACGAAACAGATGGAGAAAAAGCTTGACGGCAACTACACGAGAATGCTGTGAGCAATATTGAATAAGTACTGGAGGCAACACCCCACAAAGCAGCAGCTATACAGTCACCTACCACCCATCACAAAAACTATCAAAGTTAGACGAGCAGACACGCAGGACACTGCTGGAGAAGTAGGGATGAGCTCATAAGTGATGTACTCCTATGGACCCCTTCACATGGCCGAGTAATAGCACGGTGGCCAGCTCGAACCTACATACAGCAGCTGTGTGTGAATACGGGGCGTAGCCCTGAGGACCTACCGCAGGCGATGAACGATAGGGAGGGGTGGTGAGAGAGGGTCCGGGATATCCTTGCTGATGGCATGACATTATTATTATCATTATTATTATTACTCCTTTTCGAGTTTTTCCCACCAGTGTTAGCCGATGGTTTCACCGTCGAGTTTGAGTGACAGCAAGTCTTCTCAAGTCTCTAGGACTCTTCTCAGTATTCTAGCCGATTTCAAAAACGCTTTACTTTTGATGGTCTCTGATTGTCCTCTTATTTCCAAGTCCTCCAGTCCTTGTACCAATCCTTTGGAGACTATACCAACAGTGTCAATTATAATTGGTATCACCGTCACTTTTATGTTCCATAGTTTTTTGCTTTTTTAAAATTCTCTAGCAAGGTCCAGGTACTTATCCCTCTTTTCGCATTTTTTCAATTTTTCCCTGTGGTCAGCCAGAACAGCAAAGTCCACATTTCGACAAGTTTTTGTTGATTATTATAAGGTCTGGTTGTCTGACCGAGATTAGGTGATGTGTTTGTATCTCAAAATCCCAAAGGAATTTGTGTATCTCATTCTCCCGGAAAGATTCTAGGTTGTACATATGCTATTTGTTCGTATGCTCAAACTTCAATTTCTTGCTCATCTCCCAGTAGATCACCTTGTCCACCCAGTTGTATCTCGTTTTATACTCCTTCTGTGCTAATTTGCTGCATTCGCTAATTATGTGATTGATCGTTTCGTCTCTATTACCATATAACCTACATCTGTTTTGTTGCGTCTTATCAATTCTTACTTTGATATGATAAGTCCTGATGGCGTTGTTTTGTGCTGCTATTAGAAGAGATTCGGTTTCTCTCTTAAGGCTTCTCTTTCTTAGGCACGTCCATGTTTTCTCGTGTGAGATGTCACTGGTTAGTTGCTTAAAACGCCCAGAGTTGTTTTGTTTCCCATTTTTTGTGATAATACCCGCTTCTGCAGCTCGTTACATAAGTTACTAAGTCCCCGTCGAGAACTTATGTGGGGCCGGATCAAGCAAGAAGCAGGTTCACAGAGAAAAGAACAAAAACAAAACAACTTGTGGTTAAAACGTCAAGGGAGGATGGGGAGCGTGTAACACTTTGTGGATAATTAATTCTAGTTTGAGTTTCGGCTGGCAAAAGATTATCTTAACTAACTGGGTGCGGCTGGTAATGTCGCTGTTCGTTGTTTATTTGTCCCGGTCTAATCAACTTTCCTCGAACCCAAACTAAGTCTGACTGCTTGGATCCAAAATGCACCTGTATATATACAGAATGTTTCATTATCATTTCCGGCTAATGGGACACCCACGAATAAACCCATAACTTTTTGTGGAGACATTTCTCTCTAAAAAAACTGGACATAAAAATATTTCCTCGACTGACCGTCTCCGATACAGGGACATTAAATTCAGACCCTTTTAAGTTTTTGACCAGTACCTGACAAGTACTTAACATTTACCCACGTCCGTGGCCATATGTAAAAAAATTTTCTTATCTAGATTTCCTTAATCTAGTTAATGGGTTTTCCTAACATTTGAAATTTGATACCCAGGCCGAATCTAACTCATCTTGCCACATATATATGTGTGTATATGTGTGTGTGTGTGCATTTAGGTGTGTGTGTGTGTGTGTGTGCACATGTGCGTGGGCGTATATATATACACACACACACGCACACATGTATGGGTGTACACACACACGTGTGTATACATGTATGTGCATATATCCAACTCATAGTGTCACATTTTGTTTTCTGATTATTTCTGTTCTGTTGATCCTCGTGTTGTCAGTATTGTTTCTTGTGGTTGTAATCAGTCCTCCTACGAGCTTTTCTATGTAGTCTTTGAGTCATTCTATTGATGCGTCAACTCTATCTTCAGTGCTGGTAATTCCTCTTCCTTCTTCTTTTCTTGACACATAATCTGTCAACGTCTTCCCTGGGATGTAAGCCCTTATGCATGGTCGTTAGTTTTCTTATTCTCTGCTCCATTTGTTTAAGTTCTTCTCTAGTCCACTTCAAGAATTGTCCCGAGTATCTTACGAGGAGATCAGCCCAGGTATTTATCTCTTTGATAAGGTTCCTCCTATATAGTTTTATTTCGAGTAGCTTTCCCGTTCTCCCGAGGTACTCTTTTTTCATATTTTCTTTCATCTTCACTTGCTTCATGGTATCAGCTTCCAGTATTTCCAAGTATTTGTAGGTTTCCTTTTCTCCTAGTGTTCTTATTTTTTTTTTTTTATTAGGTAGTTCCATTCCTTCGGTTATTTGCCATTTCCCGCTTTTCATTATTAGCATGGCCCATTTTTCTATGCCAAATTCCATTCCTATGTCCTGACTGTATATTCTCACTGTGTGTATTTGAGTTTCCAACTCTTTTTCGCTTTTGGCAAACAGTTTGATATCATCTATGCACTTTAGATGATTGATCTTTTCCTATGATTTACTGAGTTTGTATCCGGCTGTGCATTTTCTTGTGGTTGAGTACATTTCTTTGGAATATACCCCTCTGGATCTTCGCTTCAGCTAAACTTTTCCTTCCTGCTGTCAATTCCACTCTGCAGGTTTTCTCGATAAAGTTTATGACTTCGTTTCATATCTTGTATGTTTTGAGGCAGTTTATCATCCAGTTTTGCGGGACCATATCATATGCCTTTTTTGTAGTCAATCCAGGCCATAGCTAGATTTTTCCGTCTCATCTTGCTCTCGTTGAGGATGTGTTGATCAATGTAGAGTAACATTTGCGGCTTGTTAGCGAGTCGTAAAAACTCTTCCTTTATTTGTGTAGTTAGAATTTTTCACGTCAGCGTTAGCTGATGGTTTTTCACGGGAGTCTAAGAGACAGCAGGTCTCTTCAGCTCAACAGGACTTTTCTCAGTATTCTGGCCGAACTCAACAATGCTGTAGTTTTGATGGTCTCGGCTCTTCCTCCGATTTTCAAGTCTTCCAGGCCCCCTACCAAGCTTTTAGGGATCGTTACAAGTGCATCATTTACATTCACTATAACATTCATGTTTTACAGCTTCTTTAGTACTCTGGCAAAGTCTATGTACTTATATCTCTTTCCGTTTTCTTTGATCTAAACTCGTTTTTTAAAATCTAAACTGAAACAGCAAAGTCCACTATTCAGCTGGTTCTCTCTTTTTTTCTTAACTCTTACTAGGTCTTGATTTTGGCCGAGATTATATTTGAAAATCCCAGAGAACTTTGTACGTTTCATTTTCCAAGATAGATTCTGGGTTAAGCACATACCATTTCGTAGTATGGTGAAAGTTAAACTTCTTGCACAATTCCCTGTGGATAACCTTCTCCACCCAGTCATGTCCCCATCTTGTACTCTTTTTGCGCTAATTTACTATGTTTGCTTATTGTGTGATTAGTCATTTCGTCTCAATCACCGCATAAACTTCATTGGCTATTCTGCTGCGTCTAATTTATTTTTGCTTTAACATAGTTGCTTCTTATGGCGTTGTTTTGTGCTGCTATTAGAAGGGATTCGGTTTCTCTTTTAAAGTTTCCCATTCTTAGCCATATCCAGGTCCTCTCATGTAAGATTTCGTTTGTCGCTTGAAATATCCACAAAGTTATTTTTCTTCCCATATTTACTTTCCAGCTATTATTTTTCTGTTGATCGTTGTATTGTTTCTGGTCGCTGTAATTAGCCTTTCTTTGCACTTTTTTTATGTAATCCTCGAGTTGTCAATCGATGTATCGACACTATTTTCAATCCTACCGAGTCAGTCTTCTTCCTCCTTCTTTTATCGACACATATAGTCTGTAAATGTTATCTCTCGGGCGTAAGACATTATGCATTGTCATTAGTTTTCATGTTCTTTGGTCTATTTGTTGAATTTCTTCCCTTGTCCATTTCAAGAATGACCCTGAGGACCTTACAAGGGAGATAGCCCAAGTATTTATTGCGTTGATGAGGTTTCTGCTATATAGTTTGGTTTTGAGTAGTTTTCTCTTTCTCCTGAGATACTATTTTAAGATATTTTTTCTTTCATCTTATAGGTTTCCATTATTATCATTAGTAGTGGTGTTATTATTATTATCATTATTATTATTTTAATTCTTACGGTTTTTTTTCACTAGTTTTGATTGGTGGTTTTTTAGTATAGTTTGAATCTCCTTAGGCTTCTAGGATCTTCTCAATATTCTAGCCAATATCTGGATGGTCTCAATTTTTCTTCTGATTTTTAATTGTCCTCGTCCCCTATTCAAGCAGTTTGGGACCACTTGAAGCGTATCAATTACAATTGCTATTACCATCACCCTCATGTTTGCTGGTGGTCGTTCACTTGAGTCTGAGTAACGACAAGTCTTTTCAGGTCTCCAAGACTCTGCTAAATTAGATTAAAAAAAAAACATAAAATAGTATAAATACAAAAGAAATAGCAATATCCCAGGTGGCTTCTGACAAGAAGAACAATCTGAGCATGCGTGGAAAAGAAAGAGGCTTTCCAACGGCAAAAAGAAACTCGAAAAGAGAGAACTTGCTTGGGGAAGTTCCCCCTCCTTCAATACTTGATTGCAAATTTCTATAATTGTAAATTTGAATCAGAATAGTTTCACACGTCACTTTGTCTTTATTTCCTTCATTCCATTTCAGCAAACGTGACCAGCAAAAGAAAACAACACGTATTGGAGTTTGAACGAAGAAGTAACGATTAACACCCGTTAAATAGTATTTACAGAAATCACACGGACCTGTTCACACAAAAATACGACAGTCTTGTGGTAAAAATAACCTCACATTAAGAAAAACAAAGTTTAAAACAAACACACGTTCCAGTGGCTATTTTTCTGTTGTTGGTTAGACTTCCGTATGTCCTGGGTATGATACTAAACTGCATCTGATGCTATAGCTGCATTTCTGACAATATGGGGTATGGAGTAGAGTCACTGCTTCATTGCCATGACTTCCAGGTCCACTCAGACACAAAGTGGTTTGTACCAGCTAAGATCCAGTCTCTAGGTCAGATAGACCTGTTTAAACATTATTCCTGTTCGATAGGACAGTGTGCAAAAAAATGACTTCTTGAGAAACAACTGCACAAAAAATGTAAATACGAGCGCACAGTGAACGGGATTCCTTAACCTCTTGGTTGGAAATAACTCCTAACAAGTTGACATGCCGTTAAAATCATTTATTACTTGTGTCAAAAACCCATAAACAGATTATTATAATAATTTTGCTGTTTCCCCCGAGAAGTGTTTTTCCACCGAAGGCAATTTCTTGGCAATCCGAGTTTTGTACAAGAAAGACAAGTCCTGAAGCAAAAGTCATCGAATCTTTTAATAATTTTTCATTCGTTAGAGATTTGGTGTTTTCCAAACGCCTACTATCGCCCGATTTCATGTCTGTTCTTACAACCAGCGGCAATTCGCCGATGAGTTGCACAAGAACACCAGCAGCTACCGAAGTTCGACTTAAGAATCAATAATAATTATGATAATATCAGCAGCAATAGTATTCGTAGTATTAGTATTTCGTTCTTAATGTTTTACCTGTAACAATAAATAAACTAAAATCAACCTTTTAAGGTAAAATGATAAAATCAGAGAAACAAGCTGATGTTTCCTCCAGGATACAAAGGCATTCAAAATGTTTAAAAGGAAAAAAAAAAAAAAAAAAATGCTCATTAGATTCTTTCTGAGTGTTTGGCTATTATTTAAATTGTTTTTCACAGCAATCGTATCAAGTGGCTTTCAAAGGAAATCAAGTGATGGCAAATCTACTAATGCTCCCGCACTTTCCGCAGTATTCAAACTGATTTTTACTAATACCCTTTTCTGGGGCTGGTAGCTCAAACTTAAAAACCTAATGATAACTACATTGATAGATTTTTTTTTTAGCTAGATTTAACAGCTCAGGAGTTTGTTTATATTTCCTTCTTTTGTTTTGTTGTAAGATTTGATAGGCTTTGACTTGAATGAATACCTTGTTGAAGAAAGGTTAATTTTATTCTAATGGATCAAAACAGCAGTATTATTTTCACTGGATAATTTTAGATAGAATTCTCTGCGTTGCTATCGAACAGGAATCACGAACTCAAGGACATGACGTCCCGGAAAGGAGGCACAGCAAGACAAAAGTTAAATGAAGAATGTGAGCGTAATTTCAACTAAGTTATTATGCTTATCTGCAATACAGCTAATTGGAGGCTATTTATTTCTTCATCAAAATGAATACACATATAACAGTAAGTGGGATATGTGAATTTTACAGAATATAGGGTGGCCCAGTTGACTGGGGCTGCAGAATACACTGACTGGATCTCTACAGAAGGGTAAGACTCCCCCCCCACAAGTGTCCTGAGTATGATACTAAACAATCTGATGGTGAGGCTCCAGTAATGCTGGAGCTTTTGGGAATGCGGAGCACCCCTTTATTGTCATCGCTCTCAGGTCCACTCCGCTCGAAGTGGTAGCACCTGATAGGATACTATTTATAGGTCAAATAGAATTAAACTCTACTTATACCAAACTGAATTGTTTGAAATAGAACTGTTTATTTGAATCAAAATGGATTTGGCATTAAATAACCTAAAATGGTTGATATGCCATAAAAACCAAATCAAATGAAAGAATGTAGGGGGACTAAATATCTGTTTCAAATTATCCCTTTTTTCATTTTTGCTTTTGGTAAATTCTGTAATTTCTTTTTCGTCTTCCCTTTTCATAAATTCTGTGGTTTCTTTTTTATTGTATTTCATGGAAAAATTGCAGTAAATTGTAATTTAAACATTATTAAAACAAAGAAAGCGAAAACTGAGTCAAAGTTTTATTACATTTAAATAAACAGAAGATATAATTTCTCAATTATCTTCTATGATTTTCTATTTTGGGCGTAGTCTGTCATCTCAGGTACACCTTCCCTATGCTCATATAAAGAGACAAAGTTTTTCTAGAGAACATAACAACATTCTTCTCCTTATCTTAGCACTCTCCTCAGTATTCGGTCTGCTTTTACTAATGCTGTCGTCTTGATGGTCTTAATTCTTTTTCAGATCGCCCTGTCGATGGGGCTTAGAATAATTTGATCTTGTCCCCCATCGAGGGTAAGAACTTCATCCAAAAAGGGGGTATCCTGTATATCACACTAAACTGCCTCTGGGGGCAGGTCTCAGATCTGGAGAGTGGGAAGTAGCACTTCATTGCCATTACTGCCAGGTTCACTCTGACCCAGGGTGGTAGTATCTGTCAGAGTCCCATGTATAGGTCAAATAGATCTGTCTGAAAATTATTTGTATTCGATTGGACTATGTGCAAACAAAACAACTTCATAAGAAACAACTACATAAAAAAATGTAAATATGAACGTACAATGACTGCAATTCTTTAACCTGTTGGTATAAAATAACCCTGGACGAGTTGGGATGCAATTAAAATCAATCAATCAATCGTGGTGTAATGGTTAAAGCGATGGCCAGCGGAATCGTAGTAAGCGAGTTCGTACTCCAGTCGCGCTATTACGTTCACTTTCGGGCAAATACCCTTGGGTTAAATAGTACCTCTAGTGTTTTTCTTGGAGAATGGCTTTGGCGTTAAATAACCCACAAAGGTTGATATGCCATTAAAAAAACAAACAAACAAACAAAAAAACAAACTAATGAAATGATTTCTATGATCGACTTAAAGGCATGTTAACTCATTCAGGGTTTTTTCATGCCTTAAGGTTAAAGAATCGTGTTCTTTATACATTCAAATTTACATTTTTTGTGTTGTTGCTTCTTAAGATTTTTTTTGTACACAGTCCTGTCAAATACAAATAATTTTTAAGCAGATCTATTTGACCTATAGATGGGACCTTAAGAGGTGATACCACTCCCAGTCGGAGTGGACCTGGGAGTTATGGCAAAGAAAGTGTGACTCCATATTGCTTAGAACATCAGATTTGAAGCCTCGTTATTTGATATCTCTTTTTTTGTGCTTAGTTAAATGATATCAAGTATTTCTATCTAATACAAATAATTTGCATATGGTTGTATGGTTTCAAGTATTTCTATCTAATACAAATCATTTACACATGTGTATGGTTTCAAGTATTCAAACCTAATACTTGGCTGTCTGCGTTTCACTTCACGAGGCATGAATCAATCTCGTCTCCTTTAAGCTATAGGAAAATAGTAGAGAAGACTTGGTTCCTTAGTTTTGGGAAGGCAACCAGTCTTGGAGAAGGAAAATTCTAAATTCAGACCATCTTTACTCTGCCTAAAAAATTGACCTTGTGTCACATCCTGCGCGTAACAAAATACAAACAGCAACGTGTTACGCCACGCATCAAATATGATGAGGGTAGCACTTCACAAAGTACAAGACGGACCCTTGTTGTTTCGATACGAAAATTTATTACCGCTACTGTTTTTACTGTAGTCATTCATGAAACGAGAGATAGTATGAAAAATATGAGTCATGGTTCGTAGAAACGTCGATAGTTTCATTCATGCCAGAGAAACAAACTATAGACTTCATTTCTTCTCCCCAGACCGGGCCCTCACACTCAAAGGGCTGTTCGTCTCAAGACTTGAAACTGGAACCAAAACTGCCCGACGCAAATTCATCGACCAACCCCAGTGAACTGTGACTCTCACTCTAACTGACCGCTAAATAACTCTCTTATATATACTCTTCTAGTTATCCTATAAACTAATGTGATAAAAACTTGTGTCATTAAAACTTTCAGTGTTGCATCATCTTATCGCAGCTGACATCGCTTTCAAAATGTTTATCTCCAGCATCCTGCCCACCGTGGATTTCAAAACAACTAGTCAATTTCATATCCTGTCATTTGGCGCGACACGTGCATACCTTTGACCTTCGAATGCGACTTACACTTACACTTCAAGTTTTTGAAGCTCATTCTTAATTTATCACTACAATTAAAATAATTGACTAATATGATTAATCATCATTTTAAATTATATTACAAACAGTCGGGGAATATTCTTATATTAGTTTTAAGGTAACTATATTCAGAGATGTAGTAATCCAGGAAAGCATCTTTTTCTGGACAGAGGAAGAAAATAATTAAATTTTGAAACAATTACTTTTTTCTTTTTTAATGAAACTGAAAGAGCCGAAATTATAAATATCAATTGAATATTCTGGAGTGGCCTAGGAGAGTTTATAAAAACTTATATAAAGTGTATATAAAGTAAATAAAGCAAAAAAGTATATAAAGTGTATGAAAGTAAATATGGATAAAATCTTTTCGTTGTATATTTCTCATTTGCTCCTGTCATCTCAGCAAGTATCCATTGCTATGTGAACTATTTTGATATCCAAGTCCTGATGATGGTTACTGAAACCGAAACGTTAACGTCGAATTTATATCATAATATATTCACCTATTTGGATTATGTTTTTTCTGCTACCTTCACACACGTATATATATATATATATATACATGTACACACACATTCGTATATATATATATATATACACATACACACACACGTATATATATATATATATAAACACACACACACACATATATATACATAAACACACACACGTATATGAAAGTAAATATGGATAAAATCCGATGTTCTAATGACTTTTGAATTATGAACGCTATGTTCACGTTTATGAATCTTTTTGTTGTACATTTCTCATTTGCTTCTGTCATCTCAGCAAGCATCCATCGCTGTGTGAACTATTCTGATATCCATGTCCTGATGATGGTTACTGAAACCGAAACGTTAACGTCGACTTTACATCATAATATATTCACCTATTTGGATTATGTTTTTTTTTCTGCTGCCTTCATAAAGTGTATATAAAAGTGTATACAAAAACATCTCACGGTTACATGGCCAAGGACACATGGTCAAGTAACCATGTCCTTTGATTACACAAACTCCGCCCCTTTTTGGTGATACCACGTTGCCGGTAACATCATATGATAAAAACCATAAAAATCATTTAAAATTCATTAAAGATCATAAAAATGATTTAAAATCATGAAAAATTATACAAATTATAAAACTTATCAAAATTCATAACTATTTTAATCTCTTTTTTTTTTTTTTACTTATTTTGTTATCTATGCTCGTTAGATGATTGGATATTTGTAACTGTTATACCGGAACTATACACTCAGTGACTCTTTTTAGTATGACACCGGTAAAGATATAAATGGACGGTGTCTGACTACTTCAGGGAAAAAAGGGTTAATCGCTCTCTGATAGACTTGCCAACTCTTCGGCTTGTACCTGTGGAATACCTTTATTGAACCAACGATACAACAGTAACAAATTGTTTCCAGCGTTATTGCGATAAAGTGTCCTCGGCGTAACCGTATCAATATCATTTCATCTGGGAATAATTTTATTTCATTCCTGAAGTATCCGTCGAGTCTTCAACAAACTGTCATGGTTAATGAATTATTTCAAGAGAAAATTTCGTCGATAGTGAGTTCAAACCTCAGTGAGAGTCATTCGTCTGAAGCCTTTTGCCCTAAAAACTAAAACCCTCCTGTGTTCCTCTGGAATAAGTACTGGGATCTTTGTTGTTTTTAATATTCATATATGATTTACCTAATGATACTTGTCCAATCGGCAGGGGCTGTAGAATATACCGACTGCACCTCTGCAGAAGGGTAAGACATCCCCACCAACGAGTGTCCTGGATATGACACTAAACAATCTGATGGTGAGGTCCCAGTAATGCTGGAGGTTTGGGGAATGCGGAGCACCCCTTCATTGCCATCGCTCACAGGTCCACTCTGACCTGGATTGGTAGCACCTGATAGGACCCTATCTATGGGTTAAATAGAAATAAACTGCGTACTTATGCTAAACTGAATTGTTTGAATTAGAACCGTTTGACTAAACTGAATAGCTTGAAATAGAAATTTTTTTGACAATCAAACTATGTACTCATGCTAAGCTGAATAGTTTAAAATAGAACTGATTATTTGTATAAAAATTGATTTGGCATTAAATAACTTTCAAAGGTTGATATGCCATAAAATCCAACCAACCAGTCAACCAACCAAATGATACAAAATCAGAAATAAAAACTGTTTGCTGATGATGTTAAATTAGATGTCAGATCATTATCAAAAGAAAATAAGATGGATCTAAATGAATTGTCATATTTAGAAAATATTTGGAAATTAAAATCTAATTTAGATTGGATCCAAAAATTTATAAGTTTGGAGAACTAATTTGTAAATACCCTCTAGTTAAAAATCTTTTAATTTCAATCTAATTTCTTGTTTTTCATCGCTTGATCTTCCATTATTTCATTGTGACCTTCGATGTGACACACTCCTCGCTTTTAGCCGAGATTTATGTCTTTGTCTGTAATGGTTGCCCCAAAGCGAGATTCTTGCGCCGAATTCATTAACTAAAAAAATTTGGCCTGCGGCTAAACTACAAGCTCAATTATTTATACACCTGTTGGATGCTGTGTGTTGAGGGAGATTAACCACTCCGTCTCACTTTCCGATACGTTTGGGCAGCAAGTTCATTTCGTGTTTGCCAGAAAATACATTGTCTTCTGAAAAATGCTGTTGTTAACTCTATGAGATATATCAAAAAGTATCGAGACTGAAGCTGCTGTATTTATCTAGAAAAAATAAACGATGAATGAAATGTTCATTTTCTTTAAAATACAATGTGAATTGAAAAAGTATCGAGATTGAAGCTGTATTTACCAAACAAGAAATGAACGATAATGTAACGTTAATTTTTTTCAAATCCTCGTGAGTTTTCTATTTATTTGAAGCTTCTCTGCAATCCCTTTTTTAATATGGTGTGTGTAATGTTAGATTTCGCCGTAATACTCAAAAGTAAGTCAGCCAGTTATAGAATTAAGAATAGTTTTATTTATCTTACAGGCGTTCTACATCAGAAGGAAGAGTAATCTAAAACTTATATAATTAAGGAATGATTTTTTTTTTATATTAATCATTTTTCATTAATTATATTTTATCATTCAGTTTGGTAAGGCTTTGAACCACGCGGGTCTCTTAATACTGATGCATAGTCATTTGGTGCAGTCTTACGCCCACGCAGAAAGGATATGACAATCACCAATTGTCATAATAAACCCCCAGACAGGAAATGGGGCTGGAGTGTGGATGACGTCATGCCCAGAAGAGATGGTCCTGAGAATTTGAGGATTTTGAAAAGACAGTAGTTGAGATTCGACCGTTGAGGCGTGCAGTTGAGTTTTCTACAGTTGAGACATGCGGTTGAGTTTTTCGGATCTCGACCGGTAGAGATGAATTGAGATCTTAAACATCACAAGATGCGCCGCGCGTTGGGGTGGGGTTAGCATTGTATGGTTAGCATAGGCTTTTAAGAATTGTGTCTCTCTCCTTGTGTCGCCATGGACCGAAGCCAGAAATCAATAAACCCGTTCGTATGCGAAACGAAAGAATCCGCCTGTATTTGTTTATGTATTTGTATTTCTGTTGTGACTGATACCTTTATGACTATACAACAAAACTACTAATACAATTGAAGATAATTGTAACTGCCCCACTATTTATGCCAATGATGGGCTCTTTTCAACCTCGGTTGAGTAATGGCAAATCAACAATCGTGTAAAGCTGCACTGTCGTAAGACTTTTAATTTCTTGAACGTTCTTAAGGATGATGTGTGTATATGAAAGGTGTGTCAAAAATATCAAGATTGAAGCTATATTTACCGAGATAGAAATGAACAATGGAATTAAATATTTATTTTATTCATTTATTTATTTTTCATCACTTTATTTCCAGTGAGTTTTTCTTTGGTAGAAGCACCTCTCATACTCCTTTTTTCGATATGGTGAATCTGTGACATTTAATGTCGTCTAATCCTATGCCCTTTTCAGTCTGGAAACAAGAAAAAGTCACACGGTACTAGGGCTAGTGAGTTTAAAGGACGTTGTACTTAGGGGTGTTCTAGTGGGGTAATGGTTAAAGCGATGGACTGCGGAATCGTAGGAAGCGAGTTCGTACTCCAGTCGCGCTATTACGTTCACTTTCGGGTAAATACCCTTGAGAAAGGTATGAACCCCCTTATCCTCCCAGCTATAGGATAAATAGTTAAAAAAGTGGAGGTGCCCGTGGTGTAATGGTTATCGTCGTAGGAAATGGACACGGCGACACGAGTTCAAATCCTGGATTAGACTGATTGCATTTCACATAGCACTAATAAACTTGGGAAAGTATGAATCCAATTATTCTCCCTCCAGCTATGGGTAAATAGTAGGGCAGACTAGGTTCTTCAGCCTTGGTGAGGCAACTAGTCTAGGAGAAGGAAAACTCTGAATTCAAACCTGTTAAACTTCGCTTAAAAAATTGACCTTGTATCATATCCTACCCGAGTGGAGGGGTTGATACATATGATAAAGGACGTTGTACTTACAAAATCTTGTGTTTCACCAAAGTTTGGGCCTTCAGAGAACTGTCTAGATGTTTAGACATCATCACTTAATTTCATTAGTTGCCTAGCTGAGAATATGTCTCGGCAGTAATCTGGACGTCTAACCATCATCACTTGTTTATTTATTAATTTTTTATAATATTTGTTAGGAATTATAAGTAATCTTAGGAAATAGAAAAGGTCAAGTTACTGTGTAAAAGAATAAACTAAAATCATAGAAATTTACTATTCAACTGACAGATGTATAATTTCAACTGAAAAAAAAAATATTGCGTCACCCATTTTAATGAGGAGAAACTTCCAAGTAAAAACATGATAAAGGTCTTAGTGTACAGACTTAAAATCCTTCACCCATTGACAGACCACCCACAATGCGGTCATTGCAAAAAAAAAAAGAAAAAAAAAAAAGAAAAAAAAACTGTGCAGAGGCAGCAGCGAAAGCATTTTTTTTTTCCTGAATCAGTTTTCTAAGGGCCAACCTATATATATATATATATATATATTTCTTTATCAATAAACCAGCGTTCGTACTTTTTTTAAGGATATGAACGTTGATTTATAAAAAGGTATGTTCCTTTTCTCTTTATATATAATTTCTTCCTTGTTTTGTATTTCATTAAACACCCATCGCTGATCTAACGACAGTCGATAACATCTTTTCGAAGTCCTGATGATGGTTTATTAAAACCGAAACGTTATAGCATCGATTTCTTTTACATTAAATTCTTCACTATGGATTATTTTGTTTTTTCAATTTCTCTCTCTCTCTCTCTCTCTCTCTCTCTCTCTCTCTCTCTCTCTCTCTCTGTATATATATAATCAAGTCGCGCTGATATCTTAGAGTTCTCGGACTCTGTCTCGCTATTCATCCCTATTATCCATCTCCCTTAAGAGGTCTTCTAATCAGTATCTTACGTCCGCACAGAGCTGATGTAGGTATGTCTTTGCTGGTCAGCCAACAATGGCATAAAAGAACGTCTCTTCTGAATTAATTTTTGCTTCTCCAGCAGTGCCCCACATATCTTGTTCGTCTTACTTGTATAGTTTGTAAGATGGGCGGTGGTGGTCGTACAGATGCTGTTTTGTGGGGTACTGCTTTCAGGAATTCTTCAAGACAGCATTCAGCATTCTTTTGCAGTTCCTAATTAGCTTTTTCTCAATGTGTTTTGTAAACGTCCTTGTGGTGCATCCATATAGTAGTGTAGACACAGCTACAGCTTGAAAGAAATCCCGTTTTATTTTATCGGGTTGATCAGACTTCTATATGATTGATAACCTGTCAAAAGCAATCCACAGCTTCATTTGGCATATGCTGACATCACTTTCAGTAGATGAGAAGCTGCTGCTGCGGTATAAGATCTGGTCTACTGATTTTAGAGGCTTGCCAATTACAGTGGTGATGTTTCTTTTTTTTTGTTTAAGATTCTGTTTTATTTGTGTTCATGTAGAGACCAATCTCTCTTGCTGTTTGCTCTTTGCTATGCAGAAGGGATTCGGTTGTGAGAAGTGCTAGAGCATCTGAATAGTCTACGTTTGTTATAGTTTCTGCAGGATATTGTCTGTTTCTTGCCTTTTTAAATAGGAAATCATTTTCTTTTATCAAATCAATGGATGTTCAAAGTAGGTGTTGTGGCCTTGTTAGGGGGTAGAAAAAAGACACAAGAGATAAACTGAGTTAAACAAATATGTTGACAAAGAACAGTAGTACAAACATATACAAATGAGAGGGTTACCAGCGAGACGGACCGGTTCGATTGTCAAGGCTGTCTGCTGGAATGTTGACTTCTACCTAAGAGCAGTGCCTGCTGCTATTTATAGCTGGGAGAGTTCATGAGTGCGTGGGTAAATTACCATAATAGTCATATAGTTTAAGTAGAGTATAAGCAAATATGGTTCAAATGAATCTCCTTACAAAACTACAGAAAAGAAGTTGGTCTCAATAAAGTGAGCTAACCATTGCTTTCGTGTTTTTGTGAAGCATCATTATAGCTGTAGCAGTTTTTTTTTACGAAGACCATAAACCAGTAGCACTTGCTCCAGCTTTTCTCTGTATATGGAATCAAATGCCTTGGTGAAATCTAAGAAAAGTAGTGTTGTCTTGAGATTCTTTGCGAGTATTCCTACGATGCTTCGACGGATTGTCAAATTCTGTGAGTTGCAGAGTGATTTCTTAGAAAGCTGTTATGATTTTTCGAAAGAATTTTCACAGTTTCGGGTCAGATAGGATTAAGAGCGCAGATATATATATATATATATATATGGGTGTGTGTGTGTGTGTGTGTGTATGTGTGTGTGCGCGCTCGTGGTGTAATGGGTATAGTAGAAGAAAATCGATGCAGCGATCCGAGTTCAAATTCTGGACAAGGATGTTTCATTTCACATAGCGTTAAGGCCCTTGGGAAAGATATGAATCCAACTATTCTCCCTCTAACTTTGGGTAAATAGTAGGGCAGACTGAATTCTTTCACCTTGGAATGGCAACCCGTTTAGGAGAAGGAAAACTCCTGATTCAAATCTGTTAAATTCCACTTAAAAACTGACCTAGTGTCACACCCTGTTCTTGCGGAGGGGTTGGGTAAATATATATATATAGGTAGTCGTTGGCATTTCCCAATTTTTTTCTTGAAGTACCTGAAATCTGCTTTGTATTGCCAGCAAAAATTTGAATTGTACATTGAGAGGAATGATCTGCTGAAACGTCGAGGAGAAAAGATAAAAAAGAAAGAAAAGAGGAAAGAGTCAGATCTCTTGTTTGATTAACGCTTGAAATCAAAAGGACGTATCTCGGAATTTCCGACTGAATCTTACACCGTGGAAATGATTTTTTTTTAAATATCAATATTTCCATTTTACAAGCATCCTAAGAATTTTACTGGATATTATTCAAACGTGCGACGAAGAAAAGGCGATTGAAAACAAAAACAATAAGTCGAAATGTTCATTATCAACGTATACCATCAAGAGGACTGCGATGTCCGACAGGGATGGATGGCGAGAGCGAATCGAAAGAATCCGTGCTGTCGGTACAACTTGATAATGATGATGATGATGATGAGAACAATTATATAATAGATATTATCGTTTTTTA
>CAUZXS010002292.1:0-2500 GCA_963585895.1 Sepioteuthis lessoniana
ATTAAGGCTTATGATATGGGACAAGGTGAAGGCCCTGTTGTGCCACTACAGTGATGCACCAGAAGAGAGTAACCTCTGAACTGCATTGCATGACAGTTATTTCCGCTTGATGATGATTAAACATCCGATTTCAAAGATCCAGTAGGCGATCGTGTGGGCGTTGAATTATTATTTAACTCAGTTGAGTTTGGGGTGCCAAAGCAGTTGCCAGCAGACTTCCAGACAGTAGAGACCACATGTGGTAGGGAAGGCCACACCCGACCGATGGGGCCCTCGGAAAAGCCCCAATGGAGTGGACCCCAAGACCTCTGGTTGAGCATCTAAGAGAACAAGAAAGACACAACGTGACGGTCATAACAGTGGGGTCAAAATATGAAGTTTATGTTCAGTCTCCAGCATCCTCTCACATGCAAACCTTCAACAACCCTTTCGAACCCTTGCAATAAAGTGAGAGAGGTAAATATTTTTCTAAAGAAGTCTTCTTGCGTCTTCCTTCATACGTCCTTTATTCCTGCGTCCTTTATTCGTGCGTCTCTCATTTATCATGCGTCTGTTATCATTGCGTCGGTATGTATCCAGTATATATATGTATATGAGAATATAACATAAACTATTTGGCATTAAGTAACCCACGAGGGCTGATATGCTATTAAACACCACCAAAGTAGAAAAAGCAAACCATCGTTGTTAGTCTATAAGTCGACAACATTTTCTTATTTAAGCATATCCATCTTGCAGCATCATAATTCGTGTATTGGTCGATAATCTTTGGCTGCTCGAAAACTGACGTAGAGAAATTGACCTACAAACGAATAATCTTTTTCCAGAAAAAGTATTCATTCATATCACTAAACGTGTTTATATGTGTACATGCAAGTCTTTTTATGCATGTGCGTGTACATCTGTAAAGCAGGTTTTTTTTGTAAACTTATATGCATATGTGTGTGTGTGTGTGTCTGTGTGTATGTGTGTACGCTCGTGTGTCACTATATTTTACCGACAGTCCAACCTTTCGTGTATGTGTGTCTGTACGTGTGTTTAAGTATGTGCGCACGCGCGTGTATGAAGCGAGTGCACGCGCGCGTGCGCATGTGTGTGTGTGTGTGTGTGTGAGTGTGTGTGTGTGTATCTCTGTCAAACTGTCAATTCATTTGTGTGCGTATTTGAGCATTTATATTCGGGACGTTTTGGAGCGGCCTTTGTTTATGTGTGTTTACACATAAATATTTACATTTCTTTCGATTTCATGAAAAAGAACACACATGCACACTGAGAGAGAGAGAGAGAGAGATAGAGAGAGAGAGAAAACCAAGAAAGATAAAGCAAACAAGCATTATCCTCAGTTTTGTTTACTTTTTTCTCTTCCTCATTGCGTAATAGGTTGTTTTTGATTTTTTTTTTTCTCCACATTGATCTTAAATTATTCATTTTTTGGTGAATGTGTAAATAAATTCTGTATTACATCTTACTTTCTTTACTCTGTTGTTATCTTTCAAAGATTTTCTTTCTTTTTTTCTGCCCTTGTTCATTTATAATTTCTTGAATCTTATCTTTTCTCTTCTGCTGTAAATCGTATATCATTTTTCTCCACAAATATTATTCTTCCTGTTCATCTCTGTTTCTAGCTCATTCATTTTAGATTTGTCATTCAATACGTACTGGGAAGTGGTTACCCGTAGTATATAGGCT
The DNA here is from genome assembly GCA_963585895.1 of Sepioteuthis lessoniana. Classification (NCBI taxonomy): domain Eukaryota; kingdom Metazoa; phylum Mollusca; class Cephalopoda; order Myopsida; family Loliginidae; genus Sepioteuthis; species Sepioteuthis lessoniana. Next base: position 1,690 of record CAUZXS010002292.1, read on the forward strand.
AACGTACTGGATTATGGCATCTTTCGAAGCGAGTTCGAGATCCAGCAGCGGTGTTCCAAACAGTTTCAGATTAATGCCCTACAGAAGGGTATGGAGACCTAATATTCCAAATATGGGTTAAATACTTCAACCACTCCTGTTCTCCTAAATGTTTAGATGTGGCATTAAATGATTTTTGATATTATAAGAACAAAGAAACCAAAGCAAAATTGTTCAGTTGGCTGGGGCTGCAGAATACACTTACTGTATCTCTGCAGAGGGGTAAGACTTCATCCACAAGTGTCCTGGATATGACACTAAACAATCTGATGGTGATTCTACTGTAATGCTAGAGTTTGGGGGAATGTGGAGTACCCCTTTATTTTCTTCGCTGCCAAATCAAGTCTGGCCTCTAATGGCAGCAACTGATAGGGTCCTATCTATGGATCAAATAGAACTAAACTGTGCACGTATGCTAAACGGAATTGTTTGATGTAGAAATGTTTTGACTTTTAACTGTGCGTAAACAAACAAAAGAAAGCTGTACTTACGATAAACTAAATTGTTTGAATTGGAACTGTTTATATGAATAAAAATGGATTTGGCATTAACTGAACAAAAATAGTTGATATTCCATAAACCACCTATGATCCAGGAGACCGGGGTTCAATCCTAGATCGAGTCAAACCAATGACTCAAAAACTGATTCTTGATACTTCCTTGCTTAACACCCGGCATCATAAGATACGTAAAAAGGGAAGTGAATCAATCCGGGGAGAGGAGTAGCATCCTCCCTTACACCACGGTGTTGTAGCTCATGAAAAAGGAGCCT
>CAUZXS010002292.1:7500-12500 GCA_963585895.1 Sepioteuthis lessoniana
CACACACACACATATATATATGTATATATATATATATACATACACATATATATATATATATATATGTGTGTGTGTGTGTGTGTGTGTGTGTGTGTGTGTGTGTGTGTGTGTGTGTGTGTGTGTGTGTGTGTGTGTGTCTGTCTGTCTGTCTGTCTGTCTGTGTGTGTGTGTGTGTGAGTGAGTGAAAAGATGAATATTTAATTCTACCATCATCTATCATATTTTTTGTCATATGACATTTACTTTTCGACCGTCTTGTCCTCATGGCATGAATAATTTCGTCAACTTAATATTTGTTTCCAAAATCCTTCCTGTTTTCTAAAGGAAAATATATGACTCTTTTTGGTAAAAGATTGTTTACTGGGTTTCGATCAGAGCCATGTATATTTTTGTATGCTGACATGTTTATTGAAATAACTCCAGCACACACACACACACACACACACACACACACACACACACACACACACACACACACACACACACACACACACACATATTGATTCAGTTTTTACAATACGTTACTTCCTAGGATTTGTATACACCATATATTCATTATTCAAGGAAGTATTTAAAGTTAAACTGTTTCAGAATGGGCATGGACTAAAAAAGTACAGAAGCTACATACAAAATATATTTACCGATATATATCTATTATTGTGCTCTTATTTTTAATATGCCTTACATGTAGTGTATCAAATACGTTACTGTAATAGCTGATGTGGGTCAGGCAAAGCACTATCAAATAATTTTTCTCCACACTTTCACAAACACACACACACGCGCGCGCGCGAATATATATATATATATATATATATATATATATATATATATATATATATATATATATATATATCCGTCCGCTGAAGCACGGTACGGCACAGGTCATTTTTAAGTAAAACATAATAGGTTTAATTCCAAGATTCCCTTCTCCTAGATCGGTTGCCATACAATAGGTAAACGACCTAATCTTCCGTAATATTTAATCATTGTGCCAAAAACCTAGTCAAAATAGGTTCGTTCATTTTCTACAACGATAACCATTACAAATTACCTTGTGTGTTTGCATATATACATATATATATCGAGAGAGAACGTGATAATAAGAGAGAGGGAAGTGGGGGGAAGAGAAAGAGACTGGAGAGATATAAAGAAAGAATCGGAAGGAAAGATATACCAGATTACAATTTAAGAAAATAGTTTCAATTTCATATAAAACATATTACTTATGTTAATAATTTCTAAGTATATATATATATATATATATATATATATATATATATGTGTGTGTGTGTGTGTGTGTGTGTGTGTGTGTGTGTGTGTGTGTGTGTGTGTGTAAAACAACGCTTGAAGTCTATCTTTCTGTCTTTAAACGGAACCAGATGAAACTTTGGCAAAAAAGTGGCAAAAACTATATCTAACCTAAAGGTTATTTTTGAGTTTTGATTAAGCCAGAAAAAATCTGCCATTGTAGTACAACTTAATTTTAAAAGACATAAGAGACACCACAGATTAAAAATGATTTTTTGATAGATATAAGAAAATTGAAACATCTCTCTGGTGGGAAATCTATTGGACACACACTCTCTCTCTCTCTCTCTCAATCTATCAATCTATCTATCTATCTTTATATATATATATATATATATATATATATCATCACGTCATGCCGCAAGAACCGATATCCCTGACCCTCTCTCGCTACTTCTCCCAATCGTTCATTGCATCTGGCAGGTCTTCAGGGCTACATCCCGTATCCTCACATAGCTGCTGTATGTATGTTCGAGCTGGTCGCTCTGCTTTTGCTCGGCGGTATGTGAGGGTCCATAGGAGTACATCACTTATGAGCTCGTCCCTGCTTCTCCAGCAGTGTCCTGCATGTCTGGTTTGTCTTTTGATTTCTTTGCTTAAAGGTATATAAATATAAGTTATTTACTGCTAAAGCAATCCTTCTAAAAGGACTGTAGTAGTGCTATTTAAGCCATAGCACGATGCGATAGGGGATTCCATACTTTTCCCAATGCTATTAACTCCTAAAGTGAAGGCAATATAACAATTGAAGATCGAACTCGCTAACTACGATGTTGTAGTTTAATACGTGAGTCACAACGCAAAAGGGACCCACTCACACACACACATTCAAACACTGTCAAACACAAACGCACACTCACATACATATATATATATGTGTGTGCTTGTGTGTGAGAGAGAAAGAGAGATAGTGTATGTGGGCGTGTGCGTGCCATTATCTTCGTATATTAGTATAACTCAAGACACAGTTGCCCAGTTGGCTGGGGCTGCTGAATACACCGACTGCACCTCTGCAGCGGGGTGAGACCCCCCCTACCGAATGTCCTGATATGACACTAAACAATCTTATGGTGAGGTTCCACTAAGGTTGAAGCTTTGGGGAATGCGGAATACCCCTTTATTGGCATTGCTCCCAGGTCCACTCTGACCCGGAATGTTAGCAAAAATAAGAGTCTTATCCATCGGTTAAATAGAACTAAATCGTGCTTCCTTCACTATACTGATTTGTGCATTTAAACTACGTAGTTATGCTAAACTGATTTGTTTGTAATAGAACTATTTTCATAAAAATTAATTTGGCGTTTTATAACCTACAAAGGTTGATATGCCATAAAATCCAACCAACCAACCAACCAGCCATCAAACCATCAAGACACAGTGCTTGAATGTTTGACATTTAAATATTTGCATATAGACTGAAAAACTAATCATACTGTAAAGAAATTCACGAACACACATGCATACAAATATATATATATATATATATATATATATATATATATATGTGTGTGTGTGTGTGTGTGTGTGTGTGTGTCTGTGTGTGTGTGTGTGTGTGTGTTTCTGAGTGTTTATCAATCACTCTGAGAAAGTGGAATGAGACTCTCGGTCAATTTTCATGCGGACTTAATTTGAATTAAGAATTATAGTTCTGGATCAATTGCACTATTAAGTTTAAGGTGTCCAGTCTGCTCTTTTAATTGCCTATAGCTGGCTGGAGAAAAGTTGAATGCCTGACGTTCACTATGATCGTATCAATCTATCAATCAATCTATCAATCAATCAATTCATATTTTCTAAGGGGTGTCCTCGTGTTATAAGATTTAAAGCGATGGACAGCGGAATCGTTGTAAGCGAGTTCTTACTTAAACACGCTATTACGTTCACTTTCGGACAAATACCCTTGGGAATGGTATGAACCCCCTTTTCCTCCTAGTATGGATTAAATATTACCACTATTGTTCTTCTAGGAGAATGGCTTTGGCATTAAATAACCTACAAAGGTTGATATGCCATTAAACAAAGAAACCAAACCAAACCAAACAATATTTACCAACCCCTCCGCTTGGGTTGGATATAACACATGGTCAATATTTAAACGGGGTTTAACAGGTTTGATTTCAGAGGTTTCCTTCTCCTAGACTAGTTGCCTCACCAAGGCTTACGAACCCAGTCTGCTCTACTATTTACCCATAGATGGAGGAAGAATAATAGGATTGATACCTTTCCCAAGGGTATTAGTGCTATGTGAAATGCAATCAGCCTCGTCCATGATTTGAACTCGTGTCGCCGTGTCCATTTCCAATGACGATAACCAGTACACAACGGGCATCTATCTATCTATCTATCTATCTATCTATCTATCTATCTTAATTGATTGATTAAGTGAGAGATTAATTGCCCGGTATGAATACTTTAAATCTTGCTTTTTAGGATATAAAGAATTAGAAAGGCTATATCTTTCTGAAAACTCTCTAGATGCTATAGTTTTTTTTACTGATTTAACTGACCTTGGTGTAAAATGTTTATTGGAGTGTAGTTAGTCTAATTGCTCACGTAAGTATAGTGTCTTTCACAATGTCAGTAGCATTTCTGCAACAGTTTAGAAATAAGGCAGTGGATCAGATTTCATGCTTGTTCAAAGTATATGTGTAAATAAACACCAATGAATTAAAGCTAAATTCGAATACAAAATAGACGGTTTTATTTTCTGTGTTGATATATTTAAATATGTTGAAAAGTTAGATTTGTAGGGAATTTGACAGTATGATAAAATTATTTGGAAAGTTGGATAAATCAAACACTTAACTCTAATTTAGATGTGTGATATTTCGTTCGGGTTTTATCTCATATTCACGAACATGCTCGTGATGAAGAAGTTCGTGAAGATGAAATAAAGCCCGAACAAAATATCACACATCTAAATTTGAGTTGATAGTTTGATTTATCCAATTTTCCACATATATCGATCATATTCAAATTTGGTTCCAGTACGATGGAATAGCATTTTGAAAAAATACTTAGATACAAATGATGTGTTACGGTATTTCCAAATGAAAATGAAAATCTGAACGAATTATTTCCATTATACTATGGAATTAAGTCTTACCCCATAACTCTTTGGATTATTCACGAGAATTTCAAATTGGAAAAATGCTGCTATAGACATTATTCGTTTACAATGTTTAGCGTTGGATTATCTTTGGGGCATAGCTACTAACAAAGCGCCCTACATACGCGTGAAGGTGGCACCAGGCTTTTTTAATGTGGGCCTGGCTGCTGGGCTGTAGCCTCCACACACCCGGCGGTCTCAAAAATGCGTTTGGCCTCGTCAGCATTCCCTTAAAAAGAGGTGGGGAGAGACGCCTCCCTGAGGTTTAAGTAATATGTCGCTATTAGCCACGTCAAGCAGGCTCGACCGACTACAAACCACCAAGACAAAACCTGATCAAACTACGTATCCCAACATGGCTAGTCAAGTAAAGATTGTTTTTTGGGCTAAAAGCTGTCGATAGGATCGTCGTAGCTACGTATGAACTTTCCCGCCAACAGCAGTTACTTCCAGTAGAAATGGGCCAATTAAATTTGAGAACTGAAAGCATTTAAGATTATTTGCGACTATCCTCAAATAATCAGATACTGAGTTGCTTGTTAAAGTTTCTGTCTGGAAGACGTATCTTGTGGATTACCAA
>CAUZXS010002292.1:17500-20000 GCA_963585895.1 Sepioteuthis lessoniana
TGGATATTTCAAGTGACAATCAGGCGAAATCTTACAGGGAAAGATCTACGGAAGGGACACCTTATATGAGGAACGGAATTTTAAATTTTTCAAGTAGCAGTATATAAGAACACCAAGGAATCCGCCTGGAAGGCTGTGATGCATAAACTATTCTGGCATTTTTGAGATACAAATATATCTCCTAATCCCTGTGAGAAGACCAGACCTAGTGATAATAAAGAAAAATAAAGTAGATGATAAAATAAAATAAAACCGAGGACTTGGTCCATTGTTGACTTTACCGTCTCACCAAAGAACAGTGAGAATTCAAAGAAAACGGAAAGAGTGATAAGTACTTGGACTTTGCCAGGGAACATAGAAAGTTGTTGAATATAAAAATTATGGTAACACCAGTTATAATTGTTTCACTTGGGACGTTTTCAGTAAACTTGGAAAAGACGACTGGAAGAGTTGGAATTTGGAGGACGATTCGAAACCTTTCAAACTACAGAATATTGTGAAGAGTCCTGGAAAGCTGAGGAGAATCTCAAGTTAAATATCATCTGTTAATGCTGGCGTGGAAAACTCACTATAATAATAATAATAACAATAATAATAATAATAATAATAATAATCAATAAAAATTGCGAACATGCAAAGTTGTGGACTTTGTTGTCCCGGCTGACCGCAGAATAAAATTGAAAGAAAGTGATAAGAAGTAAAAGTGCCTCGAACTTGCTAGGGTATTGAAAAAGCTATGGAACACGAAGGTGACAATTATACCAATCGTGATTGGTGTTTTTGGTACAGTCAACAAAGGATTATTAAAGGGACTAGAGGACTTGGAGTTTGAAGGACGAGTGTAGACCATCCAAACTGCACCATTGTCGAGAACTGTCAGAATACTGAGAAGAGTTCTGAAGACTTCAGGAGACTTGCTGCAACTCAAGCTTGCGAGAAAAACCATCTGCTAACGCTGATGTGAAAAACTCTAATAAGTAAATAATAATAATAATAATAATAATAATAATAATAATAATACCAAACTTTATAATAGTAAACCAAAAAAAATAGAACTTGCAAAATTGTGGACTTTGTTGTCCCAGCTGACCACAGAATACAATTGAAAGAAAGAGATGAGAAAGATAAGTATCTCGACCTTGCAAGAGAATAAAAAAAAACTATGAAACATGGAGGTGACAATTGTACCAAACGTGATTGGTGCTTTTGGTAAAGACACCAAAGGAATATTGAAGGCACTGGAGGACTTGCAATGTTAATTAACAACAAAATAATGGAACTAGTCATCTAGTTGTTTTACACTGTGTAGGTGCCCCACCAAGCAGACGATTCCTTTGTCTGTTTTGGCGTGAAACCAGACAAAGGGTTTTGGACTCGAGATCTCGGGTGACCGGAAGTGGGCAAGGGAACGCCAGTCAGAGAGTGAGACAAAGGGACTGAAAAGAAGGAGTTGGCGAAGGGTGATGCGAGGGACCAGTCGACACCGGAGCAGAGAGACCAGTCAGATGAGATAGGGTCCTGCCACACTAAGGAAGACCTGTCAGGATATGTTGGCATCCCTAGTAGCTTGTAGAAATTTTGCAAAAAATCCACGCTAGCGCTAGTCTACATATGCACACAGGAAATGCAGTGTTGCATAACTCCATTCTTTCGCTTGAATTAACCCAAGCATTTTGTTCGTTTGTTCTCTTGTTCTTTTTTCTCCCACTCCCTCGATTGTATTTCTTGTAGCCGTAAGGGAATGTGCGATACCCCTATCGGAACCACTAGTTGATCACCGGCCGTAAAGTGAAATGGTTCGAAGAAGTTGATGTAACGTGGGGGCCGAGGGTGTAACGTCACAGTTGATCTTGCCGTTTCAGCAGACCACACAATGAAAAGAGACAAAACCGAAAAAAACTGTAGAAATGCGTAGACCTAGCCAATGAGCAGAAAAACCAGAAGAACATGAAAGTGACTGAAATGCCTACTGTTGTAAGAGCCTTTGGATCAGTGAAAACGAACCTAGAAACTAGACTGGGGGAACAGGAGCTCAGAATAAATATCAAAACCATCCCAATCACAGCAATGCTAAAATTAGCTAAAAGACTTAGGAGAGACCAGGTGACATAGAGACCCTTGCTGTCGTCACTCAGATTTCAGTGGAAAACCATTTGTAAAAGGTAGTGAAAAAATCTGTCAGGTAAAAAAACTAATGTTCGCCAATGGTCCAGGAGATCTGGATTCAATCCTTGGTCGCGTCATACGAAAAACTTTTAAAATGGTACTTGATACCTCCTTGCTTAACACGCAGCAATATAAGGTACGTATCAAGGGTAAAGTGGAGCAATCCAGGGAAAGGAGTCGCGCCTTCCCCTGCACCTCGGTGTAGTAGCTATTGAAAAGGGAGCCTTCTGGTCACCCTCAACTTCGGTCGCCAAGTTAACTTAATTTAATTTATATGGAAAAAGTATGAAAAATTGAAATGAATCTTTAATACTTGAATTATTTTAATGGTAGG
>CAUZXS010002292.1:27500-70000 GCA_963585895.1 Sepioteuthis lessoniana
CTAAAGTAAAATAGCCTAAATGTACAAAGTTAATATTTATCTATTTCTAATATTTGTGTTTTAAGTTCTTATTTTTTCATGTTTGTTTATAGATTATTTTAAATCCTGTTGTGGTTGGGAATAAATCAAAACTACTTTATTTAATTGAAAATGCTCTATGAAGATTAGTACAAACTTAGCATCGTTGATTTAGAATAGAATTATCTCCATGAAAAAAAAAACAGTTAGTATATGACAATATATATAGTATATAACTATATATAGAAATAAACAGTTATATATATATATATATATATATATATATATATATATATATATATATATATATATATATATATATATATATATATATATATTCCCCAATATAATGCATTCTTAATCTAAATCTACGAATGATTAATTCAAGTACAAATCAAACTCTTTCTATTTGCTTAGAAATAAGAAAAAAAAAAAAAAAACAACAAATAAATAACAAAAAAAAAACCCCAAAAAAAACTCAGGAATTTAATGCAAATTATAAAAATGCTACTAAAATATCTTCGGTATTTAGAACTTAAAGCAATGCCTAAAATATTTATTCGGGTCTATCAAACCAAAACACACAATCATACGGACACAGACATATATTCACACACACACACACATGGTTATCTATCTATCTATCTATCTATCTATCTATCTCCACGCGAAAAGTATTGGAAACATATTAATTTTAAAACTTAATTTCGCTGAAACTCTAATTTTGCCATATTCAAATTTATTAAGTAAAGCAAAAATTATGAAGAATACGCCTTCACCTAAACTTTATGACAAGTTTAACAAAAACTATTACTTATAATCTTGGAAATTTCCCGAGATATATGTTAAAGATTTGAAATAATCTGTTGAAGTTCCAAAGCAATAATACAATTCATTTTCCTGCAAAATCATGATTCCAATTCTTTTTGATGCCGGTATATATATATATATATATATATATATATATATATATATATATATATATATATATATACAGTAGGAGGGTTTTAAACATATGAATCAGTAGTTAAATTGGGACTGTTTAAATAAAGAAGTATCTCTTGTTTTTAAAACACTCATGTACGCACATGCGCTCACACACCCACACCCGCACATAACCCCCACACTCATGAAAATTTGTGTGTGTGCATACAGGTGTGTGTGTGTGTGTGTGTGATTTTAATAGATACTTTCTACCCGCATCATGCTATATTACTGCGTTTTTCTCAATTTTATATTTTATAATTCTGAACATTGATTAAGTATTATAAGTTCTTTAGAAGCCTGCTATATACTTAGCATTTACATAATGAGTAACTGACCAATTTCGAAAATGAACTTATTACCCTTGAGCTGCATCACTATTTCAGAATATTCAGATCCTTATTCTCGTCGACTCTCGGAAATATATTTTAAATATTTTATATATAAACACAAGAATATTTTAATTGTGTCTCTTTATTTTGCTTTTCTTTTCCAGATCTCTTTCACCGCTCGTTTACGCATGCCAGCCATATCAGGTCTTACAGATGGATTATGAAGAAAAGGAAAAAAAAAAAAAAAAAAAGAAGCGATATGGCTACCGGTGTGTAGCCATGCAAGTAGCTGGTAAATGTAACAGTACGTCAATAGTTCTGTTTCTCTGTCCCAGCATTAGTAATAAGAATACCAACAACCAATATGAGGGGAGCGGCTACTATGCCCAGCTACTATTAATTTTGTCTTCCGTTATCGGGTGGAGGTTTTGTGAGGTTTGCTTTAACCTCTGGTTTTTCCTGGTATTTTGATTGGATAATATGGTAAAGTTTTTAAAGCATATCATGTGTCCGTAGAAATTAAAAATTAAGAAAAGGAAACTCTTGTTCAAAATAATTTAGAAAATTATATTAAAATATAATAGTAAATGATATACATGTTCCTGCCAAATCATCAGTTTCTATCTCTCTCTCTCTCTCTCTGTCGGTCTGTCGTTCTCTCTTGCTTTCTCTCTCTCTCTCTATATATATATATATATATATATATATATATATGCATACACGTGTGTGCATATGTGTGTGTCTTTTTCTTAATATATATATATATATATATATATATATATATATATATATATATATATATATATATATATATATATATACATGTGTGTGTGTGTGTGTGTGTGTGCAATTGCATCTACTTTTTAAAACTGTTTAAGCAGTATATCTATCAATTTGAATTTAATTTATCGTTTACTTCAAGTAACATCATCCTTTTATTCTGAGAATTTTGTTTTTTTAACATCTATCTTTATATATGTGTGTGTTTTGTGTGTGTGTATGTGTGTGTGTGTGTGTGTGTGTGTGTGTGTGTGTGTGTGTGTGTGTGTGTGTGTGTGTGTAAGAGAGAGAGAGAGTGTGTGTGTCTTTGTATACATGTGTGTGAAAGTATGCGTATATATATATATATATATATATATATATATATATATGTGTGTGTGTGTGTGTGTGTGTGTGTGTGTGTGTGTGTGTGTGTGTGTGTGTGTATGTGTGTGTGTTCGCGCGCGCTTGCGTGTGTGTTAAATAATTTCGCAAGATATTTGAAACAAGTTATACACTGGCTTGAATATTAATCAATGGTGCAGTACTACAAACTGTATCCAGTCCTTTAAGAGCATGGAAATCTACGAATCCTGCTCCATTATCAAATATGACATTAAAGAATTTTAACGTATTATAGAAATTACTGCTAATAAATCATAATAATTAGCTAAATAGAATATTGATATTATAGAAGATAAACGAAATATCACAACAAAAAGATATGGATTAACGAGGGGACGCCAACTGACTACAATAAGCCTTTTGGGTCCTTTGACGGGATAGAAACCTTCGAGATATTGTGTTGTCAACTATGGTAAAATATTAATGCTTTAATAGACTTCAGCTCTCAACTCTTTTACCAGGATTATGGTCTTAATACTTTGGAGAACAGCACTCTAAGAAAAGGATACATCAGAAAAATAAGAACTAAAATGGTTTTAACTGGTACGGTTTCAGATTAGACTCCCAAACAAATTTCACTTTCTTCATATTTTATTAGTTGCTTTAAATCTGAATGAGTGTACATTTTCACTGTTTAAAAACCTAAGCAAAATACTTATTTTTATCAAAACAGTATTAAATAACCCCAGGCAGATCTTTGAAACATGTTCTCAACAGTATAATTGCTAAATTATATTGTAATCCTTTTTGATATCAAAACTGATTTTGATATAAAAAAAATGAGAATTGTCCAGTCAGCCGGGGCTGAAAAATACAGCGACTGAATCCCTGCAAAGGGAAAAGACACCCTCCCAACGAGTGTCCTGATATGACACTAAACAAACTTTTAACATTTAAACTGAGTACTTAATTTAAACTGCGTACTTATGCTAAGCTGAATTGCTTGAAATAAAACCGTTTTGACAATTAAACTGTGTATTTATGGTAAAATGAATTGTTTGAAATACAACTGTTTACTTTTATAAAAAAATGGATTTGGCATTAAATAAACTGCAAAGGTTGATATGCCATAAAATCCAAACAAACTTAGATAAGACATAAGGTAAACACCAACAAACTCTAGAAAATAGTGGAAATAGAACCAACCTTATACTAAATGCTGATGATAAGCTAACTAGCACCATCTACCAGAAAAACGGATAATTTAAAAATCGAGGAATATGTTGTTTAGCGCAAATCTATTAGAAAATATATTTGGAAGTAACATTTTCGTAATGTTGAAGAAGCATTTTCCCCCAAGAAAAAACTGTAATACATATTAAAAAAAAAACATTGTCAAGTTTAGCCAGAGCTCTATGCTAAAGTTTTCCAGTACAACCAGCAAGATTAAGAAGCGTAAATTAATTTTAAAAAAAACCCAAAGAAACGAAAATAGTCGTGAAAATAGTGCCTTATCATGATAAAGGCTAAAGGGAACATATCATACGCAAAGCTAGTATATAAATATATGGGGAACATTTAAAAAAAATAATATATAATGGTTTTAAAATCGTAAAACCATCTTTGTATATGCTATATACATGCAGTCTCTAAACATGCCTAGGATGATAAAAACAAGTTTGGCATAGACCCTATCTTGAAGTGGGAAATTGTTAAGAGAACTCGTAACAACAAGGCAGTTGATAAATTGTCTTCTGTGTATGGAGGAGAAGCCTATCTGTTGCCACATACCCCAGTTCTGAAGAATTGCTAAATCAAAGTACTGGAATATTGAACGGTGTACGTACAAAAATAAATGGCTGCTTAATCGTTAACTGTCTATTTATGTGTTTTGTTACCTTTCTATGCAAACTCTACCGTATTATGGTATACATGTAATGGTTGGTCCCAATAACTTTCCGGTAGATTTTTCCTGAATACCCTTCTCGGAAAAAACCGGGTAGTAAACTATTACTTATTCGCTTGATTATTTATTACATATTTATTATTCCTAAGAAGTCGGTATTGGGACTCGTTCTTTCTTTTTTCATGTTATATATATATATATATATATATATATATATATATATATATATATATATATATATGGATACAAATGAGTGTCCATAGTCACACGAAAATTTAACCCTTTCAATATTTATCTTTTTGGCACCGTTCTTACATAGGTAAATCCTCCCTTTTTCAAACCTCGAACTTGAAGAGAATGGGCATATTTTTCAACTCTCCTCATTGAATAGATTAGATATCTTTGTCTGTAACACCGATGAGGTAACTTAAAGATAAAGCCTTTTAACAGTCTTGTACCTTTCCTTACCTACTGCTATTTCCTGAACCATGAGTTTAACTTATCTGTTTGGGACATATTTCGTATGATTGCAAGGCTTGCAATATATTTTTGTATACGTATCTCTAAGATGTTTTAAATGTTCACATATGTTTATCGAATCTTTCCTTTCGGTTTAATCGGTAACAGTGCATTAATTGATTCGATAATGCTTATATTAGAAACTGGTGAGTAGGAAACGATGAGATACGCTTTCTGGTATCAAATAGTAAATTTAACTTGAATTAATTAATTCCGATGATTTGTGAGCGTAACATGTCAGTATATGTTGCAACTTGTCAAATAATTGGTCATCTCTTATTAGTCTGATTTTCTTTCGATTCGAATGATAGTCAAAACTGAAATGATGAGGTTTGCAAAATGATACATTTCCACGTGGTTTACCCTAAGTCTTCGTTTACCCTCTCCCTCCTTTCCAGCGTATAAATTCGGCACTTGGTTTACTGCCTTCTCCCTCATTTGCATACTGACTGTTAGTTTGCTGTCAGATTACATCTATTAGTGACAGTAGGAAGTGGTCAGTAATAGCTAATTTTTGTCTTTTCTGGATTGTTTATATTTCTTCTTTTTTTTATCTTTGGTTCAGGTGTTTGGATATAAATCTTCTTTTCTAGTAGTTCCGTTCTTTTAAAATATATTGAATATAAACGAGAAAACAACGGTTGCTGTTTTTTGGTGGTGGACACTATTTTCCTAAATTATTTTAAACCGAACCCGCCTTTATTTTTTGTTCCACACTAGCCAGCGTACGAGCTGAGAGGAATTACTTCTCAAAAGTCAAGGTTTAATTTAGTGGTCTCCAAGTTATCTCTCGAAGATATCCAGGAGGTGAGAGAAATAATTATTAACCGTCGTAGTTTCTCCATCTGCAGCAACATTTGGCTTGATAAGGCATTTTGCGTTAACTTTTTTTTTCTACAGCGTCTGTCAGTTGCTTTTTACATTGTTTTAGCTGCGATATGTGAAGTTGCATTCGTAGAAAAGTCGCTAAAATAGCGTATATTGTGGTGGACTTAATTTCCGAATAAACTGCTTCCGTTTCCGTCGTAGAGACGCCGGAGTGAAATCCTCTGGCTAAACACTTTGAAAAACAGCGATGATTTGAAAACTGAATGAATGATTTAGAAAAAGACAAGTTGCTAAACCCTCCGCTCGGGCAGGATATGACACAAGGTCAATTTTTTAAGCGGAGTTTAACAGGTTTGAATTGAGAGTTTTCCTTCTCCTAGACTAGTTGCCTTACCAAGGCTGAAGAACCTAGTCTGTCCTACTATTTACCCACAGCTGGAGGGAGAATAATCGGATTCATACCTTTCCCAAGGGTATTTGTGCAATGTGAAATGCAACAAATCTCGTCCAGGATTTGAACTCGTGTCACCGTGTCCAATTCCCGCGACGATAACCATTACACCACGGGCAACTCCTGAATGCCATGAGTTATTTACACTGAAACTGTGTACTTAGAAAAACAATAATTAGTGGAAGAACAGGTGAAGGATCAGAAAGTAGAACTTCTGTTAGGAAACCGCAAGTCCTTGGTATTTTCGAAAATACGGATTCTGAACATCGATTTGAAAACTATATGCATCACCAGCATCAGCCGATTACGTCCCATCGTGTCAGATCTGCTTCAGAGGACATTGTTCTCCTCCATGTCCAATTTGTCTCACCCAAGTTAAGTAAGTAAAGTTAGCGACCTTAGTCGAGGGCAATCAGAAGGCTCCTTTCGCTACTCCTTTCCTTGGATTGCTCCACTTTACCCTTGATACAGACCTTTTATTGCTGAGTGTTAAGCAAGGAAGTATCAAGTACCATTTTAAAAATCTTTGGTATGACGCCACCTGGGATTGAACCCAGGTCTGCCGGATCATTGGCGAACAACCCGAGTTCAAATTCTTGAATACAGCTTGGCACTGACATTTTAATTTGGCCACGCATGATGACTGATATTTGTTTGTTTATTTTGGGGGATTTTATGGCATATCAACAATTTTAGGCTAATTAGTACCAAATACTTTTGTATACAAAAAATCAGTTCTATTTCAAAAAATTCAGTTTAGCGTAAGTACACAGTTTCATTGTCAAAAACATTTCTATTTCAATTTATCAAGTTTAGTCAAACAGTTCTAATACAAACAATTCACTTTATTATAAGTATAGTTTTTGTCAGAACAGTTCTCTTTCAAACAATTCAGTTTAGTGTAAGTTCATTTTCAATGTTAAAAACAATTCTATTTCAAATAATTCAGCTTAGCATATAAAAACAGTTCCTTTTTCAAGCAATTAAGTTCAGAATAAGTGCGTAGTTTAAATCTCCAAACATTTCTATTTCTAGCAATTTTGTTTATCTTAAGTAGGCAGTTTAAATATTAAAACGGTTCTATTTCAAGCAATTCAGTTCAGCATTACTACGCAATTTATTTCTACTTGACTCATAGATAGTACCCTATCAACTGCTACCACTCCAAGTCAGAGTAGACCTGAGAGCGATTGCAATGATGGGGTACTCTGCATTGCCCATATCTTCTGCATTACTCGAATCTCACGATCAGACTGTTTGATATCATATCCAAGACACACGTTGTTACCCCTCAGGAGAGATGCCCTCGGTGTATTCTACAGCCCTAGCTGACAGGACAAACGAAATCCTGGGTGCTATGTCAAAAAGCTTAAGTCGGAGGGCATACCAAGTCATTAACACGATCTGTTTTACCTTCTGATGAGCAATTTTCCACGAGGACATCACTGGAGCAATTTTCTCATATAAGGGACAAACATAACCGTTGACAGGCATTGATGGCTTCTCCTGTTGATGTGAGGCTCTTCCAATGTCGGACATTACCAGGTAGACCGAAGCAAAAAAAATTATTTCAGGTTAGGTATCTAACTTTCGGGTTCCGGTTGTAATTACCACACAATAAGGGTAGTGTGACAGCAAGTTCTTTAAAATCCCAAAACGGGACTTTATTTTTGCACGTGTGAAGACGAGGCAGGTTGGCACTTGATTCCTTATAGAATAAGTCCTCGTTCAGAGTTTTTTTCTCAGGCATATAAGAACTGGCATATTACGTGAGGGATTAATTTAGGGATAGACTGACCGCCACTGGCAAGGGGTTCCAAATTTCACACTATACACACACCCACCAAGGCCACTAGACTTCCTCCCCTAGACAATGGAAGATATGGACCTATAGGTTTAGTCGTAATAATATTATATTGTAGTAGTCGGCAACTCCGGTTTCCCGTGTGATATTTTAAAGGAATCTATAGGACAATACTAAGCAAGATAACCTAAGGCGAACAGAAGCTGAAAAGCAAATATGACCCAACAAATTCTTAGCAGAACTGCAAAGAACAAGTTCGACCACGTGGTAACATTAAAATACATGAATCTTTTACTACAATTATATACACTTTCAAAGTGTCAAAACATATAATAATTGAACAGTCCATGAACATAAATGTCTTTCTTCTTTTCTGTTCTTTCGTTTTTCTTCAAATTGAGAGAGAGAGAGGGAGAGTGGTATATAAAATTTGGGTATAAGGAGAAATAGTCCCAAAGTTACTTATCTTATTTTTCGACGGGGTTCCACTGGAGAATCTTTCTTCTTTTACGGGCTAATAGACTTTAGGCTATTTTTAACACTGGCTTGAAGAAAATGGCTTCTTCGTGTCTCGCAGATATTTTTTTGTCTTCTTCACCCGGAGTACTTGGCTTTTGGTTCTGTCTCCTACGAACCCTGCCAAACAACTGACTTTTTTTACTATCTATTTCCGCTGAGGGGAAGGAGTCCCCACTTCCGTTTTGGGGTCTCAGCCAATCGTTTGGCTTCTCTCTTCTTTCCCCCTGGTCAGGCGATTTTTTTAGGGCTGCTAGATGTCACCCAAGTCAGGTTACTGAGTACAAATAGCTTGCCCTAATTTACTATCATGCCTTAACGGTCATTCTCTGATGACTTGCCACTGTTAATTCGAACACGGGGAATAGTATTAATCTTATTTCTATCGTCTCAGTGGGACACCACGTGACAGTAGGTATTTGAATTGCACCTGTTTAAACAGATGATGGAATTTTCAGTGCGTGAAGCTCAGTAGAACGATTTTAGCACATACTTAGCTCAGCCTTAAGAGCTTTAAATATTCTATTGAACTGGCGGGAGAATCAGGTTTTAGTTCTGAGACTCCGCACAGCGGTTAAATATGACATCCGCTGAAATTGTGAATGACAATACACTCATACTCCCTAGATAGTTTTTTTTTTTATTTTCTCTCACAAAACCCATTTTTAACACGGGTTCGTTTGTAAAGTTTTTAAAGTGAGAATAAAAATTTCAAAAAATGGCTGTGGACTGGTTGAGACCTGTTGAATAGTTTAACATTGCCCCGGTAGTGAATCCGAAATCAACTGCTGCATCAGATACAATAAAAGAGTCTGTGACTAGATACAGCCGTAATGTTAGATGGCGAAAACATTTATTGTATTTTTTTAGGTCATCGTTTTCTTCGTTTTAGTGAATTTTTTTCTATCTTCAGAAGGGATTTTATTATCTCCATAACATTTCTGTATTATTTCTTGTAATTTACAGTATAGGATTTCTGCTTTTTTTTCTTTCTTTAGACTTTTAGCAGCACGCATTTGACTGGTCAATGAGTCTGCCAAAGAAAAGAGTAATTGTCGTGAGACAAACGTCTTCCCTTGAATTTCAGGTGTGGCTTCTGACTGGTCACTTGAAAATTTAGCCCTTTCAAACTTTATTATGGACACTCGTCTGAGGGGGTAACCACTTTGTAAAGCGGTTACATCGCATTTACTTGGTTTATATAACTTCGTTAAGGAAAACTTAACCACACATTCACCTCCTTGTCGGACAATATTGTCTCAAGTGAAAGAAAAATGATTCCTCATCTATTATCTTGAGAAAACTCAGCGAAGTTAAATTTTCCGGTGGGATTTTTTCAAGTATTACCTTTACAAAGCATTTTGTTCTGTTTCTTATGATTTCTTTTATCATGCTCCAGTGAAATGTATATCCATTCTCTTTTGTGGAGGTGCCCGTGGTGTAATGGTTATCGTCGCAGGAATTGGACACGGCGACACGAGTTCAAATCCTGAATGAGACTGATTGCATTTCACATAGCACTAATACCCTTGGCAAAAGTTATGAATCCAATTATTCTCCCCCCAGCTACGGGTAAATAGTAGGACAGACTGATTTCTTCAGCCTTGGTTAGGAAATTAGTCTAGAAGAAAAACTCTGAATTCAAACCTGTTAAACTCCGCTTAAAAATTGACCTTGTGTCATATCCTGCCCGAGCAGTGGGGTTGGTAAATATGATATCCATTCTCAATCTCTTTCAGGATTAAGCGCAACAAACCAGTGACTTTTTGTCAAAGAAAAACACAACTATTCTGTGTTCATTCTTTTGCGGGAGATGCGGTTAGATTTCTACTGAATTTTATTTTACAGAAACTTCCCTGTGTTTAAGAATATTGATTCATTTATTAATGACACCGATTTATGAAAATATAAATAAATTGGGATCAGTTAAAATAGCGAAAATATTTAGTCGAGTCCCAACTCAACAAGGTTCAATCTTAGCAGTAGTATATTCAACGATATACTTACACTGAATAAACGGAAGGAAAGACAAGGTAAATTTATTTACACAGTTAATATATCCATAAGAAACAAAGAACAATTATTAAGAAGTATAAAAAAACTTGTCCCAACAAATAAACTGTGCACATGTTGTCCTACGTCCCAGCAGTATATTAGTCGTGTCAACTTTAGTAGAGGGTGACCTGTGGGCTCCCTTTTTAATAGCTACTACACCGAGGTGTAGACGAGGGCGCTAGTCCATTTGGCATTGTTCCACTTTAGCCTTGAGCCTTACCTTAAAATGCTGAGAGTTAAATAAGGCGGCATCAAGTACTATTTTTCTAATCTTTGGTATGACTCGACCTGGGATTGAACCCCGGTCTCAAGGACTATTGGTGAACACTCATTAGTCCAATGATTGAAAAGAAGTAAAAGACCGGCAAAATCTTTGAGTTCTTTGAGGGTTCATAACAAGGTTAGTTTAGCATTTCAGTGGAGAATGTGTGGCAACGTCATTTGCTGGGTAATGAGAATAAGTAAGCTCAATAAACTGAGTTAAAAAAAGCACTTCTTGATTGTTCAAAGAACAGAAAGGTGGAGACTACTTATTTACGATTCAAAGAAAGGAAGACGAAAATAGTCGATATAGACCATTGGATTATAACATATCGAATGGAAACGTCAAACAAATCCAAGGGAAGCAATCATTTATTGTCTCCCTAGAAATATAAATGGGTGTATTTACAAACGCCTCCACACGGGTAGGATGTGACACCAGGTTAATTTTTAAATGGATTTTAACAGGTTTGAAATAAGTGCTTTCCTTCTCCAATATTGTTTAACTAACAAAGGCTACAGGGCCCAGATGCACTGCTATTTACTAATGGCTTGAGGGAGAAGAGTTTGATTCACACTTTTCTTAAAGGTATTTGCGCTATTTGAAAAGTAAATAGCCTCGTCCAGGATTTGAACTCGTTTAGCACGGACCACTTCCTACAATGATTACCTTTACACTCTATAAGTCCCAAAATTCACTATGGACTATCCAGTAGGGTGCATAGTGTAACTGTTATAGGCTTTGTTCCTTAAGCTTCTAAAGAGATTATCATCTGGAAGTTGCTGGTTCAATCCTGACAGCAGGCAAGTAACAATGCAGGAATACTTAATAAGTGTATCTGGTTATGGTTAACGGGATCAGAGCAAGCGACCACGTGAATTAAATAAATGACGTGTTTCGAAGTTCAGTGTAGGCTCCCGACTTCAACAAGAAATACCTGAAGAAGGCCAGAGGCCATATCGGCCGGAACTTTGTGAATATAACAATAAAGATGAAGACAATTGTCTGAAAACACTGAGTTATGAAAAATCATCAAGCTAATCTCAGAAATTCAGACTGTTAATAAACATTATACTACCCTACATCTACGGGTTTCCGAGGGATAAATGTATTTACAGAGTAAATTCAACCCGAATTATATAATTATAACAAAAAGAAATTACGCTGATTTGCATGTCTATTATATGCTCACTTGATTTTCTTTTTTTTTTCTTTTTCTTATCTTGTATTTTCAAAAGAAGCGAAAAACAACATGGAGTTAATACACTGATTATATTTATTCAACAAAAAAAAAAAAAAATTACGTTCTTTAATGATTTGTGGGGAAAGTAGAAAAATCGAAGACTTTGCAGGTGTTTCATTTTTTGTAATGCGAATATAGATAAAAACAAACTTTCCCTCTTTCGGTCTGCGCGTGACTTCATGGGTACAGAAGCAATTACATTAGAGAATCTGAAGAAACACTTTGTGGGCAGAAAATTTTGTGAGTCAGCATTTCGCTTTGATGTTGTTTACTTCAAATAAAATAAACATGAACTACGAAGCCCAGAACTATTTTTCATGAATAATATCCCTGATCATTTTGAGGAAAGCCAGTATGCATTTTTTATAGCATATTTCTCGGGGAAAATACACAAAAATGTACTGAAATGACGACAACTTGAGGTTTTGTTTGTGTGCAAAGGAAAAGTCAGACACGTTTTAATTGAAAATGTCCTTCCCATTCTATATAATTTTTCATAAATAATGTCCCAGATCATTTTGAGGAAAGTTAATATGCATTCTTTATAGCATGTTTTTCAGGGAATTTGGTAAACCTGAATAGACAAAGATGTGCTGAGATGTCGACAACTTGAGGTTTTGTTTGTGAGGAAAGGAAAAGTCAGACACGTTTTAACAGAAAACACCTTATTTATATAATTTTTCATTAATAATGTCCAAGAAAATTTTGAGGAAGTTCAATATGCATTCTTTACAGCATATATTTGGGGGGGAATTCTTTAAACCTGAATAGATAAAGATGTGCTCAGGTGAGGACAAATGAAGGTTTTTTGTTTGTGAGCAAAGGAAAAGTCAGAAACGTTTTCACAGAAAAAAAATCCTCCATGCTTTATTTTTATAATATTTCCTGAATAATGTCACAAATGCTTTTAACACGGGCCTATAAGCATTCTTTATTGCATATTTCTCGGAGGAATTCAGTAAACCTGAATACACAAAGATGTGCTGAGGTGACGATGACTTGATGTTTTGTTTGTGAGCAAAGGAAAAGTCTGACACGTTTTAACAGAAAAAAAAATCGTTCATACTTTATTCTTATAATTTCGTCTTGTCTAGTAAAATAATCAAAGAAGTACCTATCTTTGCAAATTATAACCCACTAGCAATCAGATGTGGTATGGGTTAGCTCTGAAATTTCGGTCATGATTTGTCTTTCTCAATGTGACTTGGTGGCCATTTTTAAAAAGCTTCGTCTTTGACCGACAGCGAGAGTTCAACTGATTGAAATTTTGTTGTCAGTAACATTGCCTTGGCGCCCGGTAAATGGCGGTGAGTAGTGATGTTATATAATAGCCGAGGGATTTCGGTTCATGCCTTTGAGTTTAGTTAGGCTGAGAACCTTTCGGCTCGGTGCATGGGTTGATTAGGTGCAACCTTGATGCAGATGGTAATGCGTGAGCGCGCACAGAGCGGACATGTCACTCAGATGTCACAATATTCAAAGACGAAACGGGGTGACAGGGTGCGGGTGACGTCACGCACCGGAAGCGCGCGGAGTTTTGTGTGAGAATCTGAAGGAAGTTAGAGAGTTGAGATTAGACACTGGTCGAAGACGGTCGACTTTTGGAGCTTGCAGACGCGAGGCGAACTTGCGCCCTATGAGGGCCGCTCGAGACGGGGGCCAAATGAATAAGACAGCATAGCAAGATTGTGTTTCTTCTCCTTACGTCGAAACCTTTAACTCAAAGTTAATAAAAATGTTTCGTACCTGAACAAGAAGTCGTCACGTGTTTTCGAATTTCGAGATTCCTATGTTCTATCGTTATGAACATTATCTGTCCATTTCGCACATAGCGTTAATTGTGAATATGGTATAGTGACTGTTAAAAAGAAACGGTATTTTTGAATTAGTGAAAAGTAGATTGGTTGTTTGGTTTGCTGGTTAGATGGTTGGTTTTTCCACATGACAACCAGTTATTTGATGTCGAAATCAATTTATGAATTAAGGTCTCTAATTATGTTGCGTATAATGTAATATTAGATAAAGGACAAACCACGATATGAGAGGAAATTGAGATATATTCTCAGGAAAAAGTATATACAATAGAGAGACTATTAGTAGAGAAGAACATAGGATTAGTGAATACAGGATAAAGGTGTAATCCAACGATAGTATTGACTTCCGTTATTACGGTAGCAAGTCAGGTGATCTAGTGCGATCTCCAGTCTCCAACGCTCTAATATTATTCCTATAAGAAGCTGCTCTTCACCTTCTAGTCTGCCCTGGTATTAGTAGCTACTGCTATATATGGCAGATGGACTAGTTCATTGTGTGGAAAAAGGTGGGTGATGTTAAACAAATTACATACGGGATGAAAGGTATATCTATATTTCTTTATAAAGATGTAAGGACATCATACTTTGCTCAAATGTAAAGTGTTTTATTCATAAATATAGTTCAAAATGATTTTAAACCTTATCTCATACAGTTCTGTTCAATTCACCGAAGGAACCGGAATGTTGCTGGTATAAATGGAAACACAGAAATCAATCAGGAATCAAATTATTTTATGTTTAATAGTGTTGTGTTGTAGTGACAAACCTCTCTATGAATTACGATTGGCATTTATTCGTATATTTCTAATAAAAAAAACAAACAAAAAAAACTGTTCTGTACAAGCGATACATATTGTTACACAACTTTTTGCCTCCAAATTCTGTCATTTATGCTGCTGAAAATGAGCCTGATGTTGCTACAGAGAAATGAGAAATTACGTCATTATCATACGACACAATATTCCTTTTGCAGAAAAATGTTTCTTGTTAATAAAACAACGGAATTATCTTGTTTTTGTTAGAATATCTATCTCCCTCTCTTTCCCCTTTTTTCTCTCTCAAAACAGAACATATTCTTTAACAGAAATGTTTCAAAACACCAGTCCATGATTTATTGTTTACTTTTGTATTCAGCGAATTTTTTTCTCCTTTTCTTAATGAAATGTCGCAAATGAGTTTGTAGTGTGATTAAAAACTTTTCGCAGTCCTTCTGAGTGTAATCAGAGTACAATCAGTGTAATCAGACACATTCTACCATCTTCCAACATTTTTCAGGGCATAGAAGCTCCGGTGTTGGACTGTTGGACTGATTCTTTGTTCCAAAAATTTAGATGGAATTTTTCGTCAAATTCACGTGACGCCATGTGAGAATACAAGGGCCACAGATCCTGGCTTTATGTATTGCCATAGCAACTGAAGATCACGTATCAGTGAATCTATCTGGTGCACCTTAAGACTCCTGTCCCCGAGGTAGAAAAATACTTTGTTGTCTCTTTACTGCTAAATAATATTTCTGCTTTCTACACTAGGATTAGTCAACGGAAGACAGGATGCCATTGTTCGATCATTTCGAGGGAAATAATTATTTGTAGAAATTCATCAATGCAACTAACACAATATTTTGCAGCTAAATACAACATGATAAATTGGTTCTGATGATGATAAACGGGAACGAGAATTTGAGAAATGATTGGATGCGAGGGTGATCCGATAGAGTGAGTTTTTATGTTTCCTCATCAGTAGCCGAGATTATAAACGCCGACAATTTTTTGTGCATAATAAAACTGTGATCAGCTTAGTTTGTTCCGTGAATATACTTAGAAGTTTTTTTTTTAGATTTAATTTCTATTTCTAGGATGTATTGTATTTTTGAATTATAATCTGGTTTGGTTGCTTGGGTTTTATTGCATGTCAACTCTTGAAGGTTATTTACTGCCTGTTCATTCATATGTATTGAATATATATGATTTGGAATCTCATCTTATTGATACCATTTTTAAACGAGCCTAAGCTCAGTTTTTCTACACAGTTAAACGGTTTCAAGTATTTTTTATCTAATACAAATGATTATATTTGCTCCTGATAATTTGTTTGCACATTTGTTTCAAGTATTGATATGAAACAGTAACAACATAAAACCAGACATTTGTTTGCAAACATTTAATAGATATACATACACAATCTTTTTAGATAACGTAGAACCAACTTGTTTACACACGTCTATTGCTATTGTTTCAACTCAGTTTAAGGTTTTCAATCATCGCTCTCCACTAATTCAAATACTCATTAGTCATTTGTATAGACACAGTTAAATCATCGAACAATTCTATTTCTAATAATTCAATTTAACATTAGTTATTTGTTTGCAAACTGTGTGAATGTCAAACATTTCTATTTGACCCAGAGACAGGACCATAGCAGGTGCTACCGTTCCTTGTCTGAGTGGACCTGGGAGCACTAGTAATGAAGTTGAATTCAGTATTACCTAAATCTCCAGCACTGAAGCTTCGACATCAGGTCGTTAATGGTCATATCTAGAGCACTCTTTGGAAGGTGGTACCCGCCTGCAGAGATGTAGTCAGTCTATTCTACAACCCCAGCCGGTTAAAAAAGGATTATAACACGTGTGTATGTGTGTGTATGCGCGCGTGCGCGCGTGTGTGAATTCTAATTAAAACCCTAAAGAAAAACCCTCAACTTATAGAAAGGAAATGCATTTAGCGAACTTTCCCAGAAAATCTTACAAAAAAATGGTAAATGTCACTTATTTGAAAATTGCGATTACTGGAAACGGATTGTCGTGATCCAACCCGATGAGTATGAAAATTATAATTTATTTACATGTAAAACATAACACACACATATATCTAGACCAAAAAGTTCACACACACACACACACACACACACACACATATATATATATATATATATATATATATATATATATATATATATATACACATAAGTATACACACATTAGCACACAATTTGACACATAAATACTCACCATACACACAGAATTACACACACATTATATATATATATATATATATATATATATATATATATATAAATATATAATAAAGTATATTAACCTTTAGGATAAGAATAAGTGGAAAAGTGGATAAACCAAACACTTCCAATGAATTTAGAAGTAATATTTTGTTCTTTATTTACTGAAGAAGTTCTGTCGTCAATAAAGACCGAAATAATACTACTAAACCCGTAGTAACAGTTTGGTTTATTCACTTTTTCACCTATCTTTATCATTTTGTCAGATTTACCAAATTCTAGTATTTCTCCACGAAACTATATATAAAATGTCAGAAGTTGTAAAATCAGTAAAAAAAGAAACTAAAATATTCGAAATACATGTAATTTGAATAAAAGAAAGTTTAATTTTTAAAACCAAGACAACTTTTCTCAGATTTGTTTCTTAGATCTCTTCACTTATTTCCACCATCTGATCTCCGCTCTAGCTCTCTTTCATTGTCTGTTTATCTGTCTGATGGTCTGACCGGTCCGCCGCTTTCTCTGTCTCTGTTTATATATATATATATATGTATGTGTGTGTGTGTGTGTGTGTGTGTGTGTCCGTGTGTGTGTCTGTGTCCGTGTGTTATTTGAAAGAGAATGAATTAATCAATATTCTAAAACTGAAATTATCTCATTGCGTTTTGAAGAGGGGAACAGTGTTCTTTCAAATATTCATGTATTTTCTTATCGGGCAGATGGTCACTTTTACGACGCCATGGTGGTTTTTAGTATCTTCAACTTTTAACTTTACCAACCTAACTAAACGAGGAACCGATTAATAATCTGCTAATTGTCAGATTAGAATGACATAGTGTTGCGCGCTTATCCCGATTCATTTATCTAATAAGTGTGGATGTTATTTTGCAGTAGACATTTGATATTTTTTTCTTTTAATTTTTGACGAGTAGAATTAGGTTGTTAAAACTTTTTTTCTTGTATTGTATTCGCTAAAATTAATTTCCTTGCATTTAAAAAAAAGAACAAATAAAACAATTGCTTTTTATCATCTGTTGACATGGATTTCTTTGACAATTTCAATCAGTTCGGCTAATTGACAGATTGGTTGAGTTTGAATGTTTGTCAAACTCTCTAGGGTTATTCTATGCCCAAAACCTGTCGGAATAAGTATCATCGAACGTTAATATTTACATATTTTCTTAATTATATGGTTTCAAGTAATTATTTTCATTTAATTTTAATCATCGGTCGGTTTCAATTATATTGCTTGGTTAAGAATCAAAGCCTCAAGTAACTATTTTTAATACAAACGATTTACCTTTATATGTCATCAACTGAAGAAGAATATTTTTTAAAAGCATCAATTTGTTAACCCAGCCGGCTGTTATCTTTCTCAAATGAGTTACTTATTGGCAGAAGGTCTTTCTGGAAGTCATCAACTCAACTGCTGCCAGGTTCATCGGCTGGGCTGGCAAAATAAAGTGACTGCATCAACGCAGAAAGTTAAGATTCCCCCAACGAGTATCCTAGATATGACATAAAACAATCTGTTGGTGAGGCTCCAGTAATGCTGGAGTTTTCGTTAATGTGTAGTACCCATTCATTGCCATCACTCCCATGTCCACTCTTGCCCGGAGTGGTAGCACCTGATAGGATCCTATCTATATGTCAAACAGAACTAAACTCAGTGATCATGCTAAACTAAATCGTTAGAAATATAACTGTTTTAACATTTAAAATCGTACTTATGCTAAACTGGAATGTTTTTTGTTTTTTTTTTAGTCAGTGTAAAAAAAATGACTGTTTTTTTTTAATTTTTCATGATACCTAGCTATAATTGAAACCATTTAACTTTGTTGACTAAACTGAATAGTTTGAAATAGAACTGTTTTGACTTTTGAACTCTGTACTTATGCTAAACTGAACTGTTTGAAATAGAAATGTCTAACTGTATAAAAATGTATTTGTCAATAAATAACCGACAGGGATCAATATGCCATAAAACCAGACGAAAATAAAACAAAGCTTTTTTCATCAAAATGACTTGATTCAGAATTAAATTACTCGAAAAGGGTTGACATGCCGTATATAAAACAACCAAAACAACCACATCTATTTGTCCTTTTAATGAGACACTAACAGAGAAGACGAAGGAGAAAGTTTAAAATGATTATATATATTTGGAAAGAATGTCTACGATTTGAATATATTGAGTGTACAATTCTTCCAAGTTTGGGTTTCATAAGCCGAGAATGAGATCACCGTTCTGCGCTAATTTACAATAAATTTAACTTAAAATTCAAAATGAAATCTCATGATTCAAAATCTTTTCCATTAAGAAATGTAACTTGAAGCAACAATTATTTACTATGGATTATTAGTAACTTAAAATCATATTACCATGTGCAAAATATATTATTAAAAGTAAATAATTACTTGAAACCATACAATTATTTGTTTAAATTTCTGTGATAAAGCTTGATGTTTTTTTATCATTTTGAGTATTCGGGCTATTTTCTTCATCTTCATTGTTATATTCACCAAAAATTGTTTATTGTTCTTTTACGGCATATCAACCCTTGTGACTCATTCAATGCCATTACTGTTCTAAAATTTGGCCTTTGGGAATAACATACGCTTCGAAGTTTGAGATGCCATTAAACAAAAAACAAAAAAAAAGAAACGAAACTTTATCTGTGTGCCCTATGGGATGTTATAATGTATATATACTCCGTAGACTAATATTATCATATTTACCCAACCCCTCCGCTCGGGCAGGATATGACACAAGGTCAGTTTTTTTAAGCGGAGTTTAACTGGTTTGAATTCAGTTTTCCTTCTCCTAGACTAGTTGCCTTACCAAGGCTGAAGAAACCAGTCTGCCCTACTATTTACCCATAGCTGGAGGGAGAATAATTGGATTCATGCCTTTCCCAAGGGTATTAGTGCTATGTGAAATGCAATCAGTCCAGGATTTGAACTCGTGTCGTCGTGTCCAATTCCGGCGACGATAACCATTACACCAAGGGGATCTCCGTAGACTAATATTATGAATCGTAGATGCATAATATTAATAGTTCTGTCAGATAAAGCATTGTCAACCGTATATTTCTTTTTATCCTTGTTTGTTTTTCTTCGCCCCGTTATTATTTTTTCGTAATGTTTTCTGTTCATTTACTCATAAAATTTTATAATGGCCATTTATTAAGAATAATTGTATTTTCTAAGTTCCACGCAGCTATTATTTGATAACTATTTCTGTGTAACAGTAAAGCTCATTGAGTTTATTGAAATCTCACGAGTATTCCATCAATACTGTCTACATTTTCTCTGATGTTAGATTTTCCGGTATTTGGCGTCTGTTTTTCTGAATATTATAAGCTCTAAAGTAATGATTACTCTACCCATCTTCTAATCATTCTTGTTCTTGTTCTTGTTCTTCTTGTTCTTATTCTTGTTGTTGTTGTTGTTGTTGTTGCTCTGCGTCTTCCTCTTCTTATTCTTCCTTTCATTTCGTACTTTGTCTTAGAGTTGAATAATCTGTAAATTTCGGTGATTGATACATTAAACTTTGGAAAAGAGTTTTGGAAGAGACGAAACAAAAAAATAAACACACCAGGGAATTGTTCAGTACTCTCAAAAGTACATTAGCATACAGTGCGATGATCTCGCTGTTATAAAACTTATTAAAAAACAAAGAGCATCTGCTTTGCAGTTTGATTTAATAGCAGAAAATAACGTATCAGCTAAAAAGCTAAGAAATAAATTCATCAAAGTAACAACACCACACACGCCTACAACTTTTTACACGACTTGCTGTTCGAAAATGTTCGGCTATATAAGATATTCAGCAGAAGATCTTGGCCTAACTTTAGCTAGGGTTTATAATAATTAATGTTTAGAATTTTTTATTTCATTTGGCACAGAGGTTTTTAATAGAATCTGCTGTTTCTAAATAGTCACCCGACTTAACAACCTGTTCATCATGGCTTAACTTCAGCTGTGCTCTTAATAGCAGTTACTTACTAAGTTTTTCTCAATATAGCACGTAGGTTGTTTACTGTCGCAGCTTTTAATTAGTGGTCGCTAATATAAATCCTGAACAGGCTGCACGTTGCTTAACTTCAAGCTTTCTTAGAATAGCTATCATTAACTACGTTTTGCTATCCGCTTTTTAATACGTTCGTTTCCGTGATAACATGCAATTATCTAGCCTCCTACTATAAAATGACGTCATGTCACTTCTGACTTGGTGGAAAGTCGGAAAAATCCCTAACTTGCAATTACCTGCAAATAATCACTTTTCTTCATCAATTACTCTCAGACCGATCGCACCCATAATACTAGTTTCAGACGGCTCCATATCCGAAGTTACGAAAGAGAAACTTGTAAATATATAACGAACTGTGCGCTCCCTCAAGTCGCTACTGGAATCAAATATTCAATATTGATGCCGTTGTCTTGTCCCCTTTCCTTGGCATGGCACGGCGCGGTAGAAAGGCGCACACGAACTTAAAGAATGTCAAAGAAAACGGACAATAAGCCCGTGGAACTATAAAAGACGATTCAATCTTCTGACTATGGCGTAAATATTTGAAGAGGCTGCTGCATGCTAGACACGGTTTAACATCAGATTACTTCCATTGCTTTCATAGCGATATACCGTAAGTTATCAGTGATAAATTCGGGTATGCTGATATTCCAAAAATGATATACACCTTTTGATCTAAATGAAATATGTTTCAGACTAAAGTACGGAGATAATACTTTGGTCGGATTTTACATAATCAACAACAACAACAACAATGATAATAATAATAATAATGCACAACCCAGCACCTGTCCAAGGAAAGGACACACATAAACTCCTATGGAACTTTGACATACAAATGGATCACCTAATCTCAGAAAACCAGACCTTATAATAATCAACAAAAAAGAGAATTTGTAAAATTGACGACTGTGCTGTCACGGCTGACCACAGAATAAAACTGAAAGAATGTAAAAAGAAGAATAAGTACCTCGACATTGCAAGAGAATTGAAAAGAAAACTATAGAACAAGAAAGTGACGATTGTACCAATTGTGATGGGTGCTTTTGGCACAGTTCTCAATAATGTAGTAGTTTGGATGGTCTCCCCTCGTCCGCCAACTTCCAAGTCCTCCAGTCCTTTTAATAATCCTTTAGTTACTGTTCCAAACGCACCAATTACAATTGGTATAATTGTCACCTTCATGTTCTTTAGTTTTTTTCAATTATCTTGCAAGGTCGAGGTAATTATCCTTCTTTTCCCATTTTTAAAATTTTATTCCGTGATCAGCCTGGACAGCAAAGTCGATAATTTTGCAAGTTCGCTTTTTTTTTATTGATTATTATTTGGCCTGGTCTTCTGTCTGAGATTAGGTGATCCGTGTGAATGTCAAAGTCCCTAAGGAGTTTATCTGTGTCATTTTCTAGGACAGGTGCGGTGTTGTGCATATACCATTTGTTGGTATGGTCAAATTTAAATGTCTCCCACTGGATCATTTTGCCGACCCAGTCGTGTCTAGTCTTATATTCCTTCAACACTAATTTGCTACATTCACTTAAAATGTATTTGATGGTTTCGTTTCTGTCACGGCATAGCACATATTTGCTGTTTTGTTGCGTCTTATCTATTCTCGCTTTCATATGATTGGTTCTTACGGCGTTATTTTGTGCTGCTATAAGGATAGATTCTGTCTCTCTCCTAAAGTTTCCTTTTCTTAGCCATGTCCAGAAGAAAAGAAGTTGTGGTTTGTTGGTTCATTGTTTGGTTTTTATGGCATATCAACCTTTGTAGGTTATTCACCGCCAGATCCATTTATATGAAAATAGTTATATTTCAAACAATTCGGTTTAGCATAAGTACGCAGTTTAAATGTAAGTACCGTTTAATTGTGAAAAACATTTCGATTTCAGGCTATTCAATTTAGTAGTTCTAATTCAGTTAATTCATTTTACTATTAGTACAGATTTTGTTTATACACAGTTAAATATCAAAGCAGTTCTATAATAAACAAATCAGTTTAGTGTAAGTACAGTTTCAATGCCAAAAAAACAGTTCCATTTCAAATAATTCAGTTTAGCATAAACACGCAGTTTAAATGTAAGTATGGTTAATTATCAAAAAACATTTCTATTTTAACTATTAAGTTTAGTATAACAATTCAGTTTAGCATAAGTATGCCATTGTTCTATTTAACACGTAGATAGGGCCCTATTAGGTGCTTCCACGCCGGGCCAGAGTAGATCTGGGAGCAATGGCAATGAAGGGGTGCTCCGCATCACCCAAAGCCCCTGCATCACTGGAACCTCACCATCAGATTGTTTAGTGTCATATCCAGGACGCTAATTGGGGAGGGTCCCGCCCCTCTGCAGAGGTGCACTCGGCTTGTCGACTTTTGGATATTTCCATTCCTGTGAACCATAGAGTAAAAGAAGTCGAAAATAGACATATTCCAGGATTTTGTCAAATATTTTTTTAAAAATACTATCCCATGAGACGGATGATGATTCCAATTGTCGTTGGTTTGCTGGAAAAGGACTTCACAGTCTTAACAAATGTACCGGGGTAAATGGCAATCATATGAAGAATGGAGACCATCAAGACCTGTTTTGATCAACTCGAATTTGGAGAAGACTTATAGAATTTGGAGAAGACTTATAGAAATTGGAGGAGACTTTGACATTCAAACGGACCATGAAATCCAGACATTGTATTAAATAATAATAAGAAACTGACGAGTCAGTTTATGGATGCTGCCTTTCTAGCCGATCCTGGGTGAAAATAAACGAAAAACTAAATAATCCATGTCAACTCAAAAAATACCCCTTCACATCTACCTGATTCGGGAAGGGTTGAGAGGGAGGTTAAAAAAAAGTAAAAACATAAGCAATTTTTTAATCTGTTACCTTGTATCCGACTTAATCATTTCTCCTGATGGGAACTCGTCGTCAAAATTTCATCTTGTGGTTATCATTACCAACTTTCGACGAAAGTCAACGATACAATAAAAGTACATTAATTCTTCGTGGAAACAGGCATCACAGTTACGAGTGTGATTTGTCGGTGTATATCTTCAGCTTTTTCGTTTTCTTTCACACTTGCTGTTCAGCTATACATTCCACTGATAAAAATGCAACAGGCTTGGCATATTAACTGGTGTCAAAATACCTTCTGCTAAAGTAGGTGAAAAAAAAAAAAGAGTTAATCTGTTTCTTGTGGCAATACTGTATTTTTCTTTCCCAAAGATGGACTGTTAATATTACGTCTGGGAATCTCTGAAAATCATTTTTGCCAGAGAAGAAGAATTGTAGAAAAAAGAACTTTATTGTTTCCCGCCATTCATAGTTTTCTTCCTCCTGCATGTATATATATATATATAGAGAGAGAGAGAGAGTGAGAGAGAGAGAGAGAGAGAGAGAGAGGTTTCCCTCACACACTATATATTTCTGTTTCTGTTTCTCTTTTTCTCTATTTCCTTCTTGTCTCATTCTCCTTTGTGTAACTCAATTTATCACTTTTGCTGAAACGGAACATTTGATGGTCGGCTTTTTCTCTTGCGGGACAATTGATCTGCTCCTGGATCACGATGCAAGCCTGAACAAGCTTGTTTGAAACACTGACAGGTAACCATTCAGGAAATCTTATTTTGTCAGTTTTTCCTGGTTTAGGCTTTAGTCATTATCTTCTTCGACTGGCTGCCTAAGCAAAGAGGTCACAGTCTATCCTACTACATCTGAGGTATGAATAGATATATGTATGGGTTTCTCAGACAATTAGTGTGAAGGGAATCAAAACAATTTCGAAAAGATTTTAAACTTGACTTTGATTATCCCGTAACGTAATTTAATCATCTAGTATGTCTTGGGCAGAAAGAGAATGGAGCGCCTCTCATCCTTTATGTCTGCTTTAAAGTTTTCTTTCCTTGTATTAATAGCATTAAGTCAACTTCAAACAGTGCCGTTAAGGATTTGGACTCCGGTAGCCAAGTTCATTTTCTACAACGATTACTATTATTTCACGTACGCGTCGCAGATTTTTTTTTATGAACGTATTTACCCAAACTCTCTGCCACAAACAAGATGTCATACAAGACCAAGTGTTTAGTGGCGTGCATTTGGATTTAATTCAGAGTATTCCTTCTCTTAAATCGGTTGCCTTACCGAGGCAAAGTAAGCAAGTATCCCCAACTATTTATCCTTGGCTAAACTATTTATCCTTGGCTAAACTATCTATCCTTGGCTACACCTTGGTCCATGCTATTCCCAAGAGATTTAACGTGAAGAGAAACGAACTGCTTCACCAATGATTTCAACCCAGGCTTCAAGGTCATTCCATGGCATTAAAAGTGCCTGATTTTGATGTATCGATAACAATTACACCACTCTTTCAGAAGAACGTTCAGGTGAATTCAAACTATTTAACTTATGTTGGTATTACACTTCTGTCTCTGTAGACATGTTTATTCAAAAAGATATGTATATATTTCCTATAAATTCCCATTAATCAACTGAATTCAGAAAGCTTTTATTTTCGTGATGAAGGTGAGATTATATGTTTATTTTGGGATTTAATCAATTGTATCTAATTTATTGTCTCCATGTCTGGAGTCTTTTAATTTTGAATACCCGGTCACCACATGATTTTAGAAACCACGTTATGAGCATCTAGACGTGATTCCTCATGTGATAATTGGTATCAGCTGTCTCCTACATCATGACCCGCTAACTGCTGTTAAATGCTAAATGTTAAATGTTAAATTTCATTTGGACTTTCGTGATCTCGTCGCCACCTGGTTCACTTTCTTGATCTAAGCTGCTCGTTCGAAAGAGTGTTGAAATATGCCTTTGAAGTTTTTCGCGGTCTTCCTGATAGAAGCCATTTGTCCATTATTTTTTTATCAACATTCAATTTTTATATTTTAACAATATGTGCATATTATATTGGAAGTGGAAAAATTCACATCAGATAAGATAAATGATATCCTAATGGGAATAATAATTAGCTCATAAGGTAGACAAGAGCAGACAGCAGGAGGTAGGGAAAGTATTCCACTGGGGATTGTTCAAAAAACTGAAATTTCAACATACCGAGAAAAAAGTTATATACAAAAACAAGCGTATGTCCAGAAAATGAGACGTATAAACTTCTGTTGGACTTTGAGACAAAAATAGGCCATCAAATACAGCCCAGAATACACAACGATGTTTTAATTAGCCAAAATATATCATTAGTTGATTTTGATGTTTCAGCTGATAACTAAGTTAAAGAGAAGGATGGTGATAAAGCAGAATAATGATATGGAACTTGCCAGACAACTAGAAAAAATATTGAATATGAAGGTGTCAATGATATCAATCGTAGTTGGAGCCTTTGGAAGAGATCCCAGTTAACTAGAAAAGAGACTGTGTGAACTAAAATTTAAGGAAGATTTAGAAACACACACTCTATAGAACTGTTTAAATCGACTTTGATATTTAGAAAAAAAAAACATAGAGACCTGAAGAGTATTGCTATTACTCAGACTCAAAGAGCGAAAAACTTGCAACTATTAGAATAATCAGCTAACGTTGATGTGAAAAACCCTCAAGGAGTAAAATGATTATTATAAGAAATATTATCTATTTGAAAAAGACGCTGGTCTTCTTTTAACAAGTGCACAAAATAATGTCCTAAGGACAATTTACTTATAATAAATAACTGATTATTGTCAACAAAAGAGTAACTTACGCAGAGGCAGATATGAAAGCGTTAATCCCATAATAATATAATGATATAATAGTTGTGGCCCCGGAATAGGTCACTAATGAAAACACAAACACGGATATTAGATAACAGATTATATTACACAAGAAATATAGAGTTACATAGAAAATGTAAGAAGTCTCGTACTGTTCGGATAACACCGATATTGATCTGCCCTCTGGCATCGAAATCTCAGCACTAATAACGTTGAGAAGAGTCTATTATGGTAAGATGGGTAAGGCTCCCACAACAATAATATGATATAGCAAACTTGTACAAAATGAGTTTTAGAATAAATAGTACTGGGTTTGAATGGATCCAAAAAATTGTTCAAGATGATTAAAAAATGACTATGCTAAAATAAAAAGCAGGATTCGACGTAAAAATGAAATATATATAAAAATCTTTAAGATTTTGAGATACTAACCGATCACATAATCCCAGTCAGATGACCAGACCTAGTGGTAAATGACAAGAGACAAATCACTTGCCATCTTGTGGAATCTGGCGTTCAGGTGGATTATAATGTGAAAATAAATAATAAAGTGAATAGATAAATAAATACTTGGATTTTTCTCGTTAGCCGAAAAAGCTGACATTAGTATCAACTATTTTTAGTTTGCTTTGAACTGTTTAAAAATATTTCGAAAAGCAACTAAGGGAATTAATTTAGTTTGTTTTCTTTGATTAATGGTACGTCAACCTTCGTGCTAACCATTTCTGGATGAGAACAGCAGTTGTATTAACTAACCCATAGTAGAGAGGATAAGGGGATTCATTCCTTTTCAATGTCTATTAATCCGAAAATGAACGTAATAAAACGACTGGAGTTCGAACTTGTTTACCCCCTGGTTCCAGTACAACACTTAAGCCATTACACCTCGAGGACTCCCCGGGGAAGAAGTGAAGATAATTCAAGGACCGAAACCATAGAGACCACAGCATCGTTAAGATCAGCATTCGCTCGTAAGATACTCGGGATCATTCTTGAAGTGGACCAGAGAAGAACTTAAATGAACCAGGGAACAAGACAGCTAATGACGTTGCATAAGGCATTACATCCCAGAGATGATGTTGACAGACTACAGGTGTCAAGAAAAGAAAAGGGAGGGGACTTGCCGGTATTGAAGACTGTGTTAAATTATCAATACAACAACTTGAAGACTACATAGAAAAGCGTGGAGAAAGACTGACTGCAACCATCAGAAACAAAACTGACAACACAAGGACCAACAGAACGACAATAACCAGAAAATGAAAATGGGAAGAAAAACAACCCTATGGGAGTTTTAGGCGTCTAATAAGTAACATCTGAGAGGAGAAAACAAAGACGTGACTTAGAAATGGGAACGTTAAAAAAGAAACTAAATCTCTCCTAGTA
Organism: Sepioteuthis lessoniana; assembly: GCA_963585895.1. Classification (NCBI taxonomy): domain Eukaryota; kingdom Metazoa; phylum Mollusca; class Cephalopoda; order Myopsida; family Loliginidae; genus Sepioteuthis; species Sepioteuthis lessoniana. The sequence continues at coordinate 55,481 of CAUZXS010002292.1, forward strand.
GCAGCAGCTCAAAACAACGCTATAAGAATGAATCATATCAAAGCTAGAATAGATAAAACGTTGCAAAACAGCAAAAGTAGATCATGTGGTAATAGAGACAAAACAATCAATCAAAAGTAGCAAATTAGCACTGAAGGATTATAAGACTAGATACGACTAGGTGGGCAAAGTGATGCACTGGGAATTGTGCAAGAAATTGAAATATGACCATTCGAATAAACGGTATAGGAACAACCCAAAATTTATCCTGAAGAATAAGACACAAACTACCATGGGATTTTGATATAAAAACGGCCAGAATACTGAGAGGAGTCCAGGAGACTTTAGAAGACTTGTTGTCACTCAAACTACTGTGAAAGACCTCAGCTAACGCTGGTGTAAAAAGCATTCAAGGAGAAAATATTAATAATAATAGAAGAAGAGGCAAAACACGAGTTAATAGTAAGTTAAGAAGATGCCTCAAAGTATCTACATTTGTTGTCTTTCCTGATATGATAATATTTTGCTTGTTTCCAAATAATTAAAAACGTCGGAGTAAAATATTGTGTTTTCTCAGCGAATGAAGTAATCGCGTTGCTATTAGCGTTTGTTGCAAGGCTCTTCATATATATATGAATTGAGCTCTCGGTAGCCGTTAAACAGATGCATGTAAACAATAGTAATTGTGATTTATAACTGTTTAAAATTTACTTCGCTGCTATTAGTTACTCGTGGATGAGAGTTAGAATCTCAGATTGGCGTTTGAGTAAACCGGGTTTCGATCCCAACTACGGGAAGCTAGTATGTCTTGCCAAACTGGTGAGTTCTGATAGAACGAAACAGATCTGTTTGTGGATGACTATATATATATATATATATATATATATATATGTATATATATATATATATATTATCATACAAAGTGTGAGAGCACGTGAGATGCCCTGCCCTCCTCAGCCACCAACCAAGGGTGATAACACAGTTTCGGTAGCTTAAGTTGGTACTGGCGCTACTAAGTAGCTTTTGCCGCCGGATATATATATATATATATATATATATATATATATATATATATATGTGTGTGTGTGTGTGTGTGTGTGTAGAAAAACTGATAACAACGATCCAAGTGGAAGGAATGATTTATTAACGGGTCGATACTATAGCGTTTCGGTTCTACTGAACCATCATCAGGACCATGAAGGGTGATATTAATAATTTTAAGTTAAGCTAATATATATATATATATATATATAAAAACCAAAATGGCTTCCGGAGAAATAGATCCACAACCTCACAAATACTGACCATCCGTAGAATCCTGGAAGGCGTTCAGGCAAAAAACTTACAGGCGACATTACTATTTGTCGACTTTACCAAGGCCTTCGATTCCATACACAGAGGGAAGATGGAGCAAATCCTACTAGCTTACGGCCTACCAAAAGAAACCGTAGCAGCGATAATGATTCTCTACAGAAACACCAAAGTAAAAGTACGTTCACCAGATGGAGACACGGAATACTTCGACATTGTTGCAGGAGTACTACAAGGAGACACGCTAGCCCCGTACCTCTTTATCATCTGTCTAGACTATGTGCTTAGGACTTCGATCGACAAAATCAGAGAAAATGGCTTTGAGCTGACTAAGAGAAGAAGCAAAAGGTACCCCGCAAAAACAATTACGGACGCCGACTACGCTGATGACTTGGCGTTACTAGCGAATACGCCTAATCAAGCAGAGACACTACTACATAGTCTGGAACGAGCTGCAGCTGGCATTGGCCTACATGTCAATGCAAACAAAACCGAATATATGTGTTACAACCAAACAGGCAACATTGCCACACTAGACGGAGCCTCTCTGAAACTAGTCGACAAATTCACCTACCTAGGAAGCAGCGTCTCATCAACCGAGAAGGACATCGACACACGACTGACGAAGGCATGGACAGCTATCGATAGGCTCTCGATCATATGGAAGTCGGACCTAACAGATAAAATGAAACGCTGTTTCTTCCAGGCAGCGGTTGTGTCGATACTGCTATATGGATGCACCACATGGACGCTTACGAAGCGGCTGGAGAGGAGGCTGGACGGAAATTACACAAGAATGTTGAGAGCAGTATTAAACAAGTCCTGGCGACAACACCCCACGAGACTCCAACTATACGGACACTTGCCCCCCATCACAAAAACTATACAAGTTCGACGAACCAGACACGCAGGACACTGCTGGAGAAGCAAGGACGAGCTCAAAAGCGACGTACTCCTGTGGACCCCCACTCATGGATGTGCAAGAGTGGGACGACCAGCACGAACTTACAGCAGCTATGTGAGGACACGGGTTGTAATCCTGAAGACCTGCCGGAGGCGATGAATGATAGGGAGAAATGGCGAGAGACGGTCAGGGATATCCGCGCAGGCGGCGCGACATGATGATGATGATATATATATATATATATATATATATATATATATATATATATATATATTAAAACTGGCCCTACCCCAAGAGAAAAGTAGACAATTTTGATAAAAAACATGAAGTGCGAAAAAAAGTTAAATGTAGCAATTTTCTCTTCACCTCTCAAGTCACCTGACTGGAATTATTTTGACAAAAAGCTGTAAAGCAGAAGTGAGTGACAGATATGTTTGAATTAGTTTGGAATCTTACGGTGATCAATGATTGGGCTTATGGAATACAACGAAATGTCTCGGGTCTAAACAATTAAACAGAAGCTTCTACGCAAAAAGTAGTAACTTTAGTGAGTAACGAATGGATATTCAAACCAAATAGGTTTAAAAGAAAAAAAATGTGTGCTGGACTAATTTAAAATATAGTAAGTTTTAAACAAGTGTGAATTAATTGTTTTTCGTGGCAAGCTTAAGTGCCTTTTTTATTATCAGATTACCTGGTCACATATTTGACAGAAGCGTAGACAATAATCAGGCAATGGTACTTGAATTGTCACATTGTACTACCCATGACAAATAACATATCTAAATCCAAATCAACGTGGACTGAGAATCATGATCAGAGCTTACTCCAATGATAACCCACGTGAGGGAACCTTTGGCATCCTGTGCATTTTGGTTATTCTAATTTCAGGAACACAAACAACTCACAATGCAACTACTCAACTGAATTAAAGCAACGGACAAAATGGTCTAGTGAAAGCAGCAAAAATGTTCTTCACTGTTATTCTCTGAGTGATTGTTCACTCAGGGAGTATAGAAAAAGAATGACAGAAATTTGTTCTGAATCCGATAGATTTAACACAACCAGCCGATCAAGCTCAAATGATAGGAAAGAAAGATCGGTTTCCTGATCTTTAGATACTAGAAATATGTGGATCAGTAAACAGTGAAGGATATGAACAAGATCTCCCTCTCCAAATCAAAACAGAAAATACTGAAAAGTAAGTGGGCACTTGCCAAATTGAAACACATTATACTGAAAACCGAAAAGACACAGACCCCAACACATCAAAATAAATGTTAATGCAAAAAACAAAATAAATGTAGATATGGTTTTCTTTGGTTTGATGGCATATCAGACATGGTAGATTATTTAATGCCAAATTAATTTGAATGCATATAAACAGTTCTATTTCAAACAATTCAGTTTCGCCGCAAAACACAGTTTAAATGTAAAAACAAATCTTTTTCAAACAATTCAATTTAGAGTAAGTATTGTTTTTTGTTGTTTACTCACAGGTAAACGTCGAAAGAGTTTAGTTAAATTTGACCCATAGGGAAGACCCTATCAGGTGCTACCACTCCAAACCAGAGTAGACCTGGGAACAATGGCAATAAATCGGTACACCACACTGCATTACTCGAGCCTCACTATTAGATTGTTTAGGGTCATTTCTAGGTCATACTTTGGGGAGGGGAGTCTTACTCCTCTGCAGAGATGCAGCCGGAAGGTCCAAATAAATGTAGAATTAATTAAGAAAATCATGGCTGAAAATGGAGACTGTATTCCAATCCCTCATAAATCAATACAGGAAAAATATTTCTAAAGGAACGGAAACGTTAAGAAATTATTTAAAAAATATTCCTACACGCCATATAACTGAAATAAACGAGCTTATTTATGCTGGAGTTAAATGAATCTGTTATAAAATCAGTGTTTTTCCAAAGGAACATGAACATGAACACACAAGCTGGATTTGAAATTAGGCAAGAAGGACAAGTAAAGAAACTGATACGAGCAGATGTGCTATAAAAGGAAGAACATTCAGGGATATTTAGGGATAAAAAGATTAAAACAAAACAGTCTGATAATAAAACTTTAAGAGATAAATCAGAAGATATTGGCATCTAAATGAAGATTTAAATGATACCCAGACAGGATCAAGCAATACAAACAAAACAGGTCACTCCAAAATACCGAAAGAAAATTCTACCAACAATTAGGTAGATAATGCACGATGACAAATCAACAACCTGGTGTAAATAAAGCAAAAATATTTCGGTGTATAATATGATAACATAAATAATCTAACAGATATATCGAATCAATAAATTCCATTGAAAATCAATAACAAGGACACAAACAAGGCACTAGGATAAACATACACTTTGAATCGCTCTCAACACTACTCAAGTAAGTACTGTATTCGAAATCACCAGGCCATGTAGGCATAGATGGATTCTAATTTTCAAAATTCTCATACATGCATGACAGGCTGGCTCTTGAAATGGATACATACTTAGAAGCAGGGATGATTGAATAGATGGCTAAGAGGAAAATTACCCTGGTCCAGAAAGACTCCCTATAAGAGATCATTACAGAAACAATAAAAAGATAATGTATCTGCCTAAGATGTGGAGTATCCTAACTGCACAGTTTAGTGAGGAGATATATAATAGGCTAGTAAGCCGTGAACGGCCGCCCCAAGAATAGAAAAGATGCCGCAAGGAAACAAAAAAAACTGATGACTTACAGTTCATTGATCAGCACATCCTCAAGAAGAGCCAAATAAATTGCCTGAAAGAGTACTAGATATGTTAGAATTTGCTATCACTCAGACTTTAGAGAAAATCACCCATTAAAACATATGGGAAAGCCCTAAAATAGTAAAATAATAATCAATTCGATGACGTCGATTGATTCAGCCGAAGCTTACTAAACAAATTAAACCTGAAATTCAATTAGTTGGAAGCCTGTGCTGAATAAACATATTTTTCGAAAACGATGATAAAAGGATTCATAAATTTCTAAGCTAAACATTCACCGAAAAGCATTACTGAGATTTTGAAATCAATTTTTCCTCTTTCAAGACTGATATCACAAAGTTACCACGCCTTACCAAGCATTCTATTTACTTATAGCTTGATTGGTTGGTTTGGTTTCTTTGTTTAATGGCATATCAACCTTTGTAGGTTATTTAATGCCAAAGCTATTATCCTAGAAGAACAGTTGTGGTACTATTTAACCAATAGCTGGGAGGATAAGTGGGTTCATACCTTTCCCAAGGGTATTTGCCCGAAAGTGAACGTAATAGCGCGACTGGAGTTCAAAATCACATTCTACGATTTCGCAGACCATCGCTTTAACCATTACACCACGAGTACACCCCCACTTATAACTTGAGTAGAAGAGATGGATCAATGATTTCACCAAAGACGTAACAAAGAAATGAAATGTAAACAGGTTCGTTTAGGATGAGGAGTGGACTCATCGTTTCTTTTTCCTAGGACGATAACTGTCACACTAGGAATAATGTATAGACGAGCAACAAGAAGTAACAGAAGGTTTACTCAATTAAATGCGCACATATCGTTGCTGGACAAAATGTCTTCATTATTTGTAATAAATAAATGCTTTAAACAATGGCAACTATAAACTATTAGAATATCCCATGAATTGCGATTGTCTAGATAAGTGAATTAACATACAAATTTACATGATCCAATTAGCTGGGACTGTAGAATACACTGACTGCATTTTGGCAGAGGGGTAAGACTTCCCCTGCAAGTGTCCTCGACATGACAAAAAACAATCTGTGTACTTACGCTTAACTGAATTACTGGAAATAGATTTGTTTATATGTCTAAAATGAATTTGGAATTAAATAATCAACTATTGTTGATATGAGATAAAACCAAACCAAAATGTATATTTTAATTGTTTAACAATAATAATTATATCAAAATCATATACAGGAGATTATATCAGTGTGTGTGTGTGTGTGTGTGGGCATTAATCCCATTTGGTTTTCACCGGATCCAAAAGTTTTTCTTTCGTGCATACATGTGTGAGGTTTCTCGAGGATTGGTGTCGGATTGTTGGTCCCAAGCCACCATTGTGAACCTCATTGTCTACAACTGTTTATCGAACTTGTAACTGAGGATTTTTCACAGTTTTTCGACTTACCAATCGGGACTTCTCTGATCGAATACAGAGACGTTTGGATGGCCTGCAACCTGGCTCATCAGTGACCAGTGAGTAGCTTGCCGTGGAATATCAACAGACAAAGACGCCATAACAACGAGAAGCCACTGTGTTCCAGGCAAATGCAGTTCTGTATCGGTAAGTGTTGGAGCAGCTATAGCGTCGAACAATCAATTTAACAACCGTCTCGTTTTGATGAATACCAGGGTGTTTATGTGGGAGCATGGAATTGAGTTCATGCTGTAGAAGTGTAGAGTTTACACGCGCCGTAGTGGGCCGTTTTACGTATCAGTTGGGGCTAATCTCGAACAATCCGACGCAAGCTGCAGCACATCTTTAGCAAAATGTTCAAAGATCATAATGCCAACTTAAAAGGTTAATTCTGTATGTCTAAAACTACTACGACCGCGTCAATTGCAACTTTTTTGTGATAAAAGATATATACGAACAGGAAAGTCGTGACGTAAACCACATCATAACGGAATCCAGTGCCACAGCATCAATGTTTACTCAAGATGAAAGAAGCATATTAGAAATGATAAGTAAAATCCTGGAAAAAGTGAAGAAAGCATTAATATCACGAAGGAATCAAACCTGGAAAAGAATGAAGTTGGAAACCGAAAGAAAGAATGAATTCTTACGAAATATCTCAAAAGACAACATCAATGAAGTGAACAATTTAATTTATGCATGAGCAAAATAAGTCAGTGAAAGTATTGAGTCCCACAAAGGGACCTAAATACAAAAGTAAGAGCAAAAGTTGTATGGGAGAGGAGAATTGAAGAACAAAATAAAAAAAAAAGGAAAATAAAACAAAGAAAAACTATGAGAATATGCAAAATTACTAAGGAAAGAAAAGTACTCGAGGAAAAAAAAATACGCGGAAATGCAAAATTACTCAGGAAAGAAAATATAACTTGGACAAAAAAACCGATGAAATGTAAAATGAAAAAGAAAACATAACAAGAAAAAAATACGTTGAAAGGCTAAATGACTAAAAAAAGAAAAGCATACAAGGACACGCTGAAATGGAACAACTGAAGAAAAGGCAAAAAAAAAAATAAATAAATAAATAAATAAATAAAAACAGCAGAGGATACATATAATATTACTGGAAGAAATACGCCGAAATATTACAGTAACTGAAGAGTGATGCAAACGATTCTATATGATTTAACAATACAAACAAAACTGGATGTTCTTACATATCGCAAGAAAATTCTGCCGATAAGTTATGTAGTGAGAGAGTTTATCATATAAAAAATGATTGCAGCAATACAATAGAAGGAAAGCAAGAGGAGACACGGCTTTGAGGGAATTATGCAAGAGATTAAAATTTGGTGATCGTTAGAAATTTTATATTCGGAAACCAGAATCTATCCAAGAAAAAGAGGCGTTTAAGATCTATGGGCCTTTGAAATACAGATAAACCATAAAATTCAAGCTGGAAGAAAAGTCCGGGTTAATTAATTATAAAAAACGAAATTGTCAGCTTACAGATTTTGACGTTTATGTGGATTGAAAGCAATTTGTCGAAAATACTTGGATCTTTTCAAAGAGTTGTATGACAGTTGATAATAGACATGGCGGTCTTTCCAATTGTAATTGGTGCCCTTGCAACAGTTCCTAAATGTCTCACAAACAAGGGGAAGAACTTTAAATCAGAAGAAAAATCGAGTCCCTTAAAACCCTTGACAAAATATAGATATGGTTTAATGATTCTTTGATTGGTTGGTACCTTATGACATATCAATACTTGAGGGTTATTTAATGCCTATATATATATATATATATATATATCAACTACTTAAAAAGTCGAAAGAATATCCATTGTTACAGTCAATTCTCTGAAGAAAATGAAGGGTCTCATAAGATCACATATATATATATATATATATATATATAGTCATCCACAGTCTGATCTGTTTCGCTCTATCAGAACTCATCAGTGTGGCTAGTCGGGCTAGATTCCCGATGCTGGGATCGAAACCCGGTTGACTCAAACGCCAATCCAAGATTCTACCCACGGGGATGCCAGCGCCAGCGAAGTAAAATTAAACGGTTATGAATCACAATTGTTATTGTTTACATATATCCGCTTAAAGGCTACCGAGAGCTCGATTCATACGAAGAGCCTTATATATATATATATATATATATATATATATATATATATATATATATATATATATATATACGTGGTGTATTAAAAAAGTTTCCAGACATTTTTGTATAGGTATTTAAATTTGGCGTAGACTCTTGAAAATTCAATATGCTATTGCTATACATCTTATGAGATGACTGACAATTTTTTTATGATTTCAGGTTCAAATCAACAGCTACAGCAGCAATTGGTATAAACCCTACTAAAACCTGATTATCACAGTTGGTGAATTTCAAAAATGCAATATGGACGTGAGGACACTTCATAAGAATGATATGCAATAAAATTATGTTTTAAATTTGGAAAAAATGCCACAGAAACGTATGGCATGCTTCAAACTGCTTTTCAACCATCTTGCATGAATCGAGCATCAGTTTTTGAGTGGCGTAAGAGATTCAAGGAAGGCAGGAAAATTGTGAGGGATGATGAGATGTGTGGGAGGATAGAGGAAGTCAGAACACCAGAGTTGATTGGCTAAAGGATTATGGTTAATATGTTGAGGTTTTAAGTGAGTTCAGGAAGAGATTCAATCGGAAGAGGCCAGCACTCTGCAAATCGGGTCAGTGGGATTTCCACCATGACAATGCACCAGTCCACAACTCCATCCTTGTCACTGACTATTTGACCAAAATGGGCGGCTAGACAGTTCCTCACCCTTCCTATAGTCCAGACCTTACTCCCTGTGACTTTTGGTTATTCTCAAAGGACAGAGGCTGTCGTTATGAGACAATTGAGGAGATGAAAGCGGCTGTAACGAAGGTCATTGTCACACTCACACAAGAGGATTCCGTGGGGCCTTCCAGAAGTTGTTGGAACGGTACAATAAGTGCATTGCAACCGGAGGAGATTACTTCGAAGGGGACTAGAGTTTCATGTGAGTACTATCAATAAAAAAAAGTCTGGAAACTTATTTAATGATCCTCGTATATATATATATATATATATAAATATATATATCTAGCAACACTGATGAGTTCTGATAGAACGAAACAGATCTGACAGTGGATGACTATAGAGATATATATTCCCCTACCGTAGGGTTGAGTTCTCTGGCGAAGAAGTAATCGTGTTGCCATAAAGCGTATATTGCAAGCCTCTTCATATATGAATTGAAGTCTCGGTAGCAATTGAACAGATGTATGTAAATAATAGTAATTGTGATTCATAACTGTTTATACGATTAGAAAGCGAATAGTTTGTAGGAAATTTCATATTTAAACTTGCAAGAACTCTTTTGTTTTAACAGAGTTAAATGCTTTCAATTATTTACACTATTAATAATATTCAAAATTCATCATTTGTTTGCAATCAGTTATATGTTTTCAAGCATTATGATCTCTGCGCAATTGACACTCAGCCATCACCTTCAAGCAACGTTAAGATTAAATGATCCTGTGTACTATTTTCCTAATTGTTAGTACAATCCTATCAGTGTAAAGCCTTGAACAACTGATTGATCAGTTCCGGCTTTTCCAACCACCCGTCTAGCATAGTAAGGGCTTAATTCGAGTGTTGTTTGTGATTTATCCATTTTGGTCAACGGGTCAAGAACTGTTCAGCCAACAGCATCTCATCATCAAGTGAAAATATGACGGAATAGATATTTTTAATCAACAGAAAAAGACAACTGAAACAGTCTCCTATAAAAAGATTTGAGAAAAATTTCATCTAAATTAAAAAAAAAAATGAATATAAAAAACAACTTAGGTTTTTACTTTGCAGTAGCGTAGAAAGAATACTAGAACAGAGGATCTTTTTCGTTATGGAAATACATATTACGTATAAAGAAGGTCAAAGAATATATCGGTCGGAAAGACATGGTGAAGGTAAAGAAAGAAAGAAAGAAAAATTGGACTTTGCAGATAATTCTTTGAATATTAATGAACCTGTTGAAAACTACTGAGAACATTTAATCGCGTTGTTAACACTGTAGTTATAGCCAGATTTATCTTTTGTTACGTAGGTTCATATTAATAATTACAGTGTTATTTAGTAGATCGATTTAATAGTTCTTTTTTCATCTTTTTATTACTAGAAAATGATTATTTTTCGTTTGTTCCCACTTAAAAGGCAGCAGTAGAGCATTAAAACATAAAGACAAAAGCAATGCAATTGCTTGTTTTCATGCTTCACAGCAGTTCTGTTTTTACGTTATGCAAGAAGGAAGCAAGTTAAGTCCGGATCACCGGGACCTTTAGGAAAAGACATTACATGAAACTTTACGCGAATATTAATTATCTTTTATAGGAAAACATTGAGGTACTAAAGAAAAGACTCAAATAAACGAGAAAATTTAAACTAGTATTTCTGCATATTTCTTTTTTATATTTATATCAGGATGAAATAAAATAAATTAAAAACAAAAAAAAACATAGTTTATTTTACAGCATAATCATTAGAATTTGATTGATTGATTGATTCATCTTAACGGCATGTCGAACGGTTTTGGGTAAGTTTCTCTCAAGAGGTTCGGGAATTACTTTGCCTGAACATTTATATCTATTTTTTTTTCTGTAGCTGTTTCTTATGATTGATTTAGTTAGGTGTGGTTTTATGGCATATCAAGTATTGTTGGTTATTTAAAGTCAAATCCATCTCATACATATAAACACTTCTACTTCAAATAATTAAGTTTAGCATAAGTACACAGTTTAGTTCTATTTTTCCCATAAATAGGTTTGGTTTGGTTTCTTTCTTTAATGGCATATCAACTCTTTTTAGGTTATTTAATGCCAAAGCCATTCTCCTAGAAGAACAGTAGTGGTACTATTTAACCCATAGCTGGGAGGATAAGGAGTTCATACCTTTACCAAGGGTATTTACCCGAAAGTGAACGTAATAGCGCGACTGGAGTACGAACTCGCTTACTACGATTCCGCAGTCCATCGCTTTAACCATTATAACACGAGGACACCCCCTTCCATGAATAGGACCCTATCAGATGCTACCACTCCAAGCTAAAGTGACCCTGAGGGCAACGGCAATGAAGGGGTAATCCGCTTTCCCCAACGTTCAAGCATTACTGAAACCCTACCATCCGACTGTTTAGTGTCGTATCCAAGACACTTTTGTTGGGAGAGTTTTACCCCTCTGCAGAGATGCAGTCGGTGTATTCAACACCCTCAGCTAACAGGGCCATGTTTCTGAATATATCTTTACATGCTGTTATATAATATCAGGTATTACTCTCTCACAATACCTTAACACTTAAAATTACGTGATTTCTAGAATTCATTTCTCCCGAGTATTAGTAATAAAACATGAAAGTAAAAATTCCGCTCTCCAGATGGAGACACAATCTAGTTCGACATTGTAGTAGGTGTGCTGCAAGGAGACACATTAGCTCCATACCTCTTTATCATCTGCCTAGACTGCATATTTAGAACATCTTTTGATAAAATGAAAGATAACGGCTTAAAGCTGGCAAAGGAAAGAAGCAGAATATACCCCGCATAAACAATTACGGACGCGGACTACGCCGATGACATAGCGCTTCTGGTAAATACACCCACCTAAACAGAAACCCTGCTACATAGTCTGGAGTGAGCAGTTGCTGGCATAGGACTCCATTTCAATGCATACAAAGAGGCGACATCTCCACACTAAATGGTAGTTCTCTGATAGTAGTTGATAAGTTCAGCTACCTCTAAAGCAGTGTCTCATCAACCAAGAATAGCATCAACACGCGACTAGCAAAGGCATGGACAGTTTCGATAGGCTATCAGTCATATAGAATTCAGAACTGACCGCTAAAATAAAATTCATTCTTCCTTGCAGCAATCGTGTCGATACTGCTATATGAATGCACTATATGGACGCTAACTAAACGTATGGAGAAAAAGCTTGATGGCAATGACAAAGAATGCTGCGAGCAATATTAAGGGACTCCTGGAGGCAGAACCCGACAAAGCAGCATCTGTACGGACACCTACCACCCATCACGAAAACTATCTAAGGTAGACGAACCAAACATGCGGAAGACTGCTGGGGAAGTGTGGGTGAACTTATAAATGACATACTCCAGTGGACCCCTTCACATAGACAAGTAAAGGCAGGACAACCAGCTAGAACCTGTATACAAAAGATCTGTGCCAATGCAGGATGTGAACTTGAAGACCTACCGGGAGCGATGGACGATACAGAAGGATGGCGAGATAGTGTCAAGGAGATCCGTGCTGGCGGCATTACATGCTCATGGTGAATATTAGTTATTCTGAAATCTATTTCGGAAACCACCATATCGCAAATATTGTTAAAATTTAGATTACATCAACTGACAAATTGTTTCGATCAGATGTAAAAAACTGTTGTAAGTGCAAAAGATCGATAAGGGTTTAATAAAGACTTATCAAGCAAATGCATCTAAACAATATATACATTTTATACAGTAACTAGATATGTGTTAAATTATATTTTTTTCTTGAACTTTCATTGGGAACCACGCTCATTTATATATATATATATATATATATATATGTGTGTGTGTGTGTGTGTGTGTGTGTGTGTGTTTGTGTGTGTGTGTGTGTGGAATGTCCGAAATATTACAGTCAGATTTCGGTTACTTTGTTTCAATGACATACACCAATTATCTTCGGTTACCGTTGATATGTAACTATTTGGGTTTAGCCCAAGAAGAGGATGTCTATATTAAAAAATTATATCGATAATTGAATACTCATTAAGATTAATACATACTGAATAAAAGAATGTATGAAAACCATAAAATGGAGTAAAATCAGAATGAACACGCATATGCACTCAATCACACACACAATCACACACACACACACACCCATATATATATATATATATATATGTGTGTGTGTGTGTGTGTGTGAGTGTAAAAAATTGTTTTTTTTTTGTTGGTTCAAAGATAAAAAAAAGTAAATATTTCAAAAGGTATAGGTAGACCTATTCATTTCATTTACATACTAGTTTATATATATATATATATATATATATATATATATATATATATATATATATATATATACGAAGAATATTAAATAAGTTTCCAGACTCCTTTCGTATGAGCACTTTCATTGATAGTACACACATTAAACTCGAGTCCCTTTCGAAGTAATCTCCTCCGGCTGCAATGCACTTTTGTACCGTTCCAAAAATTTCTGGAAGGCCTGTCGTCATCCCTGCCTTCCTTGAATCTTTTATGCTTCTCAAAAATTGATATTCGATTCATGCAAGATGGTCGAAAAGCATTCCATACATTTCTGTTGCGTTTTTTCTAAGTTTAAAACAGAATTTATTGCATATCGTTCTTATAAAGTGTTCTCACGTCCAGATTGCATTTTTGAAATTCACCAGCTGTGATAATCAGACTTTAATAGGATGTATTCCAATTTCTGCTGTAGCTTTTGATTTGAACCTGAAATCATAAAAATTGGTCTGTCATCTCATAAGATGTATAGCACTAACATACTGAATTGTCAAGGGTTTACAACAATTTTAAATGTCTGTACAAAAAAAAATATCTAGAAACTTATTGAAGCGCCACGTATATATATATATATATATATATATATATATATATATATATATATATACCTCTGAAGGTGAGTTTTATATGGGAGTACGTACTGATTGAAAACTCTTTCGTATGTATTTTTGTATGGGTGAGTCCGTATATCTTAAGAGCGAGTGAACGAGAGAGAAAGACACGGGGATAAATAGGCAGTGAAAAGGGCGAATAAGAGATCATTTGTATATACAATAACTAATTTTAAAACGCACGAAGGTTATATAACATGGCTGATTAAATTCATTACCGAAAATAATATTTGCTCATAAGATATTAATTTCTTCTTCCAAACTGTGGCATGCCAGTGACAAGATATTATCTCAGGTTTTAATGCAGCCTATGAAAAAGCATTATCCGAAGACATTAGCATCTCTTTAATAACTATTGTCAAGATGTTAACCCCAGATTGACTGGTCAGTCGATAATAATATGGTGTTCAAG
>CAUZXS010002292.1:72500-75000 GCA_963585895.1 Sepioteuthis lessoniana
ATTGGCGAAGTAAGCTGTTTGATTTTGGGAATAAATATCAGATAATTTTATATTTCAAAATCTTTTCAGATTTCGTCCAAAATTCTGGAAAGTTTGATTGACAGGCGATACCCCGTGGCGTTGTAAGCAAGTTAGATTTCCAGTCATACAATTACACTCCCTTTGTGACTAATGATAAGGGAAACCACAGAATTCCAAAAAAATTCCATCCTTTTCTTGTGTAAATAAATGAAGACACACAAATTACTTTTCATGGTTTATTTTTGTATGTTTTTTTTAATTTTCGAGTCATGTTATTGGGTTCATTTTGATAATAAACTTGATATCTAAATCAGGCAAGGACATAATTTTTCAAAAAATTGGGCCACAGGAAATAAGGCTCATAATCAGGTTAGGCGCAATACTAAAACCTTCAAAATTATTCGTTAAAGGTACCTCAAACAGTTTAACAATATGAAACCTTAAAATCAAAAATCTTCTTTAGAAATATAAAACTATTGATTTATTCTATCTTCGGTAAATACATTTTCTATAAAACTTGAAGCATTGATATAACAATATCATTGATATCAATGTGATAACAGACGCTACTGCCATGATATATTAGAAAATAATTTAACAAACAAAACAAAACAAAAAACAAAACAAAAAAAAGAAAACGAATATTTGAAAAATCAAAATGTTATATTTAAACATAATCCGAGAATAGAACAAAAATGAATATATATATATATATATATATATATATATATATATATATATATATATATATATATAAAATTAACTTAAATCGCGAGTCGGAATTCTCCTACTAAAGTTTCACCTTAACGGCTCATCAGGGAGTCTCATACCGACTATATATAGAGAGAGAGTGACAGAGACAGACAGGGAAAGAGAGAGAGAAAGAGAAAAAGAGAGAGTGTGTGTTTGAATGAGTTAATGCTTGCAACCAATCGAGAAAAATAAAATTTAATAAATATTACTCGTGAAATAAGGCGGAAAGAAGTGCAGGCCACATGCGGCCCACGGGTTGTAGCTTACCGATGACTGATATAAATCCTCCTCTTAATATATGCAATATATAGCAGTGTTTGGTTACAACAGAATGTCACCCGATACATATTAAAGTCATAACTCTACGATCATTGAATATTTTGCCCAAAATTTCCATTGGGAAAGATTACACAATATAAATGATTTTCTGCCTCTGTTCAAGCAGAAATAACAATATTTGTAACATTGCTTGCACAACTTTACAAGTTCAGTGAACGATATAGGCTAAAAAATATTTATAGTAACCCGTGTGGCTGTAAGCAGTTATCTGGTTTGAAACGAAAATAAATTTATTCTGTCAGAATCCAAAAAGTTGAATCTGAACAGAAGCGAATATCTGTCACTACAGATGGAAATACAGATAAGCTCTACTGGTTACAGAGAAACATAATTTTTATATTCGAAGGAGCCGAAGAGTCCCAGAAAATAGCTTGAAAATATTTTTTTTATTGATACACCCTGCTTCAAAAGTATTTAGATAGAAAAAGTATGTCTTTACGTTAGAATATTATTTTCCAAATTGCTTTAAAATTTTTACCATTCTATCGACAGTATTTACATGCTGACGATGTGCTTTGGAGAACACAAAGAGTTTTGTTCTAGGAATGACACTTAATATCAGATGGTGAGGCTCCAGTTCTTGAGATTTTTGGAGTGTATAGTACCCCTTCGTTACCGATAGACCTAAGTCAACTCTGATACGGACTCGTACAAGCTCTTATAGAACTTCTATGTCTAGAAACTATTCAGATTTAGTTGAAATATCTGCTCTAAATACCCATCAATAATTTGTATTAGAAAGTATTACTTGAAGCTATAAATGTAAAGGAATGACTATTAATAGTTACTTAAAACTAAGTAATTATTTGTATTAAATAGGAATCATTGATATATAACTATATGTAAAAACTCATAAAGTCACAGAACACAAAATATTGAATATTAATGTAAAAGTATAGCAATTTACGACACAGTAAACTTAAAATAAACCAGGTTGAATTGACATGCCGTTAACTTAAATTAATCTTAAAATTTTGACAGAAGTTTACCACTTTTATTACAATTCAAAGAAAAAAAAACACCTCTACGCAGCTCCTCACTGTCTAGATTGATGGCCCATGTGATTTGCGATGAATAGGAAATAGATAAATATTAAGATAAAATACTTTACAAATTAGTTATTGACAAATACATCATCAATTTAATTAAATAAAAGATTATTTAGAAAAATCAGTGTTGTAAATTGTATACATAAGGTACCAAAGGAAATTTAGAAGGTTTGATTGGCGAAGTATTAAGGCATATCAACCATTGTAGGTTATTTAATGCCAAATACCCTTTATGCGTATATATTAAATATATGATCTGCAAACACATTTTATTCATAACATTTTTAAATGTTCCCTAGCTCTTCCCTTTACACACACTGAAATGGTTTCAAGCATTT
>CAUZXS010002292.1:80000-97826 GCA_963585895.1 Sepioteuthis lessoniana
GATTCCGGTCATGACTATCGAAAAGGCGCGAGACGAAAGGGTCACTATAGTTTAGTTTTAATCTTTTACTCTGATTCAATAAAATCATTCCCATAATTCTAGTGATTATAAAAATTTGTGGTAAAACATATATATATATATATATATATATATATATATATATATATATATATATATATATATATATATCCGATCTGTACATAATGATAATGATGAGTAACATAGTCCGAATATTCTAAATAATATGATTTGATTCTGTAACCGAATCATGAAAGCGCCTTTTAATACACAAGAAAAACCGAGCTATTTTCTTTGTACATCCATGCTAATGTACTGAAAGCACTTTTGGAGACTAGTGAAATAGATCGAAAGTTTTGCATATAAAGTCACTCTTTCTCGCACTCACTCTTTCTCCCGTCTCTATCTTGCAATATATATATATATATATATATATATATATATATATATATATAATATATATATATATATATAAACTACTTATGTTCATCGAAGTCACCTCGGCAACCTGTCATGTTTAATAAGCTCGTGTAGCACATTCTTACTACTTAATTGTGAGTTTGGTTCTCAATAGGTACCTTATGATTGTGGCCTTGTGCCCAAAACTAGCACAGTTTGATAAATACTTATCTATGTTGATAGGCGTGCAAGGAGAATGCCTCATTCCTACACAACTGCTTTACTGCTACGTGTATACAATATACGATTAATTGGCTATGTTTTATTTTTCTGCCAGTCGAGTTCAAAACTTTGCAACAAAAGAGGCAATTTATTCCGTGGCTGCTGGTGAATATGAGTTAGATCATTGAACGCCGTACAATCAAGCCCAACTTGGTCGTAGCCCTATGGCTATGCTTCCTTTAATGAAAATAAAAAAAAAATAGTAGAAATGCAGGAATAATTAAAAGGAAACCACTTGGAATAATCGTGTGATATCCACCCAGTTGTCTCATTCAGGCTGCCAAAACTTTTGACCATTAAACGTACAAGAAGCTTGACACACAATGTCAACTTCATTCTGAGAAATAATCAGAGATATCTTTTTTCTTTCATAAGGCTTTCGATGTCGAGAGATATATTCCATTATATTTCTTATATTTTGAGGTATCTCTGATTTTAATCTTCTTCTAATTTTACTATTTTTTTCACGTTATCATTTATTCTCTCTTTTATATGATTGCTTAATATTTCACTTGAAAACCTTTGTCATCATTACGCTGCAAATATTCAAACAACATTTCACTCATACAAAGGATTACATGCTCATCCTATCATATACCATTTATCATCTTTAGTCCCCTGGGATTGCAGAAAACACTAACTGCAACTCTGCAGAGGAGTAAGACCCTCTCCCACTTCCAACGAGTTAAAAGGATTTGACATAAAATCATCTGATGCTGAGGCCACAATCCGGAGCTTTGACGAATGTGGAGTACCCCCTTCATTTCCATTGCTCCTAGGGCCAATCTAACTCCGACTGGTAGTACCTGAAATGATCCTATCTATGGGTCAATTAGAACAATTTTTCATTTAAACTGCGTGCAAACAAATGACATACGTTTAATTGAATTGTTAGAAATATATATTTATACTATATATTCATAATGTATATTTATAATATTTATTTATTTAATAACTATAACTTTATTTTATAACTATAACATATATAATATTAATAACTATAACTTTATTTTATAATTATAACATATATGAAATATATATGGTTCGTTGAGCATTTCACTCTACGTAAACAAATGTCTTACGTTTAACTGAATTGTTAGAAATAGATATTTATATGATGTATTTATTATACATATCTATCGTATTCATTTATTTAATAGATTTATACTATATAAAAAATATGCATAACTCTTTGAGCATTTAACTGTCCGTAAACAAATGCCTGATGTTAAATCAAATTGATAGTGGTAATTTATTAAGATTTTCTTTGATATGGCACAAAGCCACATAAATAGGGTTCCCAGTGAGATTCGAACACACTTTTGTAGGTGTGCTAGTTATAGTTAAACTGCGAACCCTTAAAACCACCACAGGTTCCCAATTCGAATTGTTAGTGATACATAGAAATACTTGGAAACTTTAAATTGTAGGCAAAAATGGGCAATGTTGAAAATGATTATTAGATATTGAATAACCATACCTGGAGTTCTTTAACTGTGGATCTAATTAATATTTTTGATATTAAATATTAATAATAATATTTGGAAACATTTTCAAGTGTCAAAAATACAATTAGTGTCCAACACTTAAAACCGTTTAACTATATGCGAAATAGAACTAATGGTATCACGTAGCAAAACTTGGAACAATTTGATTGGTTGATCGGTTGGTTTGTTGGTTGATTAGTTGGTTTTTATGGCATATCAACCTTTCTAGGGTATTTAAATCCAAATCCATTTTAATGCAAATACTCAATTCTGTTTCAAACAATTCAGTTTAGCATGAGTACACTGTTTTATTTTCACAAATATTTCTATTTCAAGCCATTCGTTTTAGTCAAACAGTTCCATTTCAAACAACTGAGCTCAGCTTAAGTACACAGTTTAATTCTATCCAAATCCATTTATATAAATTATCAGTACAATTTCAAACAATTCAGTTTAGCATGAGTACACACTTTAGTTGTCAAAACATTTCTACTTCAAGCTTTCGGATAATTTAAACAGTTCTAATTCAGCCAATTCACTTTAATATAAGTATGGATTTAGTTTACACACAGTTCTATATTACACAACTCAGTTTCAATGTCAAAAACAGTTCCATTTAAAGAAATTCAGTTGAGTATAAGTACGGAATTTAATCGTCAAAAACATTTATATTTCAAGCTATTCAGATTAGTCAAACAGTTCTAATTCAAACAATTCAGTTTAGCATGTGTATGCAGTTTAGTTCTATTCAACCCATAGATAGGGCCCTACCAGGTGCTACTATTCCAGGCTAGCGTGGACCTGAGAGCAATGACAAGGAAGGAGTACTCTGCATTCTCCAAAATCCCAGCATAACTGGAACCTCACCATTAGAGTATTTAGTGTCATATACAGGACACTCGTTTGGAGGCGACGTTCTAACCCCTCTGCAGAGATGCAATCGGTGTATTCTACAGCCTCTACTCCGTGCAAATGAAGGAATAGAATTGAATAAAAGAATAAGTAATAAATATGAATACTTGTAACCACCTAACACATACGCACAAAGAAATGATTAATATCAAATACTATTATCGATTTTACATAGCAATAACTGAAAGTATTTAAATGTGAAGAAACAGTCGCAATACTTAATAATCAGCAAACAAATTAACTATATTTCATTTAAAAACAAAATTTTTTACAAATTACATATCATATAATACACGCAAAGAAATGAGTTATGTTAAATTATTTTTTTTCTGTATCATAGCAATTCTTGAAATCATTTAACTGTGCAAACAAATGATTGATAGCAAATAGAATTATCCGTGTTTTATAGAACTTGGAAATATTTAACTAAGTGCAAAAAATGTCCCTAAGCTTATTTAAAAGTGTCGTTTAAAAGTATGCGTCCAAAAGAATCATATCTTGAATACATTCATGTATAAAAAGAATTATTTGTATTAGAGAACAATACTTGAAACTTGCCCAGTAAGCTGGGGCTGGAGAATACATTGACTGCACCTCTGCAGAGGGGTAAGACCCCCCTAAAGAGTGTCCTGGATAGGACACTAAACAATCTGATGGTGAGGTTCCAGTAGTTCTGGAGCTTTGTGGAATGCAGAGTACCCCTTGCCATTGCTCTCAGGTCCACTCTGGCCCGGAGTGGTAGCACCTGATAGGGCCCTATCTATGAGTTAAATAGAACTAACAGCATACTTATGCTAAACTAAATTGTTAGATTAAACTGAATAGCTTGAAATAGAATTTTTTTGACAATTAAACCGTACTTACATTTTAACAACTTATGCTTAACTGAATAATTTGAAATAGAACTATTCTTCGACATTAAAACTGTATTTACTCTTAACTGAATTGTTACATATAACTGCTTGAATAGTTCGAAATAGAAATGTTTTTGACAAACTGTGTACTTATATTAAACTGAATTGTTTTAAATAGAACAGATTATTCACATAAAAATGGATTTGGCGTTAAATAACCTCTAAAGGTTGATATGCCATAAAACCCAACAAACCAAACCAATACTTGAAACAATGTGTAGAAACAATTATACTTCATTGTGAGCAAAAAAATGAATACTATCTTATTTAAAAATAAAATAGCTAACAAACAACAAATCATATATGCATAACCATTGAAATGTGAGCAAGAAAATGACTGATGCCAAATCAAGTTGCGACTGGAACATAGTAAGATCCTAATTGCCATCAATCGAAGATCTTTTGACACGGAGTGATAATATCTTTTAGGCTCTGATCTATTGTTAAAGGAATCTTTTTAAACATTATTTAACCTGCAAACAAATGTTTGATAGTAAATACAATTATTCGTGTTTGACAGAAATATTTGAAAATATTCAACTCTGAGCGAACCAAAAAAAGACAGTTATTTCTTATTTAAAAACGTTATTAAAGAACTATATGCGTAGACAAATCGTATGTAATTAATATATCCATGTGTAACATATAATTATTAGTGTTATATAGCAGTACTTGAAAGCATTTAGCTGAAAAAAATAACAATACTTAATTGAGTGTAAATAAATTACTTATTTACCTTTTTTTAAATAAATTTATTTTCACTCTACGTAGAAATCATATATTTTTAACTTTTTAACAATGAGCAAAAAAAATGTCTAATATCAAACAGAATTAAAAATGTTAAATAGGAATACTTGAAACCATTTAACTTTGTGCAACCATTAAAAGTGTGTTGTAAAACTATTCGTTTACAAATTATATTCACATAAAATCTCGGCTTTAAGCATTTTGTTGGTCTAGCCCCACTGAAGACTTGTGATCCGAAGAAACAGTATGCGTATGGATGACAATATATATATATATATATATATATATATATATATATATATATATGTGTGTGTGTGTGTGTGTGTGTGTGTGTGTGTGTGTGTGTGTGTGTGTGTGTGTTGGTTTGGTTTGTTTTAGTTTGGTCTTATGTCATATCAGCCATTGTAGTTTATTGAATGCCAAATCCTTTATCATACATACAAACAGTTCTATTTAAAACAATTAAATTTGGCATAAGTAGGATTTTAAATGTCAAAACAGTTCCATTTCAAACAATTCAGGTGAGCATAAACATACAATTAATTCAATATAACCCCTAGATAGGACGCTATTAGTTGCTACTATTGTGTGCCAGTATGAACTTGGGAGCGATGTCAATAAACACACCTCCCAATTCCCGAAAGCTCCATAATTTCTGGAGCCTAAAGAGCAGACTGTCTTGTGTCATATCCAGAACACTCATTGGGAGAGACTTACCTATCTGCAAAGATTCAGTCTGTGCATTCTGTTGGCCCAACTGGCAGGACCAAAGTATATATATATATATATATATATATATATATATATATATATATATATATATATAGGGGGGTTGTAAACGAATAGTATGCTGGTTACATTTTAAACTAGATATAACTCTTTTTTGCACACAGCTAAATATTTTTTTTAGTATTGCTATCCAACTCCTATAATTTTTCCTAGTATTAATGATTTATTCGCACAGAGTTAAATGGGTTCGATTGGTTTGGTTTGGTTTGGTTTCTTTGTTTAATGGCATACCAAACCTTGTAGGTTATTTAATGCCAAAGCCATTCTCCTAGAAGAACAGTAGTGGTACTATTTAACCCATAACTGGGAGAATAAGGTAGGGGTCATAACTTTCCCAAGGGTATTTGCCCGAAAGTGAACGTAATAGCACGACTGGAGTTCGAACTCGCTTACTATGATTGTGCAGTCCATCGCTTTAACCATTACACCGTCACGGCACCTCAAAATGCCTTCGAGTATTGCTATCTAACACAAGCAATCTTATTTAAGTCATATGTTTGCATAAAGTTGAATAGCTTATAAGTTCTATTTTATTCGTAGAAGGGACTCGAACAAATACTACCACTCGGGATATCAGTGAACGGAGAGTAATGGCAATTAAGGAGTACTCGACATTCTGCAAAGCCTCAGAATCGAAACTTCATCATCAGTTGCATTTTAGTGTCTTATACAGGACACAAGATTCTATTTGACTCATATATGGAATCCTAAAAGGCATTATCACTTCAAGTAACTGTTGAATTTGGAGTAATGAAAATGAAGGGGTACTTACCATTTCTCAGAGTCACAGGATTAGAGCCTCACTATCAGATGGTTTAATGTCATGAATAGAACACCCGTTGGAGTGTCTTAATTCTTTTGCAGTGATAGAGTTGGCGTATTCTACAGCCCCAGCCGACTGGGCTGTCGTTTTAAAAGTGTTCTTGTCTGGTTACGAGTGTTCTGAAGAAAGTTTGCACATTGAAAGTGACAAAGTCGAGATGAAAAAATGATGTAAGTAAGGAAAAATCAGACTCGTGGTCTAAGGAAAATCTCGCACACATTATTGGTGTTACAACTTCCCTCTAAAGAGAAGGTAAAAATAGACCGACGTTAAGTGCTATTTTCAAGTCATTTAAGGAAAGGTCTAATTTTAATCGTTGTTCATAACCAAGGACACAGTTTGGTTGAGCCCTGAAATTAAGGTTGGAATTTGTCTATCTCCTGTTATTAAGAAACTGATTGTCACTTCTGCAAAATTTCTCAAGTTTCGTATAAAACTATCTCCCGAAACAACTACGAGAGTTTTTTTTTTTTTTTTGGTAAATGCTTTGTTTTCTGACTCACAGCTGGTTACTAGCATCACTGACAGTGAATGTTGACCTCTACATTGCTTGTTATAGGATTACGAACTTCCTTGTGATCAAGGAAAACGCAATCTTAAATGCAGGCCTGGAAAGCTATAATTCATGTGATTATTTCAGAAAACTATGAATCTAAAAATCAAAGAAAATGTTTGACATAATTTGAAATGTTTGAACTTAATCTCAATCCATGTTAATTACAATGTATCTCACTATCTCTTTAACTAAATCACTCACACACAATCTACGATTTAACTATTTTCATAGCACGCACTCTTAATCTATCTCATTCATTTTTCTCTGTCACTAATTTTCCCACTCTCAATATTTCATTATCTACTTTTATATTTATCCTCAAACGTACATCTTAGTCAATCACTACTTATCAATTATCTCTGTCAATCTCACTATTACACTCATTCACTCACTATCTGTCATATTTAATTCACTATTTAGCAATCAATCACATTGATTCTAACTATCAACCTCCCTATTCTTATTAGTCACTTTCAATCATACTCAAAATCAATCAACCTCATTATGATTTTTTTTTTCATTTCTCTCAGCCACTATATTACTTTACTCTCTATCTATTTATCAATTGTACTAACTATACCTCGCGAATACATACCAAGTTTCCAAATTTATTAATTGATGAAGTGTAGATTATTGCTTAGTATATATATATATATATATATATATCTTTGTGTGTGTATGTGTGTGTTTAAGTGTGTATGTGTATGTGTGTGTATGTGTATGTGTGTGTGTGTGTGTGTGTATGTGTGTGTGGCTAAGATCAGCAAGAATACGTTGAAGAGTCTAGGAGACCGGAGGCGACTTATTATCACTTGAACTTAAGAGAAAAACACCAATTAAAATGGTATGAAAAACGCTTAAAGATAAAATAAGCAAACAATTCAATAAATAACGATAAACTATTCTAAAATTTCGTATATATTTTCTTCTGCTAAGTGAAGTACGCGGCCTTTGTCACATTCTTTTTTTTCTTTGTTTGTCTTTTGGTTTCAATGACTTTTACCGCGAGGTGTTTTATTTGAGGATGAAATTTTTACACATTCATAAACTTTCAGTTCGGGTTTCAATCTTGGGTAATCAAAAAGTATTGTTTGGCGGTATTTATATGTGGAGTGTACTTTGAAAACTACACCCGACAATGACCTCACTTCAACCAAAAGCTATAACCGGTAAGTTAATAAAATATTACTTCCTGTTTACGACAAGAACCATATGACATCATGTATTTTGGAACGCAAGAATAAGTGACAAGCCACAAGGAAGAGACATTCACATCGCTTTGTCGTTTCATTATTATACCCAACTATATCATCGCTATATTGGTTAGTGTATATCAGCTATGAATTGTTGAATTTTAAACTTTTTTTGGCTAGGAAAAAACATATAGACACTGACGCTTGTATACAATAAGTCAGTAGAAAACGCTGACTCTTAAGATTGCAATGCAGCTGTCTGTATCGATTTGCAATTATTATAATAAGTCGATCGAATTTACTTTTTCTAAGTTTTACTTAACAAAAAAAGAACAGAAAAACCTGTGAATGTGCGTTTTATGATTGTGAATATTTTTTGATATGGCATGTTTATCTATAACCTATCAATAGGTGTTTGTACCAATGGCTTTGTAGCTAAGAAGTAATATTGCGATATGGTCGTGAGCGAATCCTAACTTCAGTCTAGCAAATACCTTCCTTTATAGGATAGGAAAGGTATGAATACCCTCTCGACCACTCCTAGCAATGGGTCGAATAATACCACTACTGTTATTCCACAAGGTGGTCGTTGAAATTAAATAAACCACGAAGGTTCATGTCATTAAACAAAGAAGCCAAATTTTTCTGAGGATGTTTTCCGCTACAAAAACTCGTCAAGCTAAATACATAAACGCAATACATAAATAGCCTTGACTGTAATTTATTGCTTATGGTTTGGGCCCTCCTCCCGGAGGTAGAGTCTCGATATTAATACTTGGTTCGAAAAAGAGAATTCCAGTGTACTAAGCTAGCCGACTACAACGCGGGGCAATCATGTTAATGGGATAAAATTTCGACATACAATACAAGACTACCGAGTATGGTCACATTGATGTCTTGTCACGTCTCCTCAGTTTGTAATCAGTCCCAGATGACAACACCATCACCCCTGCCATGAACAAAGAGGGTTATTCTCACCACGCACTCACTGATTGTATCCGATCAATTCCTGTGACTAGAGTGGAGATTAAACGAGAAACTCATTGACAACCAATGATAAAAAAAAATCCGCAACTTTCTCAGATACTCATGGCCCCTGATCTCACCGGAGACCTTCAACAGTTTAAGCGGCTCAGTGATTCTTTGTCCGTCATCGATGAGTGTCTGATGATGGAAAGCTATTCTTAAACAACTACACTCAGGACATCCTGGTATCAACTGAATGGAAGCTATAGCTCGCAGTAGAGTGTAATGTCTCAATATGGACTCTGATATCGAAGAGTTAGTCAAGAGTTTTGCCTTTGGCATGGAAGCACATACAAATCAACCACAGGTTATGGACTCACATTGGACATACCCAGAACAACTAAAGCCCTGGATACATGTGGATTTCAAGCCCTTTTAATGGCCAGAGATTTTTCCTTTGAAAAATACAGACAGCCGTTCAACCATTATCATTCTTAAACGGCTATTCAATTAACCTAGGCTGCCTTAACGATTAGTCTCAGATAATGGAACTCGATTCACATCTGAGTCGCTTCTTCATTTCTACAGATCAAGTTCCATGACGCGTGTTCATGCTCCAGTTTACCACCCACAATCCATTGGACAAGCAGAACGTTTTGTGGACACATCTAATCATGCTCTGCTCAAAGCAAAGGGGAGGGAACAACAACAGATGAGATACTACGAGCATCTCTCCTCTCGTATCGG
Organism: Sepioteuthis lessoniana; assembly: GCA_963585895.1. Lineage (NCBI taxonomy): Eukaryota > Metazoa > Mollusca > Cephalopoda > Myopsida > Loliginidae > Sepioteuthis > Sepioteuthis lessoniana. The sequence goes on from CAUZXS010002292.1 coordinate 89,834, forward strand.
ATAACACTAAATGGTGCAGTAAAGAATGAATGTCATTTGCAGAGGAACTTATGGGAAGAAAGCCTCGCACCACATTGGCGCTTTACGTTCACATAAACAACAAAGGCAAGACACTTGCGATAACAAAGGACAAACTTTCACAATAGGCTCACCAATTTTCGCAAGAAACTTCTGGCCAGGAAAGCTAAACTGTGTTAGCAGGTACAATCTCAAAAATATAAGCAATGTTTGTTGATAACGTTCACCCTGGAGAGTAATTCTGAGCACGAAAAAAAAAAAAGCAATTACTTCCCAGACACACCAAGAACAGCATAATTGACAACATGCCAACTATTTCACTGGACTTGCTAAATGGCACATTTGACCTTCCATCTCCATCACCTCCAGTGCTAAGAAATGCAAATGGGAGTAGAGCAGGATCTCGCCGGAAATGGCCAAAGGGAAATCGCACAAAAGTGCAGCACCTGCAAATTAACACCAAACGTGCTCGCTATTGTTGATTATTCAAAAAAGGGTGGTGTTAGAGGCCACCTAATGAACAAAAATACAGAGTTGCTCCCCTTCGAATTGGGAGGGAACAGTAACTTTCCTTGACAATTACTTTTTCTGGGGACAACAATGGAAAAAAGTTTAGCAGTCATGACAGATGCGGTGAAGATACATTGACACCATTTGTTTGTAACAAAACTTGAGCTAAATGACTGTTTTAGGGTAGAAGCATGTCTCTACCCTACTTTAAACAAACCCTTATTAAATTTCTAGCACGCGGTTCTGTGTTTTCATTCAGTGTTTTTAAATTATTTGTACATAAAAATGTAACAAAACACGTGTGTTCGGCATGGTATTATCTCCAAACATTTTGTGGCATGTCACTTGTGACTGAGTTTGTCTCAAGCTGAGCAAAATTTTCCAGTTTATTCGATGCTCAATGTTCATTGTTTGCTCACAGCTGAACGACCAGAAAAATAGCCGTAGACAAAAATATGCAAAAAATAAATGCTACTATTGCTGAAAAAAAGGTTAAAATTATATAATTCCAATATTTAATGTTAGATGATACCACAGTCTCCTTATCATTCTTTAGCCCATTGCTTACACAGCACTCCTGGTTTCATTATTTTTCAGACATTATATATATATATACATAGTTATGCATCTGTCTTTAATTTAAGTATGTTTGATTAGATTATAGACACATTGCGTCTGTAATTTTATTAGAACCCTTTTAATTTTCCTGACAAACGTTTTGCTTTTTGGTTTGAGTTGGTAGATGAATTTACCGAAATTATTCTGAATGCTTTTGGACATTTCATAGGCCATTACCAAGGGTTGTTTGCCAGTGTAAATATTTTTATAAAATTTTTTTTTATAATATTAAAAAAAAATACGTAAACGTATAGTTAGATTAAACTTAGATGCTGATAACATCGTAGGAATTTAAAACAGAACGCTATCAAAGGAAATAGAATATCCTCAAGAGCATTTTTTTCCTTTCGTTAATAAATCATATAAAAAAGCTATTGGTACTTCAAAACATTGTCGTGAATTTAAAATTTAATTCTATGCTTTGTTGTTTTGTTTTTATATGTAGGGCTTCTTGTATTTGTCGTTAAGGCTTGTTAATTTCGTGTGCTATTATATTAGTGTTGGCAAATAGAATATATGGAAACTTGGATTTAGAAAGAGAGTAGCATTTAAGATATTGGGCTGTAGAACTAGAATTACTAATGTGTATAGTAAGACGTATTTAAAAAGCCGTAGTGGTGAGACCAACATACGTATTATTTTCGTGCGAGACACACTCTCCTATGGGACATTTTGGTGTATATACGACGTTGTCCTATCAAGAATATTCAGTGGAGGGTGATCAGGATCTCAGTTTAGGTCAAGTACAGGTTTACACAACTTTTTTTTTTCAAATTCATGAAAAAACATAAAAAACAAAACAATCTTTACACTTGTAAGCAACCGCTGATAATGGCCTATGAAAGGTCCAAAAGCGCTCGGGAAAATTTCTGTAAATATGTATGAAGTCATCCACAGACAGATCTGTTTCGTTCTGTCAGAACTCATCAGTGTGGCTAGACATACTAGCTTCCCGTAGCTGGTATCGAAACTCGGTTGACTCAAACGTCAATCCAAGCTTCTATCCCTCAGCCACGACGAAACAGTAGCAACGAAGTAAATTTTTTAAACGGTTATGAATCACAATTACTATTGTTTACATACATCCGCTTAACGGCTACCGATTGTATATCGTGTGGACTCAATTAATTTTTATTTTCAAAAGAACTGTTGTTGATTTTTCTCTTTTCCTTTTCTTTTTTTTTTCTTTTTCTCCTTTTTTAATTAGACTGTTTAAAAATTATATTTCATGACTTTGTCTAGAGTAGATAATTTACACGCTTTATTTAATCTGAATGGAACTTACACAACACTCGTAATGGTGTGTTTTAAGCTTTAATCTTAAGTCAAAGTAAGTAAATATCATTCGTATCATAAAGCGTTAATTCCCTTGAATCTCCTTCTGGCCATTACTTCCTATTGATAATCTTTCTTCTAGATGGTACAAAGGGTTTTTCTGGTCAGCCAAAATTTGGGAGTCATTGTTTATGAGTCCAGAGGAGAACGTCACCAATAAGTTCGCCCTTACTTCTCCAGCAATTTCCAGAATGTTTTGCTCATCTTACTAGTATAGTTTGTACGGTAGGATATGAGCCGGTGATCAGCTTCTGTTTTGCAAGGTCCTGTTTCCCCAATTTGTTCAAAGTAACAAACAACGTTTCCTATATAGCTTTATCTTTATAACTTTCAAAATAAATTCTGTGTCCTTTTGAATAGTTCGGGGTGTAATGGTGGTGTAATGGCTAAAGCGTTGGACAGTGGAATCGTAATAAGCTAGTTCGAACTCCAATCGTGTTATTACGTTCACTTTCGGACAAATACCCATGGGGAAGGTATATCATTCAAGTTATAAGTAAAGAGTTCCATTACTGTTCTTCCAGAAGGATAGCCTTGGCATTACATAACCAACAAAGGTTGATATACTATTCAACAAAAATAAGTAAACCTAACTAAACGTGAATATTCCACTTATTATTCAACGTAATTCCCGTGTGTTTCTATATTTAGTATGTCATTAAAAGTTTCATGGATTTCTCAATGGCTTTAGTAAAATGAAAAACAGCCTTCCCCAGAATTTGAAGTCAGCTTATCCACCTAGTGTCCTATAAGAATAAGTGTTACATCACTTTCGCTTGAGGCTCTATATTTATATGCAAAAACTTCTATTAGTAAGAATGAACTTATGTTGTATAGTCTCATCTTTCCCCAACCAAGAACATAATCAACGATAATGAACGAACTTTAATGTACAAACGAAACACACATCTTTATGAAAATATATCTCTCATTTATTCTCTATAAGTGCACACAGTTTGTTATAAGATTGAGAGATAGATAGGGAGACATATACTCAGAGAGGAGACTTCTTCTTGCCCCATATATTCTTCCTGGAACTAGGGGGTACCAACGCTTGCACCCACTTGCAATCTATATCGTCAGAGACGACGTAACGCCTCTGATCTGCAGCGTATCCCTGGCACGACTCCCGATTCTGACTGGATTCTAAATCGGACCGCGTGGTTCTCATACCACGTGGTCACCTTTCGGTTACATACCTACTCTACTGACCTCCCCCGATGCACTGTTATCCCCCTGTTAATAAATCACAACGTGAAAACTTGTCAAAGCACACGGGGTCATCAGGAACGAACCTAAAATCTATGTCAACAGTCATTATATCACACTTAATTCTACAAGTACATATACGATAGACTGGATTTAGTTATATGCTTCGCTTTGAAACCGAAAAGTTGTAGCAATTGGAAGTATATTCCGTTTGTAAAACAGGAAAAATCTAAAATTCACGTTGTCTGCTTATCACAGTTGGGATATATCAATGGAAACGTTTGGAAATAAAAACGAAGTTAAAATTATTTTACTTTCTGCAAGCGACCATTGTTCGTAGATGCTGGTTAAACATGGAAGATATGTTGAAATTTATATTTAAATCTATTGCCTATAGCAATGAATAGTAAATTTAGTTTACATCTAACTAGTAGTAAATAAATATATATACTCCTCTCCCGGGGTTGAGCACTCTGGTGAAGGAATTAACGGCAGCCACCTGCGTAATGCAAAGATCTTCTAACGAAGAGAGCACTCTGATATGTGTTAACACAAAATGTAAACAAACGAAAGCCAATATATATGAGTTAAAATACTTGAGCTGATGTATGTCTCCGAAATGACTGAGCGGTTAGATTATATGTCTAGCGTAAAGTTAGGCGGATTTCGATCCCTGCATGAAGCGTCCTGCGTGTTAAGCAACATTGAAATGTTGTGATATAACGGAACAGTATCGCTGTAAATATATATATATATATATATATATATATATATATATATATATATATATATATATATATATATACGATTAGGTTTAAAATTCTAAGGTACAAGCGTTTTTAATCCGTGAAATATTTACTGTGTTCAATGACAAAAATGCTTAGCTATATCCCAATATGTTTAAATGATATGAAGTAAGATGTATGTGAGGATAAAAAATAATCATCAATATTCCATGTTTCGTGCTTTCGATGTTCAAGTGATTGACTATGTGATACATCTAATTTTTGAGCACTTGTTAACCCGTGGTTCATTTTGATTACTAGCTCAACGTAGGATCGAGATTGAAAAAAACTTAGTTTTAAGTTTTGTTCCGCTTATTTTATATTCATAAAGCACATAAAATATAAATATATAACTTATTAACAAAGAAATTGTTCAGGAAGATTTTTGTAAATAAAAAAAGGAACTCAAAATCCAATGCTATATATATATATATATATATATATATATATATATATATATATATATATATATGACTGTGTGTCGGGAGGTTATAATTGTCATGTTCTGAAAAATACAATCTTTTTCTTAAATAGAAAAGTGTGCTGAATAGTTTTTAACATACCTAACGCTGTTCTTTATAAACGCTTCAGGATGAATGAGGTTCATTACATTTCACTTTGCTGGAACAAAATGTTCTCCTTGTTTAAGCTGAGAAAATTATCTGCTCCTTCATCTTATATATACACGTCAGTCAAAGTACAAAAATAATGTGCCTAAATCGCTTGTAAATTTGTAAAAGAAGTAAGAACACTTTTGTCTTTTGTCATATGTTGTTAGCAAGACTATAATCTGTTATTCACAATAACTATAAGAGCGTTTACTGATAAAGCTGTGAGTTAAATTTCGAAAGGATATTTTTATAGCATAGCGCTGGTTGGTTCGTTGGTTTTACAGCATATTACCACTACCAAGTTTGTTGTATGTCCAAATCATAGAATTAGTTTCCAACTGTGCAAACATATATCTTTACAATACTCTTAAAAAAATACTTTATAGTTAGCTGTATTATAATATTTCAAGCGTGAATCTATAAATTTAGAATCCACGGTTGATCATTTAACGGCACATCAACCTGTATTTGTTTATTTTATGCCTATATATAAGGATATTGCATGTACTTTACGTTTAGATATACACGCCTGTGTAGTTTCTTGAGGGAATTAGCAGATACTTATTAGTCAATTATATCAAATACGAATTTGATAACGGATTTTTTTACCCATAGATTAGACTTTGACAGGGACTATCACTCCTGAATAAAATGGACCAGAAAATTATAGCAACGACGAAATAATCCACACTCCTCAGAGCATTTGAACTAGAACCTCATCACTAGGTGTAGTAAAATGTCATACCTTGGAAACCTCTATCGTGATTTGGGGTTTCTCCCCTATAGTGGATACAGTCAGCGATTTCTAAGTCTAGTTGATAACGGAAGCATTCATATAGTTCAAATAAATTTGAGACTTTATGTCAAACGGATTTATTTGACCCACAAATGGGATGAAGCCAAATAAATGGAAATGATATCGAGCTGTACTTGGGACGCAACGTCTGATCTATGCAGTATGGCATTCGTTTAAGTTATATGGCAACTAAGAATAGTATATTAAAATATATTTCTTGTAGAATCGATTCGTTTTCCTGGTAAGGTTATGTATTTGTTGATGTGTTTCTGTGTATTTTGGTGTAATATCAAAAGTGAATGCTGCTGATATTAAAGATTCGAGTATTCTCAGATTATCTATAAAAACAGTAAAACTAGTAACAATTACTCAATGGAATAGAAGTCGAAGTCATGTCTCAAAAGTATTTTCGCAAATGAAGTTCCAGTTCTATTTTTGGAGTGTGTGAATTGACCCTTTTAGTGCCAATATAGCCTGGTCCAGTCTCACTTAGAGGAGAACCTATCATGTCCACGTTTGTTATATTGATAGTTATTGTTGGAAACTATCTTTATATCATATTATGACTTGAATCTATAAAATAATTGAAACCAACTGATTATTATCAATAAATAAGGATGACAACTTAAAGTAAATAACTGTTTGCACATTTTAAAAATCAGATTGGAAAACTTTTGCTGAAAGTATTTCTATAAAAAAATAGTCACTTAACAATAGAAAAGGACTGTCTCCGTAATGTAGAGGTTAACGTGTTTGACTGTACCATCATAGTTAATGAGTTCGAACCGCAGTCGTGATATTACGTTCATTTTCGGACTAAGATCATTAAGAAAGATATGGAACCACCTCATTTTCCACCTGTTTGTTAAATAGTACCACTAAAATTCTTCGACAGGCATAGCTTTGACGTTAAATAAGCCACGATTTTAGTTATGTCACCAAACAAAGAAATCAAGAGCTTTAATGACATAAAACTAGATCAGAAAACCAGTCTAGGAGCAGGAAATATCTGGATTCAAACCAGATTTACTCCTCTTGTGTCACATTTTGCCCCTGGCTAAGAAGGGGATTAAAATATATATTTCATAAGTGTTTTATTAATTATTAATCGTATTATTTACTGCTTGTTTGTTTTGGTTTTATGGCATATCAACCTTTGTGGGTTATTTAATGCAAAATCCATTTCATACAAATAAACAGTACTATTCCAAACAATTCAGTTTAGCATTCGTAAACAGTTTAATTAACAAAATCAATTCTATTTCAAGCAATTCCGTTTCGTCAAAAAGTTTTAATTAATATAATTTAGTTTAGTATGAGTGTAGTTTTTGTTCACACAGTTAAATGTCAAAACAGCTATATTTCGAAAAAATTCAGTTTAGCATAAGTAAGCAGTTTGCATATGAAAACAGTTCTTTTTTTTAAGTAATTGATCTTCGCATAATTAAGCAGTTTAGTTTTATTTAACCCATAGATAGGACCCTCTCTGGTACTACCATTCCGTGCAAGAGTTGACCTGGGAGCGATGACAATAAAGAGGTTCTCTGCATTCCCTAAATCTTCATTGTTACGGGAACTTCACCAGCAGATTGTTTAGTGTCATATCTAGGGCATTCGTTGGGGGAAACCTACTCCTCCGCAGAGGTACAGTCGGTGTATTCTATAACCCCAGCCGACTGGGCAACGTATTATTTATATCAAACGATATAATACATAGCAGAATGTCTGACAGCAACATTAGATAAAAAATAAACACTTGGCAAACCGTACCGACAAAGAACTCTCTTGATGCGGTTTGGTTTATTTGTTCAATGATATTTCAACTCCTCATGGGTTACTTATGTTATATACTCACATAATAAATATACTTATATACACATGTACATGTTCATGCAGCATCATAACGATACAATAAATAATCAAACAGACGCACAATGATAAAGTCGCAAGAATAAACGACGCACCCAAGGAAGACGCAGGAAGACTTCTTTATAAAATATTTTACCTCTCATCTTTATTTGTAAGTTTCGAAAGGGTTGTTCCAAGTTTGCGTGTGAGAGAGAGCTGGAGACCGAACATTACTGAAATATTTTGACCCCGAAGTTATGGCC
>CAUZXS010002293.1:0-77500 GCA_963585895.1 Sepioteuthis lessoniana
CTACTACACCGGTTTATAAGGGAGGGCGCTACTCCTATCTCTGGGTTGCGCCACTTTACCCTTCATACGTACCTTGTAGTGCTAAGTGTTAAGCAAGGTAGTGATATTTGTCACTGCTTCCCACCAGATAGAACTTGACACAAGGTCAATCACCCGAATGTCGATTATAGTGAGGATTTAGGGGGGGTCGGGCACTGGACTATTTGTACATTTTCATATGTGTTAAGCTAAGAAGTATCAAGTACCGTTTTTGAGTCTTTGGTATGACCTGACCTGGGATTGAACCCCGGTCTCCCGAGTGTGTGTGTGTGTGTGTGCTCCTCGGACAAGATTTCGATTATCATCATGCCCCACACAACAACATATAAAGGAATTCCCACGCCATAGCAACGTCTTCGTCTGAATATTGCATTGGCGAGAAACTGACTATCACCAAACACCGTTGACTCTATGTCTACGCTAATGGTCTAGTCGATAGAGTGTTCCCCATCTTATATTTTTTTCATATTTGTACATTTTCATGAGATTTACTTCCATTTTCCCATATATATATATATATATATATATATATATATATATGTCTCTGTGTGTGCCTGTATCAGTGTGTGTTTGTATATATATATATATATATATATAGTAATATCTTTGACTCTAGGTTTCATGCTTTATGCATTCAACAGACAGATGGTGATAACCATAAACTATTACAACACTATATATATATATATATATATATATATATATATATATATATATATTATTTCTAAGCCCATTTATTCTCTTGGTCGCCTTCTCTCAATCTATCTCTTTCAAAATGTATATATATATATATATATATATTGAAAGATAGATTTAGAGAAGGCGACCAAGAGAATAAATGGGCTTAGAAATAATATATATATATATATATATGTGTGTGTGTGTGTGTGTGTGTTAAGATAGCGATAGGTATATAATAACCTGAGCAATACATAAACAGAGTTGAACATACAATAGATAGATAGATAGATAGATAGATAGATAGATAGATACCAGTATTTTTTTTTAAAGCAAAAGCTTGTATTAATAAGATAATTTTAAAATATTATAAAATAACGAGTTTTTTAATTCTCAATTTTATTTTATTTTTTCCCGTTGGGCAGGCGATAAACAATTCTAGATAAAAAGTGATTTCAAAAAGAAAGACAAAAAAAAATCGTTCAAGGTAAAAAGATGCGAAATATTATTTACAAAAGAGATTTTAACGAAACACTAAGCCGTGAATAGGTTGGCTGTCGCGTGCGATGGCCACCACACGGTAAAAAAAAGAAAAAAGGAAGGCAGTTGGAATGGGGAAAAAAAGTAAAGAAACGGAAAAAGAGGCGGAGGAGATTGAATCAAGTTGTGGTAATAAGTGAGTGACAAGTATTCTTCAATTGTAGGCGTGGCTAAGCCAAGTATCGGGAAGGTTGTTTTTTTTAATAGGCCTATTCCGCTCTGGCTGCTTTTAACACTCAACTTGATAAACGTCTTCATTGCTGATCGGACCAGTGCAAATGCACAGGACGGCCATCAAGAATACCCGTGACGAGTAATAATAGTATTAATAATAGTATTAATAATAAAAGTATTAATAATATTAATGATAATATTGTAACCGTTACTGACATTGTTGTAATTGCTTTGAGATAGTTAAATAGCATAATGACTTTCATTCCGTTCGCATCGATATTTCATTTTTATATCAACATATACACCATATAGTTGGTTGGCTGGTTGGTTGTTTTACGGCGCATCAACCCTTTTCGAGTCATTTAATGCCGAATTAAATTTCAAACAATTCGGTTTAGTATAAGAATAGTTATTGTTTACAAACAGTTAAATGTCAAAACAGTTTAGTTAAATATCAAAACAGTTCTATTTCAAGCAATTCAGTTTGGCATAAGTACACAGTTTTTTTCTATTTGAACCATAAATAGGACCCTATTAGGTGTTACCACTCCGGGCCAGAGTGAACCTGGGATTGACGGCAATGAGGGGGTACTCTGCATTCCCCAAAGCTCCAGCATGACTGGAACCTCACCATCAGATTGTTTAGTTTCATATCCAGGAAACTCATTAGGGGAGTCTTACTCCTCTGCAGAGATGAAGTCGGTGTATCCTGCAACCCCAAACGACTGGGCCAGAGGACACTCGTTGGGGGTCGTCTTACCCCTCTGCAGAGATGCAGTCTGTGTATTCTGCAGCCCCAAACGACTGGGCCACAAGACACTTGTTGGGGGTGGTCTTACCTCTCTGCAGAGATGCAGTCTGTGTATTCTACATCCCCAGCCAACAGGGCCACAAGACACTCGTTGGAGGTGGTCTTACCCCTCTGCAGAGATGCAGTCTGTGTATTCTACAGCCTCACCCGACTGGGCCACAGGACACTCGTTGGGGGTGGTCTTACCCCTCTGCAGAGATGCAGTCTGTGTATTCTGCAGCCCCAGCCGACTGGGCCCAAATGAATTATAGTCCTGCGTAATAACTCAGAGTAGCAATATGTTTACTCTCCATTTTTTAAAATGATTACTTCGTTACCTTAGTGCTGTTTCAACTCTATCTTTTCACTTTCTTTGATTTTCACTCTGTGGAAATTTACTAAGTTTTTTGCTTAGATGTGGCACAAGGCCATATGAAAGGGGCATCCAATAAGACTCGAACTCACTCGTGTAGGTTTGCTAGTCGAGCTTGCTAGCCATTACACCACCAGAGGCGCCTATTTGATTTTCACTCTGTGGTCAGCTAGAATAGCAAAATCCACTGGATGACAAGTTCTTAATTCTTTCTCCTTTTTTTCTTTTCTTTTTTTTTTTTCTGTAAATTAACACCGGATGATCCGTTTGCATCTCAAAATCCCAGAGAAATTTATGCATCTCATTTTCTTGAACAGCTTCTGGTTTGTGCAAATACCATTTTTTTTTAGAATGGTCAAATTTTAATCACTTGTACGATTCCTTGTGAATCACCTTTCCCACCCAGTCATGCCTAGTCTTGTACTCCTTTTGTGCCAGTTTGTTACATTCATTTATTATGTGATTAATCGATTGCCACACTTGATTAATTGTTGCATATTATCAATTTTTGCTTTGATATAATTGATCCTTATGGCATTTGTTCATACTGCTATTTAAAAAGATTCAGTTTCTCTTTTCAGGTTTCCTCTTCTTCGTCATATCCTGGTGATCTTATGTGCAATTTATTTAGTTTGTCGTTTGAAGTATCTACACGGTGTTTTTTTCTTCCCATATTTTTCCTAGATTTTGTTGTTTTAATGTTCCTCCTTATTTCTGTTTATATTGCTCTTACCGGCTGCTGTAATTCATTTCTACGCAATGTTAGTTTTTCACACTTGTTTTTACTGGGGTGGGGTCAGTGGAGTCTTTGAGGTAGGAATTCTCTTCAGATCATTCCTATTAAAGTTATTCTCAGAGCGAAATATGACAATCTAATTTTCTGCACTATCTTCCTTTTCTTATATATATATGTGTGTGTGTGTGTGTGTGTGTGTTTATATATACACATATATAGATCCCACATCATACACAACACGCATGTATATATATAAATATATATATATATAAAAACTGTTGTCTTACAGTCTTTCCTGAACTATGCTCAATATCCAAGATAGAACTACTTGTAGAGTAAAATTTTAAAATGTAAATATACCAAAATTTGATTTTCTTACATTCTGAAGAATTATAAGCAATACAATAGGGTAGCACATGCAAAGCATGGAATATAAAATGGAATTCCATTTACATTATCGAAGATCCAAGAAATCTATAAGAGAAAATTAACCCAAGAAATTTTATTTGGAAGCTTATATATATATATAGTTACGTGACATTAGTACCCACCCTAATCTGGATATAACAACAGATTTCTTGTATGGATCAACCAGTAAGACGGTCTGTATTGAAAGTAGGTTATAGGGTCTAGACGAGACTTACCCTTCCTCAACCTAGACAGGTTTCGCGAAAAAGAGCAACCGACATTACGATCTGGATATAGAAGCCGATGATTGGAGGAAAAATGGCATGTGTCAAAGTAATATTTCGCGCTCAAAAAGTATGAATTGCCGAAAAGACAGTTGGCTTAAAAACTTCAAACGAGATAGATGCCAAATCGACCTAGTAAAAAGAAGAGAAATAGCGTAGTCAACTCATTAAAGGCGAGCAACCGTCATACAGATCAAGATTGAAGAAATCTTAGTCAGAAAACAAAAGAAGAGAAAATCCTAAGATTCATGTTGAAGCCGTTCATGATCATAGCGATGATAATCAAAGAACGAATCAACTTTGAAAAGAGAAAATTGACTAAACTTTCAGTCGACAACAGAAAGTAAAAGAAAGCGAAAGAAAAAGAAAAGAAAAGAGAAAAAGACATGAAATCTACGATAAGATAATGAACTTAAATAGAAGCATCATATTCGAGATAAGTAAAGATTGTGTGATAATTCCTCTGCTCAAATATATTATAATCGCATACACATATGAAGCTGTCATATCTATCTTCATGCATCATTGCATGTAACAAATGATAGGACTGTTTGTTTTATTCGTGTCTTGATCCACTTTGTCATTCTCTGTTCATTTGCATTTGGGGAATAAAAATTCTTGTTAAATAATTCCATTAAATTGTCTTCTGCTCATCTCTTTGTGGGTTCCTGTCTCATTTTTATTTTTAATGTGTCACGAATGATTCGGCGGAATGTTGAAGGAATATTCATGTGAACGATATATTTATGTGTAACATATTTGGGATCCCGTCGGAGATATTGTGGACTTCTTTCCAGGATATAGATCTTTTTATCACTCCAGATTCGGTGGCCTGTCCGAAGATTTATATTTGGGAGCTCGTTCTGGGAGATTATATTTTCCAGAATTTTTTATTTTGAGGATTTATCCATAGATTTGCCTAGAATATTTCGTTCACGCATCCTGACAGCATTCCAGTTCGAAACAATATATATATATATATATATATATATATATATATATATATATATATCTCCAAAGATAACTTTGTTAAGTCTATAATTAAGTCTATATAAGACACGTAGAACGCTTCAAACTGGGATCGAAACCCGCCTAACTTTATGTTAGAATTAGTATCTTACCACTCAGTCAACAGACGACCTACGTCCGCTCGGGAATTATGACGCATTATGTATTAACTTTCGTTTGTTTACATTTTGCGTTACTGGATACTAGAGTGCTCAATTCGTTAGAAGAGTTTTGCATTACGCGAGAAGCAGCCGTTAATTCCTTCGCAAGAGTGCTCGGGAGGGGAGCGTACATATTGTCATCCACGATGTTTATTAAATAAGTAAGGTGAATTTTGCCTAAGGTAGTAAGTTAGCGACCGTAGTCGAGGGCGACCAGTAGGCTCCCTTTCAATAGCTACAACACCGAAGTGTAAGGGAGGGCGCTACTCCTTTCCCAGGATTGCTCCCCTTTACCCTTGATACGTACCTTATATTGCTGAGTGTTAAGCAAGGACGTATCAAGTACCATTTTTAAAGTCTTTGGTATGACTCGGCCTGGAATTGAACCCAGGTCTCCCGGACCATTGGCGAACACTCTACCCACTAGGCCAAAGAACCACAATTTCTTTTACAGCTGCACCTACTTCAAGGAAACCAATAAGGATGAGCCCTTTTATGCATCAGAAGACTGTCACCATAAACTTCTTTATTGGCCGCTGCGCCTGGAACTTTTTCTTTTCCGGAGAGTCAGAGTGCTTTCACGCATTGTTTCGCAAATTTCACCTTTTTTTATCTTGTTAATCCTTTCGAATTGCCGTATTGATCTTATGATATTCGACTGGAATCGGTTGATAAATGTTCCTTAATTAGTTATTTCCCAAGTACTTTCTGCCTAAATTTGGGCCATTACCAGGGGAGGATGTATTACAAAAGTGATGTAACATTTGTATGTACATTACTACTTTGTAAGAATAAGCATTTGTACTGTTGTATAGTGTAGCGTTTACTTTTCAAATTTGTTTCTACAAATAGCGTCAGTAGCTAAAGACATTTAAGTACATTAGCACTGGTTTCAGAATTAATTCTATCAAGTTTGGGTTGTATGTTCCTAATATGTAGTGCATCGAGAATCTGTAGTTTTTGCTTGAACTGATAAGTAACTATATAAGATGATAAATGTTTATTAACTAATCCCGGCCTGATATCGTGTGTATATATATATATATAGAGAGAGAGGGGGAGAGAGAAAAGGAGTAAGAGAGAGAGGGAGGAAAGAGAGCAATGCCACCTGCACAGAAGCTGAGCCCACCTACCAATTCCTCATAAGACAATTTTAATTCAGTTTAATTTAAAAACGATTTCAACAAAATGCTACTTGCATGATTCTCAAGTGGAAGGGAACAGGAAATTCACTACCATGCTTTGCGCATGCATCATAACATTTGTCAATATACAATATACCTATGCGTGCAAAATATACAGCTTAACTTGACGAAACACAGTTGGGTTTTTTTTCAATCCTATGTTGCTTTCTTCGAGACAAATTGCATATCAACTTCACATTATTCCTCAACATGAGTAAAAGAAGTCAAAAGACTAGTATAAGTGTGAATGCTAAGGGGACTATTTTAAAGAAAATTAAACCTTTATTTATTTTTCATTTCTGACTTGGTAAATACAGCTTGAATCTCGTCGCCTTTTCGAATGGGGCAGTAGAATATGCCCACTGCACTCCTCCACAACGAGTGTCTTGGATGTCACACTAAACAGCATCTACTACCGGACTGGAGCCTCAGCTCCAGTCCGGTAGTCTTGGTGATTGCGAAATATCCCTTCATTATCCTTACTCTCTGACCCGGATTGGTAGTACCTGTCAGGGTCACATTTGTGAGTCAATAAGAACTGCTTAATAATTTTCTAAGGATTATTATTATTAGTTATTTGCAACTATGTTGCTGTGTGCAAATTATTTGTATTACATAAGAATACTTGATATATTTGATTACTAGAATTACTAGTGTTAAATAGTAATACTTAACCATTTGTGTGCAAGCAAAGGATTGGTATCAAATAGAATTATAAGTATAATATAGGAATACTTGATAAGTAGAATAACTAATGCTAAATAGTAATACTTGAAAACACTTAACCGTGTGAAAACAAATAATAAATTTTAAATGAAATTATTAGTGTTAAATAGGAATATTTGAAAACATTCAAGCATGAGTAAACAAATGATAAATATTAAGAAAATTATTAGTGTTAGTTTGGAATACTTGTAACTATTTAATTGTGTGCAAACAAATGAGCTAACTATTTGACATTAAATAACTCAGAAGAGTTGATATGCTATGAAAACGCCAACCAACCAACCAACCAACCTTGGATCTTGATACTTTTTGAATACACATCTTATATTTGTGGTGCAAAATAATTTTTTTTTCATCATTATAATACTGCAGCTTTATTGATATATATATGCATATAAAGAATATTGGTTGGTCATTGCACACACACACACACACACACACACACACACATATATATATATATATATATATATATACTATCAGTCAAAAGTATATGGCTATACGAAAAAAAAAAATTTCTCGTCTTAAAAGAGTTATTTTTAATAAAAAAACAAGTTCAGCACCTTAATGTTTTAATTCATAACGCTAGATACAAGTCTGCCTTGGCTGCATGAAAAATAAATTAAACCAAAAAAAAAAAAAGAAAAAATTTCTTAAACTTTTGATTCATCAAAATGACCCCCTTTGGCTGCAAATCACTGATTCACAGATTCTCGACATTCTTCCCACTAAAGAATGAAGGTAGACTGAAAATAGTTCTGTTCATCTTTTCTGCAAGAGTTGCCTGAGATGAGCCGCACTAGTGGGTTGTTTAGCTCTGACGAAATAAAAATTATTACGAAACATGAGCAGCTATAGTGATGGATTTCTATTGGATACAAAAGATAGTCGGTTTTATCACTTTATTTGTAAGATCTAGATAGGCACTAAATTAGACCAAAAATTGATTAATTTATCTATGATCAAAATTGGTTAAAATGTATTTTTAAATATCTAGGATTGAAAAGATTTTTTTTAATTACCTTACGTTTTAATCCTTCAAATTTTTGTGAGGCAAATCCAATTGCATCGTTTGAATACTCAAAGAAAGGCAGCGTTGTGAATGAAAGTGCTGATTGGTCATAAAATAAAAAAAGAAAAACAGATTCAAATTTTAGCTTCTGGGATCCTCTTTTTGGGCACAAAAATTAGCGCTTTTGTTAAGTATGGAAACCAATTGATTTTCTGTACATGTAATAAAAACCAACTCTCGCAGGACCAGTTCAATCCCTTCGAAAAACGAGCAGTTGTCGAATAAGACGCCGTGAAGCACGACTTCTTTTAACGCTGTTGAGGAATATTCTTGGTCTTGAAGAAAGCAACTTGTCTGGAATTGAAAAGATCGTGCTAATGAGTAATGTTCACACGTTTTTTTTTTTTAAACATAAACTGATATGCTCAATAATTTCTAATAAAAAAACATTTAACTTCGGTTTCAGATGAAGGACTTTATAAAAGATTATACTAAACAGCAAATCAAGGAATAATAATAATAATAATGATAATAATAATAATAATAATAATAATAATAATAATAATAATAAGAAGAAGAAGAAGAAGAAGAAGAAGAAGAGTGGTATCCGTCCTGGAAAATTAGATGCACTAACTTCTCTAGAATTTTAAGATACAAACGGATCATCCAATCTCGGCCAGACGACCAGACCTAGTGATAGTCAACAAAATAAAAGAGAGCCCACCAAATAGTGGACTTTTCCGTTCCAGTTGACCACATGATGAAACCGAAAGAAACCGAAAAAGAGAGATAAGTACTAAGACCGTGCTAGAGAACTGAAAAAAAATCATGGACCGTTATGCCCGTTATAATTGGTGCGCTCATTACAGTCACCAAAGGATTGGTACTAGGACTGGAGGACCTGGAAATAAGAAGACGAGTGGAGACCATCCAAACTACATCATTATTTAGATCGGCCAGAATACTGAGAAGAGTCCTGGAGACTTGAAGATACTTGCTGTCACTAAAACTCCAGCGAGAACCCATCAACTAACCGCTGGTGTGAAAAACTCCCAAAGGAGTAATTAACAATTATAAATAGCAAGTATTGATTATATAGAGACAGAAATGAAGCAGTATGCTAGTGAAGCAAACTGACACAAAAGGAGTACAAAACTAGGCACGACTGGGTGGGAAAGGTGATGTACTAAGAACTGTACAAAAGATTAAAATTGCACCAAACTATGAAATGGTAAATACACAAACCAGAATCAATTCTGAGATTTTGAGATGCAAACAGATCACCAAATCCCGGCCAGAAGACTAGGCCGTGTTCACTAACACGAAATAAAGAATTTATTATCTTGTGGATTCTGCCGTTCGGGCGGACCACAAAAGGTAAATAAAGAAAAACGAAAAGTTAAATAGATACTTAGACCTAACTAAAAAAGAGAACTAAAAAAAGAAAATTAAACTATGGAACATAATGATGACATTGATACTATTTGTAATTAGTACGCTTGGAACGGTCTCAAAAGGCCTGGGAAAAAGATTGAAGGATCTGGAAATAATGGAAAGGTAAAAAATCTAGAAATACTCAGACTTTGAGAGTTAAAAAAAAAGCTTTTTAATAATATTGATCACAGAGTAGCAGGATCTATTATTTGAGAGGTAATGTAGAATTTGAAAAAGTAAATTTAGAAAACGTACAATGGGTATGAGTGGCAGGATATGACCACTCAGATCAGTTTGAGAGCTTGGCAGGGACAGGATAGTCTCGATCATGTGATCAAAACGTCCAAGAAATAAGGATAATAGTTTGAAATTCAATCAGTTGGTCTCGAGGAGCTGTGATGCATACATGAGTGGAAAATGATGTGCTAGTATTTTCCACCAATATTCAAAGGGTCGCTCCCCGAAGCGGTCAGGTTATATGTTGAGAAACGAAGACGTTATTGCTTAGAAGTAATAAAAGAAGGGTGCACACAAAAGTGTTATTCGGTGTTTGTTTTTCCTAGCAAGAGATGTCTCCGTGTTTGTTCCTAACAATGAAACAGCGTAAACTCTGGCAGGAAAGTAAAAGAAGATGGTCCATCGAAGGAAAACAACGCGCGGAAGTCGAAACGATCATCGATCGCCAAAGAGACGAGTATCCAACATATACTGTTTGGTGCAATTGTTACTAAAAAATGTATAGATTGTGTAACGATACCCCCCTTGCCTCCATACACACGTTCATCAATCTTCTAACCATTCGCTTCTTGGCCGGTGATCAACTAGTGGTTCCGAGGGGGGTAACGCACATTTCTTGCCACTACAAGAATACTATCGAAGGAGTGGGAGAAAAAGAGAGCAAACGAATAAACACGGACAATATGCTTGGGGTTAACCAAAAGCAGACGGAGTTATGCAACACTACATTTCCGATAGCATATATGGACTAACGCTAGCATGGATTACTAGCGAAAATTCCACAAAGCAACTGGAATGCCGACATCTCTTGACTCGATCTTCTTCGCTGGACCCTATCTTCTCTGCTACTGTGTCCGGAGTCGACCGCATCTGTCAGTCCCCGTCGCCAACTGCCTTCAGCTCCTTTTCCCAACCAACTCTCTTTTCGCGTCCCGTTACCTCTTCCGGCCACGCCGAGATTTCAAGTCGAAAAACCCTTTGTCTGGTTTCGCGCCAAAATAGACAAAGGAATCGTCTGCTTGGCGGGCCACCTATATAGTGTTACAATTGATCGAATGCTGGGTTAACCACAATAGAAAGAAAGCATTGGAAAAGAAGGGAAGATCAATGGCCAGAAATTGTAAGGTAGAAAGAAAAGAAAAGAAAAGAAAAGAAAAGAAAATGTAAATTGAAGCACAAGTCCGTGTGCGTGTGCGTGCACACACACACACACACACGTTAGAAAGTGAGGCAATTAGTTAAAAGAAAAGAAATAAAGAAAAAAAGGCAAATGTAGTCTGAAAAAAAAAGAAGAAAAAAGAGAGAACAACTGTAACGAACAGTTTTTTTTTTTAGGAGGCCGGGGTTGTTGTTGTTGGGTTTGTTTGGGGTTTTTTGTATGTGTGTTTTGTTTTTAGGGAACCACAAAAATAAACACTGTTTTGTTATTAGAATTCATAAATTGGAGGATAGAGGTGAGGTGGGGAAAGCGGAAACGAGTAAAAAAAATAATTTTTGTCTCTTAAAATATTTTTTTCTCGAAAAAGTGAAAGAGACCTTTCAAAGACAATAATTTTTGTCTTCAAAAATGTCTCTTTCACTTTTTATAGAAAGAGACATTTTCAGAGACAATAATTTTTTCTCGTTTCCACTTGTTTTTCCCTGTTTTAAAATGGTTTTTATTATAGTAAATTTTTGTGTGTGTGATCGGGACACATTATTATTATTATTATCATTTTCCATTTATACGATGCTTTTTATTTTAATTTTGATAATTTTTTAAGGCGCCACCACGTGGAAATATTTTAGGTGGGACGTACGCTATTTTAATATTTTTTTCTTTTAGATTTGAATCCAACTGAAAATGTTTTATTATTTTTTTAATGTAATATTGCTGTACAATTTTACTATTTGTGTCTTCTTTGGTTTTTCGAAAATTGGGTGAAGTAATTTTAGTTTACGGGTTAAATTTTAAGATGGATTAATTGGTAGAGAAATTTTAAAGAACACAGAGGATTTTTTTAAATTCACCCGACATGTTCGGCGTTCACGAATTCAAACGAATCTTTGAGTCAATGCATTTGGAAGATTTTTACGCATTTTGTTTCAGTAGTGAATGAACGGGCGAGGATTTAAAATAAAAAAACAGAAGAAGCGGTTACAGGGATGTCCCGTCTGATAAAGTAGTTGACATTAAACGCGCTTAGGAAATTGGAGTCTTAACAGGAAGGGAAATGGTGAAATGTCTAAAGGCCAACAACGAGAGAAAATGGCATTTTAGGAAAAACTGAATTCTGACCGAAAGGATATTGGGAAAAAGCGGGAAGCCATGTTTCAAATATTACAGTTGCCTAGGAAACACAACGGAGGAGACCAGGAGAATGGTCTACGAATTAGTTTAGTCATATTTTGTTCGAGAGATCGAAATGCAGCAAATTTCTTTCCGATATTTTGATTTCGGAGACGTGCAGAGCGTTCGAGCAACGAAGGTGAACATATTTAATCACTGGTAGTTTAAAATGTAAATGTCTTATATATTGTGCGAGTATTGAAAATTAAAAAGTAATGATATGTTACCATCCTGAGGAGAAATGGAGCTTTGTTTGGTTGGGGTTATGCAGTTTTTTGTTGGTTATTTGATTTTTAGGCTTTTAGGTTTAGATATCTGACTCCGTTGGTTTTCTTCTCTACCTCCACCTTAATTCGTTGACGTCTTCTTGTCTGTGAAGGCTGCAAAGGAATTCCTGAAAAAAGGAAGAAAAGCGACAAAGAAAGAAGATACCTTCTGAATTTCAACTTCATTTTTGAGTTTTCACACGGTTACTCTATAGCGAAGAATGCCTTTTTAGACTATTTGTGTACAGTCGTTTCTCCCAAATAAGGTGTTGAAATAGACTAGTCGTTTTTGGTGGTTGATACGTCCAAAATCGGTGTTTTTATATGGTTGGTTTTAGTGGTGTCAGCTTACTAGCAGCAGACATGGCGTGAGGCTACTAAACCAAATCACCAATGGGTTTGCAGCAAGCGGCCGCGTGGAAGGGTGTGCTACGGTAGAGGGCACTGCACCCTTCCCTGGATTGCTCCACTTTACCCTTGATACGTACCTCATAATGCTGAGTGTTAAGCAAGGCGGCATCAAGTACCATTTTTGAGTCTTTGGTATGACTCGACCTGGGATTGAACCCCGATCTCTTAGGCCATTGGCGAACACTCTACCCATATTTTGTATTTTGTTTTGAGCCAGAGAATGTATTTTCTTGAAGCTTTTTCATGTACATGGGTTTTTGGTTCATTACTTTTCTTTCCATGTGAAATCCTGGGAACTTGTCGAACGAAAGGAATAAAAAGTTGTGATCATGAGGTCACCATTGAGCGACAGATATCTAGGCGAATGGTCGCTTTGTAGTGACCGAGGTCACGTAAGTAAGAGACCTGAATAGGACAAGAATTGTCCAGGCAAGTTTTTTTTTTAATGTTTCCAAAATGACTCTGATTGGTTCAGTAATTTCTAATATTATAAATCATAATTAATTGTATGCATGTCATAACCACATGACTGTGAATGGAAACAACTGCACCATGAAAGGAAAATTGCTGGAAAAATCTAATTGATTACTAAGATGATTAAGTAGAAAAATAATAATAGCTTCTAAAATTGATAAGAGTGGGGAATTGAAATTTATAACTTGATAGTTACGAATTTTAAAATGATTCCAGTCGGAATGTGAAATAATAGAGTACTTGTTATGTTGTGATATAAATAAGGTCAACGCACATGTAAAATAAGATATATTCTATTCCGGAGAGAATACAGTATACAGTTGGTTCGCCGACTAATGTTAATAAGCTTTTTGATATTTTATAGGCATCCCGCCATGCCAGAGTGAGGCACAAGGCCTTTTGAACGTGTGAATCAAGTACAAGGACGTAGCCCATACATGGCCGGCAGCTCCGTAAATGCCTTGGTGCTAAAAAGAGGCGCCTCAGATGCCAGGCAATAAACCGAACCCTGTCAAAGCAGGTGAGAGCCAAGTGAGAAGGCCCCCTTAGGCTCTTAGTCACGTGGCACGAATGCTGGGCTTCTTCAACAAGTTATGACGGAAGTCAATATAATTAACTTTAGTGTAATATAATTGCGGGGGGATTTTTTTTTATATTATCATTTTTCATTTTGTATATCTTATCTTTCTGTTTAGTTAGGCTGAGAACCTTTCGGTTAGTGCATGGGTTAGTTAGTTGCATACATTGAGTGCAGGTGTTCACGCGCGCGAGGGGCGGATGTGACAACCAGAGATGTCACAATAAAAACCACAGATAGGAAATAGCCCGGGGACGTGAATGACGTCATGCCCGGAAGCGCTGAGGATTTTGGAATTTGAAAAAAAAGCAATAGAGTTGAGATTCAGACCTGGGCGAGGCCAGACGATTTTGTGCGCTACGGGCGCCGTGCGTTGGTTGGGTGAGTTGAGAGTTGAGATTCGAGTCTAGAGGAAGGTAGTCGATTTTTGGTCTTGCCGAGGCGAGACCAGTTGGAGTCTACGAAATTTGCCGCGCGTTTGTTGAAGAAATTGTGTCTCTCTCTCCTCGTGTCGAAAAACCTTAAACCCAAAAAGGCAATAAAAAGTTTCGTACCAATTTTAACCAATTTCGTATATTTCGGGATTCCTTATGTACATATTCATATCTTGGTCTTATATTTTTGTATCGTGGTATGTTACATTAGTAATTTACGAAGGTTTTTGCTTCGATGTAGCACAAGGCCGAATGAATGGGACACCTAATGAGGATCGAACTCACTCGTGAAGTTTTACTAGTCTAGCTTGCTAACCATTACACCACCCGAGGTGCCCAAGTAAAGAACCTTAGTTGTAATTTACTAAGCTTTTTGCTTTGATGTGGCACAGGGCCGTGAGAATGGGGTACCCAATGAGACTCGAACTCACACGTGAAAAGTTGCTAGTCTAGCTTGTTAACCATTACACCACCTGAGGTGCCCAAATAAATAACTTTTGTCTTATTTGTTAACTGACAGAATCTTTAAATAGTCTTGAGACTAGTCTATCTTGTGGGAGTTCCAGCTACGCCACAACATCACTCTTTTTCAAATTGACTACTTCCCCTGGAAATAATATTTTTTGTTTTCAGGTTTATCTCCCTAGTCCCTGAAAATCTTCTTTTCCGTTAACTTGAACGTTTATTCTCAGGGACTACTAACGGCATCGGTAACTCGTGTAATTCATGAATAATCTTCATCTGTTCTTCCTTTTAGTGATTTATATCCTCCGAGTACTTTTTCCTGATCTGGTTGTGATGTCTCTTAATAGTCTTTTGCAGGTGTTTATCCATATACATTAATCTCTTGATACATTTATCAATGACACCAGCCTTTCAGATTTCTTTCCCGTTTCTGCACTCTTAAAAATGTTTTCTCCTAGTATATAGGATTTTACTTTTTTTTTTTTTTTTGATTTTTGGTTTTTGATTTTCCTTTGGCAACAGCTTATCGAATACAGATCTTATTTTTCTCGCGAACATTAACTCCGCTGGTCACAATCCTGAATTAGTAATTAGGTTCGGTGTCATACGATATATCCTTAAAAATTGTAGGATATCGTCAACGGATTCATTTCCGTCCGACCTTTTTAATATTTGTTTGAAAGTATCAACAAATCTTTCTGCTTCTCCATTAGATTGCAGATGATATGGTCTGATAGAGATGTGGACAATCAGAAAGGCTTTACAAAAATCTTTGAACTCTTTTGCTGTGAATTGTTTCCCATTATCCGACACAATTGTATCAGGAATACCAAATCTATTGAAAAGTTCATGCAAAAATCTAATTATACCACTGCTCTGGTTATTTTGAGAAACTGTCAACCACTATTAGATTGCATTGTCCCTTCATTTGACCTGCAAAATCTATGTGCAACCTTGACTAATATCTGTCGGTTTTTGTGTTGTCAAAATAGGAAATGCACCTGTGTAAATAACAAGTGCATCCGGTCGAGGAATATCAGGATATTATAACCTTCACCGTCGACAGGTTGAATGAGTGCGAAATTGTGACGTCCACAAGAAGAATGTGGGCGTAGAACTATTATATAACTCAGTGCACAGGAAATTCAATCAGGTTGGTTGATCAGTCAGTTGAAGAGAAGATGCTGGATTGAGGAACATGTCCCAGAGAGGCTGGACCCCTAGGCTCCCTATTGAGCAGCCCAGGAGAACAGGAAAGAAACGCAGTTAGGGCCAATAGAGGGGTGGTCAATATGTTGCAGTTCTGTTCGGTACCCAACTCCCTCTCACACACAACCCTTCAAATAAAGTGAGAGGTATATTTTTCTAAAGAACTGTGTCGCTCGTCTTTATTGTGTCGTCGTTATGATTCTGCATGCATGCATCTGCATATGTGTATGTATAGTTGGTCATGGCTATACAACATTTGGTCACGGGGTAAATTTCACTGGTGGTGCCTTTGCTGCTATCTCACAACCTTGCAGAATTTTACATTTTCTTCTATTTCTTTGTTCATATTCGGTAAAAAAAAAAAACATAGGTTCCCATTAAAGCTCCCGTCCTCGTTAAACCAGGATGACCGGTATGGAAGTTTTTTAATATTCATTTTGTATTCTTTGTATCATCCTATTTACCCAACCCCTCCGCTCGGGCAGGATATGACACAAGGTCAATTTTTAAGCGGAGTTTAACAGGTTTGAATTCAGAGTTTTCCTTCTCCTAGACTAGTTGCCTACCCAAGGCTGAAGAACCTAGTCTGTCCTACTATTTACCCATAGCTGGAGGGAGAATAATTGGATTCATACCTTTCCCAAGGGTATTAGTGCTATGTGAAATGCAATCAGTCAAGTCCAGGATTTGAACTCGGGTTGCCGTGTTCATCTCCTACGACGATAACAATTACACCACGGGCACCTTGTATTCTTTGTATCATCACCCGTTCGCCGTATATCAAAATTCTTTTACAGAAGGAAAAAATCTTTTCACCATCAGTCTCTTTGTATTTTTGGTCGATAATTTGTTTCTTTTTCTCAGTGCATGCGATAAGTTTCCAGACTTTTTTGTATGGGCATTTAAAATTGTCGTAGACTCTTGAAATTTCAGTATGTTATTGTTATACATCTTATGAGATGACAGACGATATTTTGATGATTTCAGGTTCAAATGAACAGCTACAGCAGGAATTGGAATACACTCTACTAAAGCCTGATTGTCACAGCTGGTGAATTTCAAAAATGCAATCTGGACGTGAGGACACTTTAGAAGAACGATATGCAATACAATTCTGTTTTAAACTTGGAAAAAATGCTACAGAAACGTATGAAATGCTTCAGACTGCTTTGGGGGCATCTTGCATGAATCAAGCATAAGTTTTTGAGTGGCATAAGAGATTCAAGGAAGCCAGGGAGTCTGTGAGAGATGATGAGAGGTGTGGGAGGAATAAAGCAGTCAATACATCAGAGTTGATTGGCCTAAGGGTTAGGGTTAGGGTTACTATGTTGAGGTTTTAAGGGAGTTTAGGAAGAGATTCCTTGGGAAGAGGCCAGCACTCTTCAAATCGGGTCAGTTGCATTTCCACCAGGACAATGAACCAGTCCACAACTCCATCCTTGTCACAGACTATTTGACCAAGATGGGCATCAAGACAGTTCATCAGCCTCCCTATAGTTCAGACCTTGCTCCCTGTGACTTTTGGTTATTCCAAAAGCTCAGAAGCTGTTGTTATGAGACAATTGAGGAGATGAAAGAGGCTGTGACGAAGGTTATTGACACGCTCACACAAGAGGACTTCGATGGGGCCTTCCAGAAGTTATTGGAACGGTAGAACAAGTGCATTGCAGCCAGATGAGATTACTTCAAAGGGGACTATAGTTTCATGTGTGTACTATCAATAAAAGTGCCCATACGAAAAAAGTCTCGGAACTTATCCTATGCACCTCGTATTTGTTTATTTTTGCTTAACTGCATTTATTTTTGACATGTCACGTTTTTCAGTCCTCGCCGTGTCGTGTCGAAGATTTTCTATTCATTTGCATTCTTCTGTGACCAACGGATTTTACGATTTTTTTCTAATTTAGACAAAATTCTGGTTCTAATCTCGTCATCTTCCGGCGACGTCTGTCCTTATACAAAAATCAAACATTTAAACATATAGAGATAAGTTTTTTTGTTTTTTTTAATAATTTGAACCTTTCACACTCTCTATTGACAATCCCAGTAAAAGTAGAGAAATCCTTCCCACTTTTTTTGTCAGGTTTAAGCACTGCCATCTTATGCTGAATAGAGAATCTTTCACACCAAATATTTTTTTCAGAATATCTCTTCAAGATTTCTCGGAAGTATGTAGTTAGCACACTTTTCTTGTTCGCTTTGACTGAATTTCCCGAGCCACAGACGTATTTTCTTTTCGTTCGATCATGTTTTGCGTTCTTTTAGAAAAACTACATAACAACAAAAATACGCTGCAAAAGTTACCGTCTCCTCAGGACTACTTTAATTCGCCGATTGAATTTACAACTGAGTCCTTCGAAAAAGAATTTGCATTGCTTTGCTTTTTTTTCAACACAAACAGTTCGAACATTTTTTCCAACCGTTCGATATTTTTCATATAGCGTTCTTGGTCCAATCGTCACCGTTCTGGATTTTCATGAATTCCATCGTTGGTTTTTAAAAAATTTCCTTATTTCTTTATGGGGAAGAAAATCAACTGACCCAATAATTTCCTACTATTTTTTTTTTTTTTACAAACCAGAATTACTGAGCAATTAAAATTTTTACTTGTTTTTAACAAGGTCAACCTGTGATGCAGACTTAGAATTACTATGTAACTGAGGTGTCTCAAATGTTTGTATTCCGCTGAAAATTTTCTAACATTCGAGTCCTTCATAGCTTGATGTTGGACGCGCTGAGCATTCGAATCTTCGTCGCCAGATGTTGAGTTGTGAAATAAGTAAGGTCGACACATATGTAATATAAAAGATATTTTATTTCAGAGAGAATACAGTACATAGTTGATGTAAATAACGTCAATCATATTTGTTAATAGAGTTTTTAAATAGTGTTTAGACAAATTCACTTCCCTTGGAAGCAGCGTCTCATCAACCGAAAAGGCATGGACAGCTATCAATAGACTATCAATCATACGGAAATCAGACCTAACCGATAAAATGAAACGCAGTTTCTTTCAGGCAGCTGTCGTATCGATACTGCTGTATAGATGCACTACATGGACGCTAACAAAACGGCTGAAGAAGAAGAAGCTAGACGGCAATTACACAAGAATGCTGCGAGCAATATTGAACAATTCCTGGCGGCAACACCCCACAAGACACCAACTATACGGCCACCTGCCTCCCATCACGAAATCTATCCAAGTTAGATGAACCAGACATGCAGGACACTGCTGGAGAAGCAGGGACGAGCTCATAAGTGATGTACTCCTATGGACCCCCACATATGGCCAAGCAAAAGCAGGACGACCACCTCGAACATACATACAGCAGCTCTGTGAGGATACGGGATGTAGCCCTGAAGACCTGCCAGAGGCGATGAACGATAGGGAAAAATGGCGAGAGAGGGTAAGGGATATCCGTGCAAGTGGCACGACAAGATGATGATGAGACTAGTCTATCTCTGGGGAGGGCGTCCAACTATTCCACAACAGTACCTATATCTATTATTTGAGAGGTAGTACAGAATTTGAAGAAAAGAATTTGAAATTGGAGTCAGAAACGTTGGGCCAACTGGGTATTAGTGACAGAGTATGACTGGGAATTAATTTAAGAACCTGGTCGAGGATTGAATAGTCTCGGTCATGGAATCAAAATATTCTTAAATTTAGAAAAATATGTTAAAATTTAATCAGTTGGTTTCGAGGCGTTGAAGAGCACACGCGTGAAAATGGTGTGTACATATTTTCCATTGATAGACAATATGATCACTCCCTGAAGAAGATGTCTTAGATTTAAAAAAAAAAAAAAAAAAGCAATGAAATAAGTGTGCGCACAAAAGTGTTTTGGTATTCGTTCTTCCCAACTAGAAATTTTTCCGTGTTTTTATGTTTTTTGTTTTTTTTGTTTTTTTTTTTGTTTTTAGTTTTTTCATAACGAAACTGGTTGCAAACTGCAGTGAAAAAAAGAAGATGCATCCTCAAACACAATGTGAGAGAGAATCAAAGTGATTATCACCATTCTCCGAGAAAGAGATCCGAGTATCCAACATTAGGAAGATGACAGTAATACCAATCATAGTGAGAGCAATCGGAACAATCTCCAAAACCACAGAAAACAAAATGAGGCAACAAGAAATCCAAAGAAGAATTGAAACTTTCCAGACCATGGCACAGCTAGGATTGACCATAATACTCAGAAAGACTTGTCTCAGAGAAAGCAAATATTAATTTAAAAATCGCAAAGATAATATAATACTGAAAAAAAAAAGTACCACATCCCCAGGGTTGAAATATGAGCACAAATATTTTACAAGTTGTAGCCATTCTACTCCATATCACGTATGATACTTTCTGTTTATCACGGGTTATCGTCTGTTATAGCACTTATTCGTCCAAATCGTACCTGCGAACAGCTAGCATTGATAATAGTGTTTGTCTATTGCGTCGATGCTTTCCAGCAACAATCATTTAGCAGCCAAAGTCGTAATCCTTTTGTTAATGGCATAACGTCTGTTGCCTTACCGCCTCATTTTCTCCGCCTTAGGCAATTTTATTCCGATGCCATTTTGTATACCGGTGTCGTCCGTTATTCGGTAAAGTGTCTCTTTGTGTACAAGAGAATAACATCCTTTTGCGTATTTCGATCCTCTCAGAACATTCATAATAATAACAATAATAACAATAATAATAATAATAATTAAACATCAGTCAAAGCCTGTGTGAAAAATTGGGATAGAAAGAAAATAACAATAAATAGATGACGTGTCGATTTTTTCTGAAAAAGGGGTGCTGGTTAAATGTTTCTAGTTAGAATTTGAATTTTTATCGCCAATGAATAAGTACACGGTTACCAAATACTTTTTTTAAAATGTAAAGTTAATTTTCTTCCAAACCAAGAATATCAGGATTTTATTACTTCTAAAGGAATCTCACATAATTAAAACGGATGTTATTATGTAGTATTTCTTACTAAACTTTTCAGAATTGAAATTCTTGTACCAAAAATGTTATTGTGTAAAAGTCGAAAAATAAGTACATTTCTATGCAAAATTCAATGAAGCGTATTTTCGAATATATAACCTTATTTTTTATTGCTCATAGAGTTTTCTCGTCGTACAGTTTCGTAATGGACAATTCATAGTAAGATTCGTTTTGATTGTATAATGTTCCACTGAAAATTATAAAATCCTAAAATATTTGGTTTAAAAGAAATTATTTTATCAAAAATTGCTTTATCTAAAAAATTTAAAAATTGATAAAATATGCAGTTCAAACTACAAGTATAGAAAAAATCCTTTAAAAAACTATAATTACAAACGTCAATAGATCGAAAGACTAAGTAGTGAATGGGTTATAAGTGTGATTTGTACTTTTGCGATATGGACCGTTCATAAAATAGCTGGTATGAATAACCAGACATTGGTCAGGAAAAATGAGATGCGAGTTCAATTGGTTTGGTTTAGTTTCTTCATTTTAATAGCATATCAACTTTCGTGGGTTATTCAATGCCTAAGCCATACTTGTAGAATAACAGTAGAGAAACTATTTAACCCATTGCCGTTAGGTAAAAAGGGTTCGTACCTTTCCCAGGGGTATTCATATTTACCAACCTCTCCGCTCGGGCAGGATATGACACAAGGTCAATTTTTAAGCGAAGTTTAACAGGTTTGAATTCAGAGTTTTCCTTCTCCTAGACGTTGCCTCACCAAGGCTGAAGAACTTAGTCTGTCCTACTATTTACCCATAGCTGGAGGGAGAATAATTGGATTCAAGGGTATTAGTGCTATGTGAAATGCAATCAGTCTCGGTCAGGATTTGAGATCGTGTCACCGTGTCCATTTCCTACGACGATAACCATTACACCACGGACACCTCCAGGGGTATTAGCCTGAAAGTTTGACTGGTTAGTTGATTTCTGTTTAATGGCATATCCTTCATATGTTATTTAATACGAAACCTATCCTGAGAGAAGAACAACAGTAATACTAATTTAGCCTATAGCTGTTGGGTAAAGAGGGTTTTAGTCCGAAAGTGAACGTAATTGCGCCACTGGTGTTCGAACTCGATTACTACGATATCCCAGTTCCGTACTTTAGCCACTGCACTACAGAGACTTCTCCTATATAAGTTCAAGTCTTACAGAAAGTTTATTTTCTATTATCTTCGATACTCGCTGTTCTTCACTGGCGAAGAAATTACAACTCGATTGATAAATAGTTTAAAAGATGGAAGAAAATATTTGCCATAATTACAAATAATGCTGATTGAATAAATGAAATTTATATATTATTTTATCTCAAGTAGATTCTTTTTTACATTGATTTCAACTGATTTCAATCGAATCGTGAAATTCATATTTCATATCCAACAAAAAGTTGATGAAATACCATCTAAGGATGTGTAACAAATTAGTACAAGAATTAATAGAATTTATATCAGTCATTTCCAAATTATAATGATCACTAAGTTTAATTATTATCATTCACTATCATTAAAGTATCCACACTGATATGCCTCTATGGCTGACAGAGAAGAGTGCAGAGAGATCAGTGATTATTCCTAGCTTATTTCTCTAATTTTCTTCTTTGGAAAATTTAGGGAAAATACGTTCTAATTAACTGTGAATAGACATGGGGTTATCTCCCTTGCAGAGACATTTTTCTCAATTTATACTTAACCAAGTAAAAAATGATTCAGTAACTAATGGTTCAACTGGACCTGAAATTACTTTAGAGCATTTAAAGAGTATTGCACTAACAAAAATTGAGTTATATCGTGCTACTTTTTTTTCTTAAAACAAATAATAATGATAATGATGATAATGATAAAGGAAGAAGTGGACTCACCAGCATTGAGAACTGCGTCGACACACAAATTAAAAGACAAAGATTATATTTAAAAAAAAAAAAAGAAAGACTAATCAGAGCAACAAGTAAAAGACGAAGATTTAAAGGGTATTGCACTAACAAAAATTGAGTTATATTGTGCTGCTTCTTTTTTTTTTCTTAAAACAAATAATAATGATAATAATAATGATAAAGGAAGAAGTGGACTCACCAGCACTAAGAACTGCGTCGACACACTAATTAAAAAACAAAGATTACATTAACAAGGTAAAGAAAGGCTAATCAGAACAACAAGTAAAAGCATAGTCAAAATAAGACAAGACAGAACAAAAAAAAAACTAGGAAATAGAAATGGGAAGAAAAACAAAAGTATGAAGACTTCAAGCAACAAACTGACGAGATTGAACCTGAGAAAACCAAGACATGGTTACGAAAGAGAAAACTTGAGAGAGAAACGGAATCTCTTCTAATTGCAGCACAAAACAACGTCATAAGGACCAATTATATTAAAGCAAAAATTGTTAATATGTTGCAGAATAGCAAGAGTAGGCGATGAGGAGAAAAAGATGAAACGGCTGATTTTATGATATGCGGATGCAGCAAATTAGCAGAAAAGGAGAACAAGACCAGGCATGACGATGGGTGGGGGATGATCCACTGAAAATTGTGTAAAAAATTAAAATTTGGCTATACTAACAAATGGTATATGCACAAACTAGAATCCATACCAGAGAATGATACGAATGAAAATTCTCTGGAGTTTTAAGAGACAAACGGATCCCAGCCAGCAGACCAGAGTTAGAGATAACAAACAAAAAAAATGTTCCATCCAGTGTATTTGGCAGTTCCAATGGATCACAGAATGAAAATAAATGAAAGTGAAAATATCAGCAAATACTTGAACCTTGCAAGAAAACGAAAAAAAAAAAAGCTGTAGAACACGAGACTGACGGTAGTAACAAATGTAGTTGGTGAGCCTTGAACGATCTATTATGTCATGAAAAAAAGACTAGAAGATTTGAAAAAAGGAAGAATAATAGACACCATTCAGACCATAGGAGTGTTAAGATTGGCAATAGTACCGAGAAGAGCCCTAGAGATCTAAGTAGACTTGCTGCTATTCAGACTCCAGTGAAAGCCTCCCAGCTGATCCTGGAGCGAAAAAAATCACAAAGAGTGAATAAGTCGACGACCGTAGTCGACGGTAACCCGAAGGCTCCCTTTTCAATAGCTACTACACCGAGGTGTAGCGAAAGGCATTACTCTCCTTCCTGGATTGATCCACTTTACGCGTGACCCATACCTTATAATGCTGAGTAATAAGCAAGGAGGCATCAAGTACCATTTTTGAGTCTTTGGAATGACTCGAGCTGGGATTGAACAACGGTCTCCCGGGCCATTAGCGAACACGCTAACCACTAGGCCAATCGACCGTTTAGTGTAACATTAATCTCCTAATAAAATAAAATACAAGTGTTCTATGTGTACATATGTGTATCAGTACACATAACATTTAAGAAAGAAAGAAAGAAAGAAAGAAAGAAAGAAAAGCGAGACGTCTGATGCTTTTGTTGGTGTTTTTGAAATCTTAAAGAAAGAAAGAAATGAAAGTAAAAAAGAAAGAAAGATCGAAGAAATTAAGTGATTTGTATTTTCCCAGCCTCGAAGAAGACATTAAAAGAAAAGAAAAAGTGAGACGTGTCCACGGAATGATTTTAAAAGTTATAAAAACTATTATTTTAATGTTGTTTAAACAGTCATGAATCTGAGGAGAAAAAATATTTCCCGAATTGGAAAATATTTCATTTTTATTTGTAGTTAAAAAAATCCTGAATTAATTTTTTTTTTAATATGAAAAGAAGTTTCTTAGAGGTAAGTTTGAGTGATTTTTTTTTCGCATTTCAAATGGATTTTTGCTCATCATATAATGATATACCTATTTATGGAATCATCAGTTTAAATTGAAAAAAAAAAAAGGTTTGCAATTCTTTTGTTTTTCATTCATTTAGTTATTTTGATATACACAGATATTTTATATAAAATTCATTATTGACGGGTGTATTCTAGTCATAGTTGTTGGCGACCTTAGTCGAGGGTAACCCGAAGGATCCCTTTTCAATAGCTACCACACCGAGGTGGAGGTGAGGGTGCTACTCCATTCCCTGGATTGCTCCACTTTACCCTTGATCTTATCTTATAATGCTGAGTATTAAGCAAGGTTGTATCTCCCGGACAATTGGCGACATTAGCATAATTGTTAGAGTGTTTGCCAATGGCCCGGGAGACCTGGGTTCAATCCCAGGTCGAGTCATACCAAAAACTCCAAAAATGGTACTTGATGCCTCCTTGCTTATCACTCAGCATTATAAGGTACGGATCTAAGGGAAAGTGGAGCAATCCAGGGAAAGGAGTAGCGCCCCCCTACACATTGGTGTAGTAGCTATCGAAAAGGGAGCCTTCGGGTCACCCTCGACTATGGTTGCCAACTTTATTCTTGTAATAATGATAATAATAATCATAATAATAGCTTTATTAAACGTGAAAGAAAAATTGGATTATCTGTCTTAGTTAGAAACAATGATTTTCGGGATGATCACTTAGAGGTGACATAAATAGTTTTCATAGGGACCAGGAAAAAAGAACAAAGATAGATTTCTTTCGTTCGGCAAGCAATGCGCAGAAGATGTAAACTTTCGTCCGTCTGTGAGCATCTATCTTCAGGTGACCAGCGTCTTTGTGTCGTTAACACAATCACAATGTCACTTTGTGCACATCACAATAAAGTATAAGCAATTAGAACTGATTGTCAAGTTGTTAAAGGGGAAAGATTTTTATTTCTATGACACCTGCACACTATTTTGGTTGCACTAATAAAGTTGTTAAAATATTTGATTACTTACTGAATGGAAATTAATATTTTATTGCATATATTTACCCAACCCCTCTGCCACGAGCAGGATGTGACACAAGGTCAATTTTTAAGCGGAGTATAGCTGTCTGAATTCAGAGTTTTCCTTCTCCTAGCCCGGTTGCCACACTTATATTAAAGAACTCAGTCTGCCCTTCAATCACTTATAGCCATAGAAGAATAGTTGGATTCATACTTTTCCCAAGGAAATTAGCGCTATATAGAATGCAAACGACCTCGTCCAGAATTTGAACTCGGGTCACCGTGACTATCTGCTACAACGATAATCGTTATTCCACGAGCGCCTCCAAAATTACAAGTATTAGATAGTGTTGTATGTATTCTTATGCAAATAAGTCTCTTCCGTATAGTGCTTCACAAAGTTTCGTTCAGCCTTTCAACGTGGCCGTTTCCACGTTGATTATACGCTGTAGACCGACTTGTTGCTATTCTTTTCTCTTGAAAGAATTTCATTAATTCTTCTGACATAAAACACTTGAAATCAGATAGCTACGTGCAAACAAATGAGTAGGTTTGACATATAAGACGACAACACAGAAAATAAACTTTATAAACTCGCAAATGGTTGGTCAATATCTCATTATAAGTTTTCAGGATTTACAGAGTCACTGGACAGGTGCACTTTTGTAGGCAAACATCAAATCCAAAATGACCTCAATTCATTTGCTTTTTATAGTAATTGGAAGATTTATTTTCCTCAGGAAACAACGTCAAATTGAAAAATATTTTCAACAGGAAACTGGCTTATACCAAGAAAAAAACACAATATCATTAAATATGAATTGTTACTTCATATGTATATTATTGTATGAGTAACTTGAATCCATATGAGTATTTGTTCATAAGTTATTTGTATAAGGAAAAGATACTTGAAGCTACGGGGTGTCTTTAAATAAAAGCAACCCTTTAATATGATAATTCATATTGCATCATGTCATCTTTCGTATGAGTCTTAAATAGCAATCATATCAATTTAAAAAGGTCAAACCAGATGACAAGGACAGAAATTGATTGACTTTATCCTACTGGACGAGTGAAAGACCATGTTCGTGGGAACGTCTTCAGATGTACTTTTTCGGACTCCTTCCGACAGAACCCCTCACCATATCCACATTGTCAGGACATCTTACAGTCAATTTCCTGCCACATCTGAGATTTTCTGCCTTCTGGTTGAGGTTGATTACTGAACCTGTTGCTTGAAATTTGTGTACTCAACAATGAATTTGTTTTTTCTGGGGATAATTTTTAAGTTAAACTTGTGAACTTTTGTTAGCACAGTTTTGAATGATTTTGTCTCCGAATAAGTAGTGACACAAAATATTTTCCTCTAAAGTCCAAAGCATTGTGATTGAGGATTAATAGTGGTTATAATATACTATTTTCAAATCTGAAACAAAAAAAGAACACAGCATTATTAGTAGTAGAGCTATTAGCAGTCACATGGACCCTATGTAGATTGAAACACCCTGTATCATATTTACCCAACCCTTCCGCTCAGGCAGGATATGACACAAGGTCAATTTTTTTAAGCAGAGTTTAACAGGTTTGAATTCAGAGTTTTCCTTCTCCTAGACTAGTTGCCTCACCAAGGCTGAAGAACCTAGTCTGGCCTACTATTTACCCATAGCTGGAGGGAGAATAATTGGATTCATATCCTACCGAAGAGTATTAGTGCTATGTGAAATGCAATGAGTCTCGTCCAGGATTTGAACTCGTGTCGCCGTGTCCATTTCCTGCGACGATAACCATTACACCACAGGCACCCTGTATAATCGTTTACAAATGATTATTATTATTAGTAACTTAAAATCATATTATTGCTTAAACTTCAACATAAAATAACACAATAACCAGACTTCAGCATAAAATAACCCTACAAAAGTTGATTTTCCGCAAAACCAACCAACCAACCAACCAACCATCCAGCTGTCAGTGTCACTGAGCGATTATGATATACATTAGACCAACAAGTTCAATCTCTTCAACTTCCATCTCGTGACTTTTCTTCTGGCTTGCTGGTACTAAATCATAAATGAAACCATGAGTAGATTCCGCCGACTGATTCTCTACAGAAGAGTAAGTCCCCCCACCAACGAGTGTCCTGAATATGACACTACATCGCATCTGATGGTGAGGTTCCAGTTCCGGCGATTTGGAGAATGAAGAGTACTACGTCATTACTCCCAGGCCCATTCTGACTCGGGGTGGTAGTACATGTTTGGTTCCCATCTATGCATCAAATATTCTATCATTTACTATACTTATAACCATTTAACTAACAAATGATTAATGCTAAATTGAATTATTAGTATTACATTGCAATGCTTGAAACCCATAGAAGATTAAAGATTAGATTGAAGATTAGAATGAAGCAAATAAAGCTTAGTTCAACACAAGGTCAAGTGTGTGGTGTTCTCAACGATCAACGAAATCATAACTTGAAAGACTGGCTTATAAGCCATTACACTCTATTAGGCGCCAACAAATCAAAGAAAGACAGAAAGTCAAAAGAATCCCAACAATTAAAAACAGTATCACGAAAATGTCATTAACGAAGAAAGAAAGAAAGAAAGAAAGAAAGAAAGAAAGAAAGTACTGACTGACTGTAAGAAAGGAAGATAGAAAGAAAGAAAAACCATGACTCAAAAAAGAAGACAGGCAGAAAAGAAAAGAGAAAAGAAGGTTTTGAAGAAAATCTAAAAAAAAGAAAGCAAAGAAGAAAATCAGTTTGAAAGAAAAGAAAAAAGATAAAAATAAGGAGGTTCAATCTATCTTTCTTACAAAATTAATAGCGTCTTCTTCAGATTCTTCACCTGTTTTTTTTTTTTTTGTTTTTGTTTTTTTGTTTTTGTTTTTTTGTTTTTGTTTTGTTTTTGTTTTTTCAAGTTGCAAAGAAAACATTACTTATTTTTCTTTCAGAAAGCTTTTGTTTTGTGTGAATAATGTGTAATTTGAGATTTCTAAATGGCTTAAAAACTTATTTTTCGGTTTGTCTGGAAGACAAAATTAAAGAAAAAATGTTTCATTGAAAATAAAAGAAACTACGTTTTTGTTTTTTTCAAATGAAGTTATTTAATAATTAATTACGTTTAAATCCCGTATTTATTTTTTGTTAGAAATTTTAAAAAACAAAACAAAAAAACCTAATTGATGATAGTGAGCACAGTTGGAGAGAATTAATATGAAAAATACATGGACATCAACAAATAATAATAATAATAATAATAATAATGACAATATAGAAGAAGAAGAAGAAGAAGAAGAAGAAGAAGAAGAAGAAGAAGAAGAAGAAGAAGAAGAAGAAGAAGAAGAAGAAGAAGGGATTGAAAAGAAAGAAAGAAAGAAAGAAAGAAATGGGAAAGTGGTAGGAAATATAAAGAGGAGAATATTATATGAAACTTAAAAGGAAGAAAAAAAGAAAAAAGAGAAGAGAAGAGGAAAAAAACTGAAAGTTGTGGATACAGGCTAACTAAAAGAAAAGATTGTGAAGAAAAGTTGCTTTTTTTTAAATAAACACAAAAAAGTAATAACATAAAAGTTACGGTAAAGAAGAAGAATACGGAGCTTTCGATGACTTGTGGCCATATATCAACAATATTAAACAAATAAGAATTTCATTATCAAACTCTAAAAGGCAACGTCGTTTCAGGTCCGACAGGACGCAGAAACACAGCGTGATTCTCCACGTGTTTGCGCAGGCGCAGTGTACCTGAGTAATGATACCGCTTCCGGTGGACGAAATTTTAATTCAATTACGAAAAGAAAAATACAAAAACCAATTTAAAAAATAAAAAAAGATTTAATATAATCAAAGAAATAAAAAAAATCAAAATAATTAAAAATAATTAATTAATTATAACAATATTCTGAAAAAAAATCATCAATAAAATTTAACTAAAGCAATATCCGCACACGTACACACAAATATACACACACATACACAAGCAAACAAACGAATGGAATTTGGATTAAAGACTTACTCTTTTTCTTCTGTCGTTTTAGCAAGGAGTTTGAATTCAAAGTTGTCTTTCTTCTAATTCGGTTACCTACCCCAAAATAGTGGGGTCAGTCTGAAGAGAAGTAAAAACATCAGCGCAAAGTGAATGAAAAAAAAATTAATATGGGAAAAATAGTAAATTGAGTGTTTGGTTTTATCGACTTTTCCATTTATTTTTTCAAATATATATTTACCTACTTCTCTGCACAAGCAGGATGTGACACAAGGTCAGTTTTTAAACAGAGTTTAAAAGGTTTGATTTCAAAGTTTCCCTTCTCCCAGACCGGTTTCCATACCAAGATTAAAGAGATCTGCTTGCCCTACTATTTATTCATAAGTTAAGGGAGAATCATGAGATTCACAACTTTTCCAATGGTATTAACGCTATGCGAAATGCAAACAGTCTTGCCCAGGATTTAAACTGGTGTCACCGTACCCATTTCCTACGACGGTAACCATAAAATCACGAACGCCTTCAACTCCGATATCGACGGAACCCACACAAAAAATAATTCTAAAGGCATTTCAAAACATTGTCGCTATTTTCAAAATTAATTCTATTGATTTTAGGTTTTTTGTTTTCATATGTAGGGCTTCTCAGATTTGTAGTCGTAGCTTATCAATTTCAAGCGCGATTATAGTGGTGTTTTCAACTAGAATATTTCGAAACTTGGATTAAGGAATAGAATGGGGTTTAAGATGTAAGGCTATGGAGTTAGAATCATTAAGGTGCGTTGTAAGTCGTCAAAAAAGAGTTGTAGTAGTAAGACCAATATACACACTATTTTCTTTGGAGACAGTCTCCCAAGGGACATTTGAACATATATACGACGTTGGTCCTATAAAGAATTTCAGTAGAGGGGGATGTGTTATTAGAAATGATTAGGTTGGAGGTTTTAAATTTGTTGTAGTAAATAAATCTTACTTTTTTGATAGGATCGGTAGGGAGAATATTTTTTGGATAAGGTTTTTTTTTTAATATAAGTTCATCTATTTTATAATTACAATGAAATTGTTTTTTGTAGTATAGGTTTATTGATTGTTTATGGTTTATGTCATTGTCTACGTTAAGTTGTTCAGGTTTATTAATGAATTGTTTAATTTCGCTATCAACAATGTAGTTGGGAAACCCATTATTGATAAAGGCTTGTTTAATGTTTTTAAGTTCGTTAAGGAAGGTAGTTCGCGAGGAGGAGAGAAACATAGCTCTGGAAATACGTGTTTTTATTATTGTTCTTTTTTTTTAATATTCCGTATTCCTTGACAGTATTCTATTTTCGTTGATAGCGTTCTGTTTTTTGAAATTCATCAGCAACTCAGTTTTATCCAACTCTGCGTTTGCGTATTTTTGTTATGTTATAAAAGCCCAAAAAACTTTCAAAACTCATTAAAAAAAAAACACTCTTTACACATGCAGGCTGATGATGGCCTATGAAGGGTCCGAAAGCGCTCGGGACAATTTTGGTAAATTCATCCACCAATCCCAACCTGACACTAAGACACTTATCAGGAAACTTGAAAGGATCTTAATAAAATTATATAGACAAAATGAATCTTTATTATTTAATCAAACACACACACACACACACACACACATATATATATATATTGTGCGCCCATTTTTCTAAGTCCTTAACGTCATTATTATTTTACTCCCTTTCTTTATTCGCCTGAGCATTTCCTTTTATATGTATACAGTAAATCATATTTTCTGATCTCACTCCAGAAGCAGCATCTATGTCATCTGAAGAGATGAAGATGATATTCTTCGTTGAAAAAAAATTTATAAAGGCACTTGAACAGTGGTCGAGTTTTCTTCCTTTTACATTATATATATGTGTGGTCATCCACAGTCAGACTCTTTCATTGTATCACAACTTATCATTGTGGCTAGACACGCGATATGTTTCAAGCTGGGATTGAAACCCGGCTAACTTTACGTCAGCCTATTAACATCCCTCACAACCATCAGCAGTCTCAACGAAAGCGAAGGAAAGTTAACGCATATGTATTAATTTTCCCGGGAATGGATTTGCACCCTCCTCAACACCATGGTGCAGTCGCTATTGAAAAAGGAGCCTTCGGGTTACCCTCGACTACGATCAACAACAACTTACTATTAATTTTACTTCCTTTTTTTTACATTTATTCTGACAGCACTCAAAGTGCTCAATTCGTCAGAAGAACTTTGCTTTACGCAAGTGGCAACCGTTAATTTTTTTACGAGAGTGCTCAACCCCCGGGAGAGCATATATATTTGGGCTAGTGAGTAGAGTGTTCACCAATGGTCCGGGAGACCTAGGTTCAATCCTAGGTAACATCATACTAAAGACTTTAAAAATGGTACTTGATACCTCTTTTCTTAACACTCAGCAATATAAGGTACGTATCAAGGGTAAAGTGGAGAAATTCAGGGAAAGGAGTAGTGCTCTCCCCTACACCTTAGTGTAGTAGCTATCGAAAAGGGAACCATCTGATCGCTCTCGACTACCGTCGCCAACTGTACTTTATATATATATATATATATTCAGTCCCTCCTTAACGAACTGGACCCGACACAAGGTCAATTTGTACATATCAAGGGTAAAATGGATCAATCCAAGGAAAGAAGTACGTATCAAGGGTAAAGTGGAGCAATTCATGGAAAGGAGTAGCGCCATCCTCTACACCTCGGTGTAGTAGCTATTCAAAAGGGAGCCTTCGATTACGGTCGCCAACTTTACTTACTATTAAAAATCAACTGTTGAAGTCCTTAATTGTAGGCTGTTTAAGGCTATGAGCCAGGTCATCTGGTAGAGTGCTGAAGAGATGCTAACAACTGTACAATATATATATATATATATATATGTATATATATATATATATACATATTTACTAATCTAATATATACCAGCATTCACGGTACCAGAAAAAAAAAAAAGAAAAAACCCCGCCAGGAGCAGGAGATAAGAGTATCTCGAATCACCGCCCGGGGGAAAAAGAAAAAATCATAGGTCAAAAAGAAAGAAAAGGCCAACCTCGTCCTACCCCTTGAAAAAAATCAAGGGATACGCAGTCAGTTGGTCAAAAGAAAATTAAAACCTTCCGCGAATCCTGCAATGCTACAATTACAAGAGTGCTCAACACGAGTGGAGCCAATTATAAAATTAACTTAAATCGCGAGTCGGAAATCTTCTACTAAAGTTTCACCTTATCGGATCATCAGGAAGCCTAACTCCGACCTGCTTATATTTTCCCTTTTCTATTTCATACAAATTGCCCGACTTATCCGACTTTACAAATATGCTTTCGGACTCCTTAAATCTCCTCATATCCTCGTACATTTTTTGCTGAATATTATTGCGCATTTTCCTAAACTTTATCTCCTTAACCATTCCTATCATTTCAGCCTCAAACTTGTCCATCTCAGTGATATGGGGGGGGGTCCTAGTTCTAGGGTCGGAGTTAGGCTTCCTGATGATCCGATAAGGTGAAACCTAGTAGATTTCCGACTCGCGATTCAAGTTAATTATATATATATATATATATATATATATATATATATATATATATATATATATATATATATATATATCTAGGAGAGGGAATTTGTAAGCGAACTATTTGTAGGTAACGTCATTTTTAAACGAGTCGCTGCTCATTTGTTTGCACACAGTTAAATGGTTTAAAGTATTGCTATTTAACATTAGTAATTCTATTTATCAAATATTCTTATTTAATACAAATAATTTACACACAGCTGTTTTGTTTCAAACAACTAACAAAAATCATCATCATCATCATCATCATGTCGTGCTGGTAGCTCGGATATCCCTGACCCTCTCTCGCCACTTTTCCCTATCGTTCATCGCCTCAGGCAGGTCTTCTGGACAACATCCCGTATCCTCACATAGTTGCTGAATGTATGTTCGTGCTGGTCGTCCTGCTTTTGCACGGCCATGTGTGGGGGTCCATAAGAGTACATCACTTATGAGTTCGTCCCTGCTTTTCCAGCAGTGTCCTGCATGTCTGGTTCGTCTAACTTGAATAGTTTTCGTGATAGGAGGCAGGTGGCCGTACAGTTGGTGTCTTGTGGGGTGTTGCCGCCAGGACTTGTTCAAGATTGCTCGCAGCATTCTTGTGTAATTGCCGTCTAGCTTCTTCTCCAGCCGTTTTGTTAGAGTCCATGTAGTGCATCCATATAGCAGTATCGATGCGACCGCTCTCTGGAAGAAACTGCGTTTCATTTTATCGATGATTGAACAGTTCTATTTGATCCAGAGATGGGATTCTAACAGGTAAGTTGGTATTTCATAATGAAGCTCTTAGTTTCTTGGTCTAGTTTCTTTGTTTAATGGCATATCAACTACTAATGCGTTATTCAGTGCCGAAGTTTGATATATTTGTAAATGTTTGTTTGTAATCATAACTGTATTTTCAATGTTTCATTAAATTTTCCTATGATTATTGCATTAATTTGTCGATAATTTTCTATAATCATTGCACTTATTCGTCTTAAATTTTTCTATAATAATTGCACTAATTTTTGTATAATTTTTCTATAATCATAATTATTTTTATCGATATTTTTATAATCATTTGTTGCATTCGGTTATGTGGTTCCAAGTATTCTTATCTAACACAAATAATTTACAAACAATTGCATGGTTTTAAGTATTCCAATGTAAAACTAATAATTTTCAGACAGACAGGACACATAAAATCCTAACAGGTTCAATCACTCCGAGTGGATATGGGAGTAAAGACAGCAATTGGGTACTCCACACTCCCCAAGACCTTCAGAACAGGGGATATCGTGGGCATAATTTAAGCACCCACATCCTCTTTAAACTTCTTGGCAATATATATATATATATATATATATATATATATATTTACTTATATCATACATCTTCATTGATGCATTGGGATGGGTCATCAGTGGCGTTTCCTTTGGGTTCACGGGAGGTTTCGGGTCTTGCAACATCAGACCCCCTCGCCGAAATGACCCAATTGGCATTGATCTTACGCCATAGTGTAATTATTACCACGACTAGTTGGTTTGGCATCACTAGTGTCCGATGTGTGCTGATGGCTCAGTGGTAGAGTTTCGGCTCTGTGATCGCTAGTTCGATCTCCAGTGGGGGAGATCACGGTATACTCTGCTGATGAGACCTAATAAAGTCAAAAGAGCTGTCTAGTGTTTCTGTATGTAGCGAGCAGGTATTCACCGAATTTTCTGGTCATGGCAATTCAATTCACAATATAATTCCTCTACTTGAAAAAAATAAAATGTACTGAAATACATGAATCCATATAACTATGTGAAGAAATGACTATCGCCAAAGAGGTACCCGTGGTGTAATTGTTATCGTTGTAGGGAAATGGACACGGCGACTCGAGTTCAAAACCTGGACGAGGCTGATTGCATTTCACATAGCACTAATACCCTTGGGAAAGGTATGAATCCAATTATTCTCCCTCCAGATATGGGTAAATAGTAGGCCAGACTAGGTTCTTCAGCCTTGGTGAGGTAACTAGTCTAGAATGAAAACTCTGAATTCAAACCTGTCAAACTCCGCTTAAAAATTGACCTTGTGTCATATCCTGCCCGAGCGGAGGGGTTGGTAAATAGGATCGCCAAAGAATGTGAGATTAAAAAATTGATTGCAATGAAACGTTGAAATAATGACTATGATTATAATCAACTTTGCAAATGGTAAATTTTGGCTATTTGAATTTATGGCATATCAATCTTTGTGGGTTATTTAATTCCAAAATCCTGCTTATATATATATATATATATATACATGGCCCGGGAGACCTGGGTTCAATCCCAGGTCGAGTCATACCAAAGATAAAAAAAAATGGTACTTGATGCTACTTTGCTTAACACTCAACATTATAAGGTAAGGATCAAGGGTAAAGTGGAGCAATCCAGGGAAAGCAGTA
This sequence comes from Sepioteuthis lessoniana, assembly GCA_963585895.1. Classification (NCBI taxonomy): domain Eukaryota; kingdom Metazoa; phylum Mollusca; class Cephalopoda; order Myopsida; family Loliginidae; genus Sepioteuthis; species Sepioteuthis lessoniana. The sequence continues at coordinate 35,653 of CAUZXS010002293.1, forward strand.
GCGCCCCCTCCGCCTTGGTGTAGTAGATATCGAAAAGGGAGCCTTCGAGTTACCCTCGACTACGGTCGCCAACTTTACTAACTTATATATATATATATATATATGTGTGTGTGTGTGTGTGTGTGTGTTAAATTTGTAAGTGAATAGTTTGTAGGTAACATTGTTTTAAAACGAGTTACAGCCCATTTGTTTTCACATAGTTAAATGATTTCGACTATTGCTATGTAACACAAATATTCCTATTCAACATTATTCATTCGTTTTCCAAGTATTGCCATGTAATACTAATAATTCAATTTGACATCAGTCATTTGTTTGCATATTGCTAACAGCATGTAGTATATTGCATCTCCAAACGAGTTCCTGTATATGGCACTAAAATGCATCTAATGGTGAAGCTCCAGTTTCGGAGATTTGAAAAACTTGGAGTACCCCTTTATAGCCATTACTCTCAGGTTCACTCAGACCTGGAGTGGAAGTACCTGTTAGGGTTTCATCTATGGGTCAAATAGAACTGTTGAATCATTTACGGTACTTGAAACTATTTTACTGTGTGCAAATAAATTATCTCTTCCTCGTTTAAAAATATTACGTCCAAACTATTCACTTACAAATCATATATATGTATTAACAGGATCTGATATTAAATAACCATTAAGGGTTGATATGCCATTAAACCAAATAACCTGACCGTAGAAGTCTATCATCAAAATTTTATATTAAAATGAACATAATTGTGACGTCACCTTTAAACTTATTATTTTGTTTTTTAACTTTCATTTTGGCCCTATAGAAGCACTGGGTGTCTCAAAATAGAAGCAACCCATTAATATGATAACGATTTATTACCGAGACAAGTTCAATAGTTGTCATTTGGAACACGTCCTATAAAAAACGCATTCTTTGAGCTAGAGACATCTGTGACACGATGGGTGGCATTCGTTTCTGTGGGTGTGGGTGTCAGTTAGAGAATCCCTTTGTCTGTTCTGGCGCGAAACCCACACAGGCCCTGCGCGCGAGATCTCCCACGAGACTGAAAGAGGAAGGAAGGTCCCAGAGTCGACAGGAGAGAACAGTCAAGTGAAGGTCAGTCAAGAGATGAGAGTCGGGTAGAAAGGAGACCAGTCAACAGAAGTCAGTAAGGTTGCTGCTAGGACGTGCTGACCTACAGATGCCGGGTTGACCAACGCGAGAAAATGAATCAGCATTCCTCGTGGCTTTGTGGGAGTTTCGCTCGAGTATACGCTTGTGTTAGCCCACAGAATGCACAAAAATGTCAGAGACTTCTCCCTTCTTACGCTTGGAGCTAACCCAAGCCCGTGTTTGTTTGTTCTTCTTTTTCTTCCACCCTCTCGGTTGTGTATTTTGTGTGTTGGTAAAGAAATGTGAAATACTCCTGGCCGGAGATGAGAAAAACCACTAGACGATTCTAATGGCGATAAGTAGTTTGGTTGGTTGAGATAGTGGGGGGGTGTATTGTCACATATCAAATCAATACTTTTTAAAATTTTTACAATATCAGCTTCCGGAACATGCAATCTTTTTTGAGTTTCTTGTCTCAGTAATAAAACATTATCATATTAATTGGTTGCATCTATTTTGAGACATTTTGGAATGATTTTGTCTCCAAATAAGAAGTGACAGAAACTATTTTCCTCTCTTTTCCAAGGTATTGTGATCAAGAATTAATACTTGCTATTGTATTCTATTTTCAAATTTGAAACAAAATTATTATTAGTAGAGTTATTAGCAATCTCATGGGCCCCATGTATATTGAGACACCCTTTATATACATTAAAAAAAGCAGGGAATTTTGGAGACAGATATCAGTAAGATACCAAATGATAAAATAAAATTTGAGAGACCGACAGAGATAGATAGATAGATAGATAGATATGAACGGAGTCATTAAATGATTGATTTTAAGGACATATCAGCCTGTCTCCAGTTATTTCATGCGTAGAGTTTAGGGGGTCGTGCTCACTGTACATTCACATTTATATTTTTTGTATAGTTGAGATTTTTTGTTTTTTGTTATTGGGGGTGGTGGCCACGGGTAAGTTTTATTTGACCTGTAAATGAGACTTTAACAGGTACTATCACTACGAGTCAAATTGAACCTGGAAGTAATGTCAAGAAAGAAATAATTACCCCACACTCCCAAGATCTCCAAAACTGAAGCCTCACCATCAGATACCGTCTAGTGTCATAACCAGGACACTCGTTTGGGGATTCTTACTCTTTTGGGGAAAGTTTACTCCTCTGCAGAGGATACTGTCAGACTTTTCTCAGCCCCACCGACAGAACAGAACAGAACAGAACAGATAGATAGATAGATAGATATGAACAGACTAATTGATTGAATGATTAATTGATTGATTTTAATGGCATATCAACCCGTCTCGGGTTATTTTATGCCAAGAAATAAGAAAATCACGTTCATTCTTCATTCATATTTACATTTTTTGTGTATTTTTTCTTTGAAAAAATATTTCACACGTTCCTATCGAATACGGATGATTTTTCAATATCTATTTGACTCATAGATGGAACTCTAACAGGTAATAACACAAAGGTTTAGAGTCTACCTGAGAGTAATGGCAATAAAGAGGTACTCTATATACTTCAGATCGCCAGAACTGGATCCTCATAATCTGGTGCAGTTTAGTGTTATACTCTGGACACTCCTTTTTTGAGAGGAGGAGGTCTTACATTCTTGCAGGAGATATAGTTAGCGTGTATTAAGTATCATCAACAGAACAGAACAGAACAGAACAGATAGATAGATAGATAGATAGATAACAGACTACGATGATTTTGATAGCGGGATAGTTGTTAACAACTTAATATGATTTGGATGGCTTCATCATCGTCATCATGTCGTGCCACCAGCACCGATATCCCTGACCCTCTCTCACCACTTCTCCCTATCGTTCATCGCCTCTGGCAGGTCTTCAGGGCTACATCCCGTATCCTCACTGAGCTGCTCTATGTATGTTCGAGCTGGCCGTCCTGCTTTTGCTCGGCCATGTGTGGGGGTCCATAGAAGTACATCACTTATGAGCTCGTCCCTGCTTCTCCAGCAGTGTCCTGCATGTCTAGCTCGTCTAACTTGGATAGATTTCGTGATGGGAGGTAGGTGGCCGTATAGTTGGTGCTTTGTGGAGTGTTGCCTCCAAGACTTGTTCAATATTGCTCGCAGCATTCTTGTGTAATTGCCGTCTAGCTTTTTTATAGGGATGAATCCTCAAAGAAAGAAAGAAAGAAAGAAAGAAAGAAAGAAAGAAAGAAAGAAATCGAGACCAGGTGAGATAGATAGATAGATAGATAGATAGATAGATAGATAGATAGATAGATTACAATAATTTAGATAGATAGTTGTGAACAACTTCAGATAATTTATATAGCAAGAGATGAATCCACATAGATAGATAGATAGATAGATAGAAATTGATTGAGATAGATAGATAGATAGATAGATAGATGTGAACAGACCAGGACAGATAGGTTTAAGTGAACAAAAACAGCAATTTGAATATCATTGCGTTAAAGAAGCAAGCAAATTCTCAAAAATCGATCGACCTCGTCCAACAGCCGCCGAATTGGTCATATATAAACGTCAGGTAATTGATTCTAATTCCTTTACTTCCATAATCAAAGCTATTAACAGTTTGCTTAGAGCATTCTATACACTGGAGATTTAGTAAATGGCGTGCATGGCGATAAGCCGAGGACTAAGCCAACCATTGCTGTCTTTGCAAGAGTAATTTTCCCGCCGATTACACAGAAAAACGCACAGTCATCAACCATCAAATGACCAGTTCTGCAATGTGAATTTATGTTTAGCCTTATTACGCGCCAATTTGTTAAATTGTAGTCAGGATTCTTCTTCTTCTTCATCTTCTTCTTCTTAACCGGAAGGGGATGAAATTATTTCCGGTAAATAAAGAAATATGGATTTCGTTGCTTTGTCTGCACATCAGTTACGAGTAAATATTTTGGAAACGAAAACCGACCAACAAAATTCAATTCGTCGGTTAGACTGATATAAGATTTTATGTTTTAAGCAAACCGATTTTAAACATTCTTGCCATTGTGTTACGGTTAACAAGTTAGTCTCTCAAGTGTAGCAATTTCGATTCGAACCAAGTGTCATCTATTGTGGTTTTGTGCCAAATTAAGGTTCTTCTTCTTCTTCTTCTTCTTAATGACCGGAAGTGGATAAAATTGTTTCCGGTAAATGGAGTTGATTGCTTTGTTTGCAGATCAGTTACAAGTAAATATTCTGAAAATGAAGATACTCAACCATACAGATACGCAAGATGTGGGTACAAGGTCACTTTTTAAACGACGTGAAGATGGTTTTTAATTCAGAGTTTTTTCTTCTCCCAGACATTTTGCTTGACCAAGGCTAAAGAACCCAATCAGCACTGCTATTTTCCCTATAGCTACAGGGGGAAAACAGATTGAATCATGCCTTTCCCTAGAGCATTAGTACGAATAGAAAATGCAAACAGCCTCATCTAGAATTTGAAACCTGGTAACCAATTCCCTTTCCTACGACGATAATCATTATGTTTAGTGAGCCTCTTAAATGGGTGTATTTACCTAAACACCGATATGCGCAGGATTTGACACAAGGTCAATTTTTAAGCCGACTACAGCTGGTTTGGTTTGGTTTGGTTTTATAGCATATCAACCATTGTAGGTTATTTGATATCAAATCCGCTTTATACATATATGTTAGATATATATGATTTATAAACATAAGTTCGCATAGTTAAATAGTTCCAAGTATTACTATGTATCACTAATAATTCAATTAAATATCAGTTATTTGTTTACACAGTTAAATGATCAAACAGTTCTATTTTAAACAATTCAATTTAGCAGAAGTCAATTTTTTGCACTCTTTAAATGTCAGACAGTTCTATTTGACCCATAGATAGAACCTCGCCAGGTGCTTCCACTCCGGGCCAGAATGGACCTGGGAGCAATGACAATTAAAAGGTACGCCGGATTCCCCAAAGCTCCAGCATTACTGGAGCTTCAACATCAGATTGTTTAGTATCATATCGGAACACTCATTAGAGGTGGGGTCGATATATTCAACCGCTCTCCTATCCGGCTGGGCTGACTACAGCTGGTTTTAAATTCAGTTTGCTTTTTCCTCGACCTGTTGCCGTACCAAGATGGAAAAGCTCCGTCAACTCTCTTATTTACTCATATGGGTTTGAGAACAAGAGGTGGATTCACGCTGTTTTCTTATGGGCAAATAAGGCTGATTTTTTTTTTTTGTTGATCACATATAAGATTTTATAGTTAAATCAAAAAGATGAATATCCTACACTAATTGTCTCCGTTTGCCGAGGCATTGACGCTCCATTGGTGTCCACTATTGTGGTCATGTAACAGATATTCCTTTGCATAATAATTACCTCTTAAGGTGATCTCTGTTGTTCAATGCTTAACAAACCGTTTCAATAGTACTACACTTGGCAAAGATTATTGAATTAGTAGAGGATGTTCAATTAAAATGTCTTAATCCTTTTAGTTTTGAGACAAAATGCATCATCATCCGGAAAAATTACTTCATCATCACCAAATCAATTTTCTCTCGATGAAATAAGAAAAATATCCAGAAATTCAATGTACATATCAGCATTGGCTGTTAAGGTCGGAACTGCCATCTCTCCAGATCCTTTGAGTAACAAGTAGCCTCATATAACGATCGATTTAGGATGGTTACTCTTTTTCTTCAGTTAGTCATCTTTATGTTTCGTTTCAGTGGAACAAGACAAAATTATCATCATCATCGCCTTAAACAATGCAAATTCTTGATTCATCATTGAATATCACTTTTGTCCAATTGTTCACACGCCATGATTGTTTCCCTTCAGTCCACTTTTATATCATTTTATTTTGTTTGTATGTTAGTGTTGGTTTTCGTTTGTTTTTTCTTTATATAAATCCCATTTCATTCAATCAATTTCTTACAATTCTGTTACAAATATTGACTCTTCTTTCGACCCGTTTATTTTTAATTTTTGTTGTACATTTATTTTCAAGGCATTTTGCTTTGAGTTTTCTGACGTCTTCATGTCTTTTGTAGTCTAGTAGTGTTTTCTTTTTTTAAATCAATTCTTTCCTTTATATTTGCACTAAATTTAAGACAAAGTCGTTCGTCGCGTTTCACCGTGGATTTCTTTCTTGAATAAGTTTTATAATTCTTTCCATTGTTTTAATTAAGATTTCTTTTCTTTTCCTTTTTTTTTTCTTTTTTTAGCCATGCACTTTAACCCCTTGTTAATGTCTGTAACACTTTTCTTTTAACTATAGACCAATTTGCATATTTAGGCTTCTGCTGGTATTTCTTTAAGGAGGACAAATTACAAAATCATAATTTCTTCTTCAACTTGGATCATTCTGTAATATTCTCCTCATCCTGGAAAAAAATCATACCATTAATTTGAATAATTTGATATAGTTTATTTAAGGTATATTTTATAGAGCCAGAATATTCAGTAATTAAATGTTTTGCGTCTTATCTATTATTAGTTTATTTACCGCTAAATAAAAACCTAACAGAATATCATCTAAATGTGCTACGATGAATCAAGATAAAAAGAATGAAGCGGGATTTGTGAGCTTTACGGAAAAGTCTAATATATTAATCAATGAAAATAAAGTGAATTCAAATGTGCTGAAAACTGTGAATAATTTTCATTTGTCAATAACAGACTACAGCGTCGCAAGGAAAACGAAGACAATGAAATTGAAATAAAAATCTAAAAAGACCAGAAAACCAATAAAATGACAAAGATGTTATCCTCGAATTCTAAAGAACGACTAAGCAGGACAAAAGGAAATGTGGTGTTATATCAAATTGACTGCCGAGATCGAAGAAACCCGCACGTTGGGAAGGAAACCGGAAGACGTCAAATTAAATTATGTTTGTTTAATACCCCTGCCAGATGACCCCTTCATTTAAAACACGAGACGGTTTGAGTGGGTAAGGAAGCTGGAATGATATCGGAAGGCAGAGATGGGTTGTGACATTCCCGGGTGAAATCTACGTTTGTCACCTCTGATGCCTTGTCACAGACTGTTTGGTCCTCGATCTTTTTTTTTTTTCAATCTGCGTCGGAAATGAGTCAACGCAACCTTAAACATATATACGTGGCAATCACATGTTTCCAAGGAAGCACCGCTCGATCCTACCGATGCCCAGTAGGCTGAGGCTGTAGAATACACCGATTGCATCTCTGCTGAGAGTCCTGGATATGATACTAAATAATCTGATGGTGAGATTCCAGTAATGCTGGAGCTTTGGGGAATGCGGAGAACTCCTTCATTACCATCGCTCACAGGCCCACTCTGTCTCAGAGTTATAACACCTAATAGGGTCCTATCTTTGTATCAAACAGAACTGAACTATGTACTTATACTAAACTGTATTGCTTGAAATGGAACTGCTTTGATATTTAAACGACATACTTATGCTAAGCTGAGCTATTTGAAATAGAACTGTTTTTGATATTGAAACTGTACTTATGCTAAACCGAATTCTTTGAAATGGAACTGTTTGACTAAACTTAATCGCTTGAAATAGAAATGTTTTTGACAATGAAAATGTGTATATATGCTTAACTAAATTGTTTGAAATAGAACTGTTTATTTGTATAAAAATGGATTTGGCATTAAATAACCAACAAAGGTTGATATACAATAAGACCCAAACCAACAAACAAATAAACAATTGATCCTACTGTCAGAAGTGTATTAAATAACAGGAGTTAAACGACTGTGACAATCAAGGGTGTCAATTGTTTCGCACCTTGATAATGAACTTTGCTAATTATCACTACGGTATCCCCCTGTCCCCGGCAAAAGGCCAAGATCCAGTGACAATATCGAATTTTGTCACAGACCCATTTATAATGGATTAAGTTGTTTTTAAAGCAATCAATGAAACGTAAAAGATGCATGGACTGCTTTTTTTCTATGTGGCAGAATCCTTGATAAAATTTCCAAATATCAATAAACATTTGATATGAATATTATACAGTACTGTATTACATATATTGTAAAGAGTCCAGCAGAATGATTTCTCAGATTTAAGATTACCGCCAGAGAAGTGATAGCAGCGATGAGTCGGTGTTTGGCATATCTTTAAGCGGCTCTTCTATTTCAGTTGCCACCCTTGCCTACAATGGTGAAGATCGTGCATTTCTGATAGAAACTCATGGCAACATCCCGTTGCCGGCTCACTCATTATATCTATCCCCTTGTGATTACCTCTTTGGATATCTGAAGGCCTAAGTCTTCCGGCTGTAGAAAACTGGCTAACTGAAAGCTTTTATTTGTAGTGAAATGGCTGCAATAACAGAATTAATGACTAGTAAAGATCTGCAGAACCTCAGGGCAGAACCTCAGGGCGAGGCTTCATGTGTGTAAAGTTCGTGAGGGCAAGCATTTGGACGATCTGATCTTTAAAACAAAATAATGATAATAACAAAACAAAATTGTAAGTATTGATATTTCTTCTACGAAAATTAAAAGTTGAATAATATATATATAAATATATATATATATATATATATATATATATGAAGTTTGCTACCTAGGTTTCTGTTGTACTCCCTACATAATGGAATCTCCCTCCTCCATAAATATACGTCAACGGGACGTCAGAGGAGTTAACCAGACCCACGTGATACAATCACGTGTGATACCACTAGCGTAGTGGACGGATAGTCACTACCCTGCTGGAATCACAGCTTTCTATTAACTAACTACTGTTTAACCAGGTTTACTTGTATCTTATTTCTGTTACTTGAATATATATGTTTTTCTATCAACCTATTTGCGTTCCCTGTGTCTTTTTTTTTTTTTTATTTTGCCAGCATCACAACGGTTTCATCGAAAGAATCGTCTGGAACCTTCATTGGAAATCGGATATTACAAACGAATTTATCTATACACAAACATAATAGAAAATTTGCATAATAAGTAGTAACAAGATGTAAACCGAGAAGCCATTTTCCCCACCTTTCGATGAAACCCAGGTGTTATATAATTGCGGAATGATTTTTTTCATATTATCATTTTTCATTGGTTATATCTTATCATTCGGTTTAGTTAGGCTTAGAACTATTCGGCTTAGTGCACGTGCAGGTTCACATATTGAGTGCAGGTGTTCATGCTCGTGCGCGGAGGATGTGACTATCACAGACGTCATAATAAAAACCCCAGATAGGAAATAGGACTGGGGTGTGGATGACGTCATGCCCGGAAACGAGGGGCTGGGAATTTTGCTGATTAAAAAAAAAAAGCCGTTAGTTGAGATCTGACTCTGGGCGAGGCGAGTTGATTTTTGAGCCTGGGCGAGGCCAGTCCAGTTTGGGCCTACGGGATGCGCCGCGCGTTTGTTGGGTCTGATGGAACGGTCAGCATAGTAAAAATTGTGTTTCTCTCTCCTCGTGTCGAAAGACTAAACTCAAGAAGTCAATAGACGTTTCGTATCTGAACTAAAGAAAGTCGTCAGTGTTTCGCGTATTTCGGGATTCCGCATACATTTCCGAATACTTTACATATTCGTATCATGTATATTTTACATAGCCGTATGTTACACAGGGAGCAAACTTCAGCTATTTTATATAGTTTTAAAAATCTGCCTTATACAAATAAGGAGCACATTTTAAAGTATTTAATTGTTCTGTGACTATGTCGGCTTTCTTTTTTTCTTTTTTTTTTTTTTTTTCTAATTAATCATTTTCTTTTTACAATATACTGAGGTTGGACAAAATAATTGAGACACCTGAAAATTTCAAACAAATTCATTTTAATATGGTTTTCTGATTGCAACCCTCGCGTGAAATCTGGCTTTGTACAGCTCCCTTCAAACAGTTTTTGAGGAAACTGGGTTCTTGAGATAGTCATAAAATCCTGCTGTAATTTTTGGAGCTGTAAACTTTTGATCCTTCCCAACAATCCGCGTTAGAGTCCGACGGTCCCTATCAAACAGTTTTCACTTTCTTTCAGAGTTTTCCTTCAGTGAGGTTTTTTTCTTCTTTCTCAAATGATATCATCACTTTCGAGACAGTACTCCTTGTTGCACCAAATAATTCAGCAGTTTTTATTACACTTCCGAAAAATATTTAACAATGTTAAACGTTATATATGTATATATATAGTATCGATAATTACTTAGTGAGTCAGACTCGGGGTTAGGTACCCTGATGAGCCGCTTAGGTTAGTTCCTGACTCACTAAGTAATTATCGTTACTATTTTGCTCTACTCATTATTGAGCACTTTTTGCATTGTAGCTTAGCAACCCTAACGCTGTTTTTTTTTTCTTTCGACCAACCAATTGCGTGTCTTTTGATTTTTTTCAATTCGTATGACAAGGGTGGCCTTTTCTTTTTTTCCAATATATATATGTTTCCCCTTGACAGTGTATCGTTTTATATCTTTATCTTCAAATCACTTGCCGTTTTTTTTTTTACCGTAAGGGCTATTATCTAATATATATATTCTTTTCTTTTGTTCTTATAATCCTATTTACCAACCCCTCCGCTTGGGCAGGATATGACACTAGGTCAATTTTTAAGCGGAATTTTACGGGTTTGAATTCAGAGTTTTCCTTCTCCTAGACTAGTTGCCTCACCAAGGCTGAAGAATCCAGTCTGTCCCTCTATTTACCCATAGCTGGAAGGAGAATAATTGGATTCATACCTTTCCTAAGGGTATTAGTGCTATGTGAAATGCAATCAGCCTCGTCCAGGATTTGAACTCGTGTCGCCGTGACCATTTCCTACGACGATAACCATTACACCACGGGCACCTCTTGTTCTCATAATCGCAGCTAGATATGAAAATGAGTTCAGAGTGAGATGAATTCCTTTGGTAAATAAAATTGCAATGGCTCGATATACGATGCTTATTTTAACCTGATGGCTGTATGTGAATGTTTGTTGGTTGCAGATATTCTGATAAAATTTTCAAAGCCTTTGAGCCTAATACTATAATATCGTATGATGGTTGACGCCTATCTTTGTGATCATGTGTATACGAGACTGTCAATCCTGTGATAACGCTCAATAGAGTATCAATATTGGGACTGAGTACTGTTTATAAACCCTTTATTTTGGAACCTGTGTATGTATTATGCTGCATATATGGTCATTTATAGTTAGTTATATTACCAGGAGGTTGAGTAAATTGAAACAAATTCAGTGTTGAAATTTTCCGGCGGTATAGATTCTCTCTCTCTCTCTCTCTCTCACACACACACACACACTATCTTTCTCTCTCTACCTCTTTCTCTCTACTATCGTTATCTTTGTTGAATCTTTTTTAATCATAGACTTATCTATTTATCTATCTATCTGTTGAAGACTGATCATGTATATGCATGTATGTTATATATATATATATATATATAGATAGATAGATAGATAGATAGATAGATAGATAGAAAAGTCAGTTAGCCTGTTCCTATCTATAGATTTATCCATCTATGCTTGTTTACATGTATGTATGTATGTATGTATGTATGTATGTATGTACGACGTAATTCTGTTCATATCTTTCTATGTCAGTCTGTTCCTCTCAAAGTTCGCCTGTTTATATGTACGTACGTACATATGTATGTATGTATGCATGTTCATATCTATCTATCTATCTATCTATCTATCACACATAGCGACATACAATAGGTGTGAGTTGGATGAGATAACATGACAGAAAGTATAATTGAAAATCTGATCAATTTAATCAGCATAGCTCTTTCTAATATCATCTTGTTTCCTTTCTTGACGTGCCTTCAAGATATATCGAACATTTAATTGAGATTTAAATGAACTTGTAAACTTTTAATAATGAAAACGCCGCTTGCGAGCAAATATCACACACACACACACACACACACACACACATATATATATATATATATATATATATATATATATATATTTCGCACACATATATATTCAAATATTTACTATTTTATATAATTTGTACTTTAAAATGTTTTATGTTCATCTTGAACAGGTTATTATTATTATTATTATTATTATTATTATTATTATTATTAATATTATTATTATCAATTATTATTATTATTATTTGAATATAGGATTATATCATGAATTTAATGTATATTTATTTGTTATTCTACAAATATTTCAATACATTATATTTTACATATATGTGTGTAATATACATGTATATATATATATATATATATATATATACAAACTACTATAGTACCCTTCAAAATGTATAAATCGAAACTTGCGATTGTGTGTGCAAAACATACATGTACGCACATGAATAAATAAAAATAATTAAGATACTGTATGCTCATCTTACACATTATGACAACTAATTTCATCCTAATATTTAATTCATTTATATATATATATATATATATATATATATATATATATATATATATATATATATATATATATATAAATATATATATATATATATATATAAATATATATATATATATAAATATATATATATATATAAATATATATATATATATATATAAATATATATATATATATAAATATATATATATATATATATATGTATATTTGAGGTTTGAGTTGGCTGTTTCTGTGTGCATAATCGAATATTTATCCATCTATCTATCTATCAATAGACAGATAGATAGATCGATAGATCTCATTCTATCTATCTATCTATCTATCGATAGATAGTTTGATGAACAAAAGAAATTGAAATATGTCTATATTTCTAAGTATTTTCTTTTTCTCACTTAACAATAGAAATTCATGAAATTCAATATTTTCTTAGTTTATTACAACTGCTATTGTAAACTTTTTATAAATAGATTTTGCAAATTTTCTCTCATGCAATCCCGATTCCGTTTTATATTCTGTGTTTTCTATGTCCCACACTCTCGTACCCCTTGAAATTCTTCAAACTGTCGAATATAACTTGATGATCTCGAAAGCGTAAAAATATTAGTTGCAGCGTTCGTTTTTCTTTTCTTTTTTTATTTGTTATACTCTCTTACTCTCCCTCCCCACTCCCTCCTATATATATATATATATATATATTAGGATAAGCAAACAACACTGTTATAATCTTGCAGATGGAATTAATGAAAATTAATAGCGATTGAAGATTAAATTACTTGTATCTCATGACCTTAGAAATATCAAGTGAATTTTCTCGAGATTACTAACCACCGAGCGTAAACTTCAGAACAAAATTTAAGACATTCAAAAAGTTTCATTCCATTGAATTATAATAATTTCTATTTGTATTATTTAATTATTAATGTCAATATCATCTTTCAATAATAATAATGATAATAATAATATGTTATGAATTCAATTGAAACAAAAAAAATTAAATTAGATATTTTTTGCGAGCAATAAAAGACGCTTAGAAAAAGAAAGTGGATTAATACACGAATGGACCACTTTAGTTTTCATTAGATCAGAAGCGGCTGAACGCTCTGCGATCTCCTTGATTGTACCCTAATTTACACCATATTTCATCTTGAAGTGTCATATCATTTTTATTGAGGAAAATGATGACTGCGCATTGAATATTGTGCATCTGAGGTAGAGATTTTCAAAAGCGAACGTTCGCTCACTTGTTCCGAGTGTTCTTTATCATAGACATAGTAAAAGTAAAGTTGGCGACCTTAGTCGAGGATAACCTGAAGGCTCTTTTTCAATAGCTACTACACCGAGGTGTACGAGAGGGCGCAACTTCATTCTCTTGATTGATCCACTTTACCCTTGATCCTCACCTTATAATGCTAAGCAAGGCGACATCAAGTACCATTTTTTAAGTCTTTGGTATGACTCGACCTGGGATTGAACCCCAGTCTCCCTGACTATTGGTGGACACTCTACTCATTAGACCAATCATTGAATGTCCCAAACGTAGTTTAGAATACAACAGAACTTGTGAACTTTGCTGTCCCGGCTGATCACAGAATAAAATTGAAAGAAAGTGAAAAGAATAATAAGTACCTCGATCTTGCTAGAGGGTTGAAAAAGCTGTGGACCATGAAAATTACGGTAATACCAATTATAATTGGTGCTCTTGGTACAGTCACTGAAGGATTATTAAAGGGACTGGAGGACTTAGAAATAGGAGGATGAGAGGAGACCATCCAAACTACAGCATTATTGATATCGGTCAGAATACTAAGAAGAGTTCAAGAGACTTGAAGACACTAAATATTACTCATACTCTCCTTGAAAACCATCAGCTAACGCTGGTGTGAAAAACTCTCAAACGAGATAAATAATTATGATTACCAAAAAAAAGAGAACAACAGAGTAAAATTTTTAATAAAAGCGAAAAGAGAGATAAGTACCGGGACTTTGCTAGAGAGCTGAAGTAACTACTGAATATGTAAATAACGGTGATACTAAATGTTACCGGTGTGCTCGATACAGTCACCAAAGGATTGGTAAAAGGACTGGAAGAATTGAAAATAAGAACACGAGTGGATACCATTCAAACGACCAGAATCCTGAGAAGAGCTCTGGAGTATGGGGAGACTTTCTGTCACCAAACTCCCGTGGAAGACCATCAGCTAATGATGTTGTATCGCGAATTAGATTTTTAAAATTTTCCGCGCAAAATTCTATATGGCTTACTTGTGACTTCTGTCAGCAGTGAAGGTGGAAAAGAAAGTTGATAGGGTTGTAAAAAAAGGATGGGAATGACTTTAGAATGTCACATGACCTGTATTTCTTATAGTATTAAAAAAAAAGGCAGGAATCGAGATAGAACCACTAGGAAAAGATAAACGAATCTTTGCCATGTGTTTTTCGAAGAGAAGAAAGTCAGGTTTGTAAAATTTGTCTTTAATTTAAAAAATATTATTGATTTCATTACTTGCGAAATCTTTTGCTGAATATTTGTAATTTAAATGAAGACATTTTATTTTCCAGAATTATTTTCTGCTTAACGATTTCGAAATCACGAATTAGATTTGTTTAAATTTACCGCGCTAAATTCTAAATAGCTCACGTTTGACTTCTCTCAATCGATGAAAATATATATACCTGATTTAGCGTGAAAGCGTTAAGTACAATTATTGTCCTCAATGAAAACGAAATGAAATAAGGAACCTACACTTTATTAAGAAAGGACCAGCCTTAGCGGAAATAAAGTCTCAAAATAGAACAGTAAATATAAAATCAAAAAGGTGATACAGGAACACCTGAAACTAGCTCAGATGCTTATTTTGAGATATAAGATATAAAAATAGCAGGTTAACGGACTTTAACGAGTTAAAACTTAAGAATTTATCCGTTTAATCTTTTTTGTTTTGTTTCGTGACCTGCTGTTCATGAACAGTCACCGTAACTGTTCTCGGTCACATCTGTGTCAGGCGCGCAGATGATAAACGATCCCAGGGTCGGGGATAGACATAATATACTACCCATGAAAAATGACAAATCGGAACCTAAATCAACATGGAGCCCAAACGAAAGGTTTGGGTGTCATGATCGGCAGGTGCTCCCTTGATTGCCAACATCGGGGATCCGTTAGGCATCCTGCGAATGTTATCTGTTCTATTTCCCAGTACACAAATAATTCTTCTTTCAGGTACACAGCCGATGAACAAATCGACCACTCATACTAGAGACCACAGTGTAGAAAATGGACTTGGGAAGATAACAAACTAGCATTATACTGTTATTTTAGAAGCAACCCAGCAAAGAGAGGGTATAGAAAAAGAATGATAGAAATCTGAATGGAATTCGGCAGATATAAGGCAACAAACCAAAGGCTCGCTGACCAGGTTAGGACAATAACAAAGAATGGTTGGTTTTCTGACTTTGAAATACTAAAAATCCACAAACAAATATATAGGCAAACACATCAACAAACCTCTACTACAGTCACCTAGATAATAAATACAGGAAAGTCAGGTACTCCTAACCAAACACATGACAAAGATTCATGCACCGCAAACACGCAAATGCAAATACTGACCAAAGAGGGAAAAACTAATATAAATACCATTAGAAGAATCATGTCTGAAAAGAAAACCACATTGCCTTCTATCAGAAACCAAGACTGGAGGACAGCCTGAAACCGAGAAAGTAAACGACTTATTGACAAATATCCCGACGAATGACATCACGGAGTTAAACGACTTAATATACGCAGAAGCAAAATTAGTCTGTGAAAAAATCGGGGTCCCCTTGAAGACCACAGACAGAAAGTCAAAACTGGGTGGGAACTCAGACTTGTATCTCAGATAAAAAGACTACGACAACAAGCAAGAATACTAAAACGAAAATTTTCAGACGAAACTGAAAAAGCACGGCAACTAGAACTCAAAAAAAAAAAGCTTGAGACCAACCAAAAAATACTTGCAAAGAAGGAAGACTAAAAAGATGCCGAGACAAGACCAATCAATATAGACAAAACAGAACGTTCCAAATCAACGAAAAAAGATTCTAACAACAATTAGGGGGAGAATGGGCGAAGCCATATCAATAACCTGGTGCGAGAGAGGCAAGAAGATTTTGGAGCAAAATATGGGAACGGAAATATCATAACAAAAAAAAAAACAAAACGAAAAACGAATGCATAAACAACATGGAAACAGAGTTGTGGATGCTTGAAGATAGCCTTCTGGTGAACATACACCCCGATGGGCTCAGAGTCGCACTTAAAAAGATAGCAAACTGGAAGACCCCTGGCCCTGATGGCATACACGGATTTTGGTTTTAAAAATTCACCTCCATAGATGACAGACTTGCAACTGAAATGAATAAATGCATGCAGGAAACTGAGATACCCGAATAGATGACCAAAGGAAAGACCACTCAAATCCAAAAATACCCCTTCAGAGAAACTACTCCAACCAACTATAGACCCATAACGTGCCTACCGAGGATGTGGAAAATACCTACGGCACAAATTAGGGAGAAGATCTACATCGATAAGCCGCGGAATCTTCCCCGACGAACAGAAGGGATGCGGCTAGAGAACCAGAGGCACAGAGGAACTACTATATATAGATCAACACATCCTCAACGAAAGTAAAACGAGACGGAAAAATCTATCTATGGCCTGAATCGACTAGAAAAAAGCTTTCGATAGGGTCCCCCAAAGCTGGATACAACACTGTCTCAAAATGTATAAAATACCCGACCAAATCGTACAGTTTATCGAGAAAACCATGCAAACCTGGAGAGTGGAATTGATAGCAGGAGGACAAAGCTTAGCAGAGGTAAAGATCCAAAGAGACATATTCCAGGGCGATACACTATCACCATTACTATTTGTGATAGCCATGATGCCACTCAACCACGGCCTTATGAAATGCACAGTCGGATACAAACTCAGTAAATCGTAGGTAAAGATCAACCTCTTGATGTACATAGACGACATCAAACTTTTTGCCACAAAAGAAAAAGAATTGGAAACCCTAATACAAACTGTGAGAAGAATATACAGTCAAGAAATAGGAATGGAATTTGGCATAGAAAAATGCGCCATACTAGTAATGAAAATGGCAAACGACACATAATGGAAGGAAATGAAAGAAAAAATTAAAAACGAGTATCTGAGAAGAGCCAGAAAATTACTCGAGACAAAACTCTATAGCAGGAACCTTTTCAAAGGGATAAATACCTGGGCTGTCACCCTGGGAAGATACTTAGGAGTATTCTCGAAATGGACCGGAGAAGAACTTAAACAAATGGACCTGAGAACAAGAAAACTAATGACCATGCACAAGGTATTGCATCCCAGAGATGAAGTTGACAGACTATATGTGTCAAGAAGATTGGGAGAAAGAGGACTTGCCAGTATTGAAGGCAGCGTGGACGAATCGATACAACGACTCGAAAACTACACAGAAAAGCACGGAGGTAGGCTGATTACAGTCACCAGAAACAATAATAACGACACAAGGGCAAGCGGAATGATAATAACCAAAAAACAAAAGTGGGAAGAAAAACAAGCGATTAAGAAGCGGCATCTCACACGAGAAAACGTGGACATGGCTAAGAAAAGGATACCTTAAGAGAGAAACTGAATCTCTTCTAATAGCAGCACAAAACAATGCCTTAAGGACTAACCATATCAAAGCGAAAATAGATCAGATGCAACAAAACAGCAGGTGTAGATTATGTGGTGATAGAGACAAAACGATCAATCACATAATAAGCGAATAAAGTAATTAGCTCAGAAAGAATATAAGACTAGGAACGACTGAGTGGGCAAGGTGATCTGCTTGGAATTGTGCAAGAAGTTAAAGTTTAACCATACGAACAAATGGCATATGCAAAACCAAACATCTGTCCAGGAGAATGAGATGCAGAAAATCCTCTGAAATTTTTAGATACAAACAGATCTTCAAATCTCGGCCAGACGACCGGATCTTATAATAATCTAAACCAAAAAAAGATAGAACTTGCAAAATTGTGGAATTTGCTGTCCACGCAGACCATAGAGTAAAATTGAAAGTATGTGAAAAGAGGGATAAGTACCTCGATCTTGCTAGAGAATAGAAAAAGCTGTGGAACATGAAAGCGACGATAATACCAATTGTAATTGGTGCTCTTTGTACAGTCACCAAAGACCAAGTACAAGGACTGGAGTGGGGACGAGTGGGGACCATCCAAACTACCGCATGCTTGAGATCGGGCAGAATACTGAGCAGAGTCCTGGAAACTTGAAGAGACTTATTGTCGCTCAAACTTCAGTGAAAAACTATCAGCTAATGCTGGTGTGTAAAACTGTCAAAAGAGAACAAATAATAATGATAATAATTAAAAACAAGTAATTACTTGGACTTTGCCAGGGAACATTCATATAGTATGAAAAATAAAGGTGTCAGTGATACCAGTAATAGTTTGGGATCTGATTGGAATAATCCCGAAAAATCTCAAAAAGTAAGAGAGATAAAGAGAATTGGAGATCCATGGAACGCTTGAGACCGTCTAGACGACACCAATGTAGAAGACTAGAGTACTGAAAAGAATCCCGAAGAGCTGAGGAGACTTGCTGTCACTTAGACTTCACTAAAGCCCTTTTCCCATTTGTATTCCTATGAAAACTACTCTACGCGAGTTTTCATACCAGTTGTTGAATAATCATAAGTCTTTTACTGACATTTACATTATTTAAATAAACAGGAACAAAAGTGATCCAGAACATTTTCTACATATTGATACATTTTTTAATCCAAGAAAATTATACATCATTTTTAAAGTAAATAGATTTGGTGTGGAACGCTAATGTCTGAGAAATAATTTAAAGCCGTGAGAGTAAACTTATTCACTTAATAAGAGAATAGAACAAAGGAGAATAAGAGTTGGCACGACTGGATAGGAAAGGGGGATTGTGCCAAAGATTAAAATTTTACATACTAACAAATGGCATATGCATGGAAAAAAAATAAGACACCTAAAATTCCCTAGGATTTTGAGTTATGAATAGATCACTGAATGCTGGGCAGAAAACCAGAACCAGTAAGAGGGGTGTCTACGTGGTGTAGTGGTTAAAACGCTGGACTTCGGAATTGTAGTAAGCGAGTTCGAATTCGAGTCACGCTATAACGTTCACTTTCTGGAAAATACCTTTGGGAAAAGTATGAACCCCCTTATCCTCCCAGCTATGGGTTAAGTATTATCACTACTGTTCTTCTAAAAGGATGGCTTCAGCATTAAATAACCTACAAAGGTTGATATGCCATTAAACAAAGAAACCAAACCAAACCAGAACCAGATCCAATATTAGTTAACCCGATAAAAAAGAACTTGACCTGAAAATAAAAGAAAGTGAAAGGATGAACAAATACTTGGACCTTGACCAAGAACTAAAAAAAAGCTGCGAAACATGAGGGTGACGGTGATACCACTTGTAGCAGGTGCACTTGGAACAGTCCCAAAAGATTTTTAAAAAAAATGGAAGAATTGGAAGTCAAAGGAAAAATCGAAACCATCCAGACCACAATATTGTTAAGATTTACTAGAATACTCAGAAGAGTCATGGAGTGCAGAATAGACTTGTGGTCACTCAGACTCCAGTGATAGACCACCAGTGAAAACTGGTGCGAAATTGAGTGAAATAATAATAATCATCATAAATTAAACTGAATCTCTTCTAATAGCAGCACAACAACCCTATAAGAACCAATCATATCAAAATGAGAATAGATAAGACGAAACAAAACAGCAGATGTAGGTTATGTGGTGATAGAGCTGAAACGATCAATCAAGTAATAAGCGAATAAAGCAAATTAGCACAAAAAGAGAATAAGACTAGACATGACTGGGTGGGCAAGGTAATCCACTTGGAATTGTGCCAGAAGCTTAAATTTGACCATACGAAAAAATGGTATATGCACAACCCAGAATCTGTCCTAGAGAATGAGACGCACTAACTCCTCTGGGATTTTAAGATACAGACGGATCACGTAATCTCGGCCAGATTACCAGACCTCATAATAATCAACAACAACAAAAATAGAACTTACAGAATTGTGGACTTAGATATCCCAGTGGACTACCGAGTAAAATTGAAATAAAGCGAAAAGGTTAAGTACTTGGACCTTACTAGGGAATTGAAAAAACTGTGGGACATGAAAGTGACGGTTATAGCAATTATAATTTTTTCTCTTAGTGCAGTCATCAAAGGATTGGTACGAGGACTAGAGGACTTGGAAATAACAGAACGAGTGGGGATCATACAAACTACAACGCTGTTGAGATCGGTCAAAATACTGAGAAAAGTCCTGGAGACTTGGGGAGACTTGCAGTAATTCAAACTCCAATGAAAGACCATCAGCTAACGGTGATGTGAAAAACTCTCAAGGAGTAAAATAATCATGTACGAAATGATTTTATAAGGCAAGCAATGCGTATCTTGCTTATTAGGAATACTCGCCAACTACATGTATTAAATATATATATATATATATATATATATATATACAAATAAAAAAACATATTTACATATGCAAGCAAATAGTTTGATGTACTTAGAGAAAAATAATTGCATTTTAACCCGATGAAAATATCATGAGGTTAAAAAAAATAGATTTAATTTAGTTGAATATATATGAAAAATCGCTACAGATGAAAAAATATCTAAAAAATGAAAATTTAAAAAAGTTAACAAAAACTTGAACAAGTGTAATAAATACGTAAAATGATTTAAAGTTTCTAAAAAAATTAAAAATTATGAGAATAAAATCATTTCAACTCGAATCAGAAACTATGAAAAGATCGACAATACAAAATGAAAAATATTTACTTAATAACGTGTTACGCTTGCGACAAAAAAAAATGGCGATTGTGCGAATATGCACATGCGCATATGCATACAGACACACAATTCCCTTCTTTTTTTCGTTTGTCCTTGTCTTATTCTTTCGCCTGGCGATTCCTTGCTGTGCGAGGGCCACGCCGCAGAATAGCCAATCATTTTTAGTTAATTATGAAAACGCACGAAAAATTACATTCGCTGTGAGATCTTCGTGACCCCTGCAGCGACAAGTTGATGCTAGATAATTACAATTTTTAAAGGGAGGGTAAATAATTCATCTACACTCTTGTGTTCACATGTGTGTATGATATATATATAGAGAGAGAGAGATAGATAGATAGATATTGCGAGTGAGAGAGAGAGAGAGAGAGGAAGAAAGAGAGAGAGAGAGAGGGAGCGTGTGTTGTCACAGCTGTGTGTTTGTGTATACGCATACAGAGCGTATACGAACACATCACAGATGTATTCGAATAACTACAAACGAGTAGACTATGTATTTTTTTAAAAAGCATACAGGTGTGTGCGAGTGTACTCGTGTGTGAAATCGACGGCTCTGTACTTCTAACCATCCTGTATATGCACTAATGAATAAAGTATTTTGACCAATGACCAGTGGCAAGAATGACAGCAACTGTCTCATAACAGTTGCGCATCGAAGAATCAGAGGTACATAATGTAACATAAAGGGCATTAGATCGGAAGTTGGATTAGCTGGTGGAGTCGTGCTTAAAGTAACGGTTATCATGATAGGAAACGGATTCGGCAACCAGAGTTCAAATCCTGAATGAAGCTGTTTGTTTCAGTTCGCCCTAATGCCCTTACGAAAAGCATGAATCCATTTTCCCCCTTCATTTTGGGGTAAATAGTAGAACGGACTAGGTTTTTCAACCTTGGTAAGGCAACTAGTCGAAGAGAAGGAAAACTCTAAATTTAAACCAGTTGTAGTGTGCTTGAAATTGACCTTGGGTCGCTTTCTACCAGTTGCAGATATAATGGGTAAATACATACATTATAAGTTAACAAAGTCACTAAGTGCACATTTGTTGACGTAAGGAAGTCGAAAACGTAAATATGTGTATGAGGGACAGGTCAAGGAAAGTCATAACTGATATATGAAAAGAATAGTTGAAAAAAAAAAAGGGTCAAGAAGAAAATTACATTGGAATTTGAAGGTAATTCGTAATGGGAGGTACGGTGTAGAGAGAGAATTGAAGGAAAATGATTGCGACGCGTATCCGAATCATGTCATTTCTATAAAGATTAGAGAAAGTAAACAAGCAATAAAAACTTTTTGACTTCATAAAATAGATTCATTGCTCTCTTTTCAACAAGTTGGTTACCCCAGTGATCCTGTTCCGTTGTGGAGTTGAGGCTGTCTGGTGCAGGTGCCGAGGAGGCCTAGCATTCGGGTCACGCGGCTAAGACTGATATTCCTCAAGCCTTGTGCCGTACTCGCCTGTTTGGTGGGGTGCTCGACAATTACCTTTGTGGACAACTCAACATCATCAACATCTTTATCATCATCACCATCATCATCAAGGTATACCGACAGCACAAAACATTTTGAATCTCTCTCTCTCTCTCTCTCTCTCTCTCTCTCTCTCTCTCTCTCTCTCTCTCTGACCCTATAGGGTAATCGCTCTTGGCAAATCCTCTAGACAGCACTCAGTGTCCGCACAGAACTGATGAATGTGGTTGCTGATTAGCCAACACTGTTGTGTCGATGTGTAGGAGTCCATAAGAGAACGTAATTTATGTGTTAGTCCTTACTTATGCAGCCATATACTGACCTGAAACCAACAATTAATAAATTCCTTCACACAAAATAGCAACAACGGTGGAGCAATAACATCTACAATAAACTCTTCCAAATTCAGCCAATCTTAGGAGAGTGGAGACCAGCATCGAGAAAATCAAGAAGAGAATAAGTCATTATATCCCGATTGCGAATTGGTCATACAAGGCTTACTCACTCTTTCATTTTGAAACAGGAACCACAGCCACAGTGTTTGAACTGTCAGACAACTTGCACGGTTAAGCACATTCTTATAGAATGCAGAGCTTTCGCTGTTATCAGAAAGCGATTTTTCAAAGTAAATAGTTTAACCGATCTTTTTGAGAACGTCAAAATAGATGACGTTCTGTCTTTCTTGAAAGAGACAGAGTTGTACCAAAAAATAAGACGATTTAAAACTTGTTAATCTTATGCAAACAAATGAAATCCTGCTTATAGAAAATTTTACCTACTTAAGTATTCGTGTAGAAATCTTTGGTTGAATATGTATATATATATATATGTAGACAGAATTTGGCATTAGACAACCTACAAGGGTTGATATGCCATAAAGCACAAACAACCAACCAACCAACTTATGCAGCCACCCTGAGTATATCTTGCCCGTCTTGCTTGGAGAGAGATAAGATGAGAGATAAGTGGCCGTAAAGCTGCTATTATATAGGTGCTGCTTCGAGGATTTTTTCAAAACAACCTGCAGCATCCTAGAGTAGTTCCTATCTAGCTTTTTCCCCATGCGCTTCGTTAGAGTTGAAGTGGTGCAACCATACAGTAGTACTGACACGGCTTCAGTTTGGAAGAATGTTGAGTACTCTATGCGTTGAAATGAGGTTGTTATAGCCAATGAAATAGTTTTAAACGACTTTGATAAGGGTTGACTAATTATAATTAAAAGACTGCATCAGGTTATTTCCAAATCAGACATAGGGTGGCCAAGAGTCTTCGATAAAAGAAATGAACGGAATCTTTTCCGTCAAATACAAGCGAACTTATACTGTAACACATGTTGCATAGCCACATAATACATATGCAACTATACACATATACGTGCGGAAACATATTCAACACAATAAAGACGAGCGGACACAGTTCTTTAGAAAAATATACCTCTCACTTTATTCGAAAGGGTTGTGTGTGAGAGGTGAGTTGGAGACCGAACAAAGACTGCAACATATTGACCCCTACTCTTCAGGCCATAGCAGCATTTCTTTTCTGTTCCCCTGGGCTGCTCAACCGGGGGCCTGGGGGCCTGGGGGCCCAGCCTCTGCTGAGACATAGTTCTCATTCCAGCTTCTTCTCTCCAACTGATCTGGACTTCCTGTCGCCGGAGTTATATAATAATTTGACATCCACCTACTTCTTGCGAGCGTCACAAATCGCACTCAATTCAACCCTTTGCCAGTCAAGGTTGTCCCCTGATATCTTCGACCGGATGCACCTGTTATTTACACTGGTGCATTTCTTCTTTTGACAGCTTAGCTGGGGTCAATATACAACACACAGACTGCAGGAAAACACACCAATGATCTATACGTATCGTGGGGAGTCCTCATAGTGTAGTAGCTAACGTGCTCGATTGCGACATCGTAGTGAGCGAGTTCGAACTCCAGTCGCGCTATTACGTTCACTTTCGGACTAATACCCTTACGAAAGGTATGAGCCCTTTTATATCACCAACTATGGATTGAATAGTTATTCTACAAGGATAGCTTTGGAATTAAGTAACCCATGAAGGGTTTTATATCATTAAACAAAGAAACCAAACCAATCTATACGTGTGGAACGCATGTTATGCATTTATTTAGTTCACAACTTTTAAGACATATGGTAACGCAAAAAGTAAACGATTTTCAATTATGAATGTCAGGTGAAGGGTTCTCGCCTTCCCACAATCAGAAGTTTTATATCTATTCAAATCTTTATTAAATCTCAACTTTTTTTTACATTTAGAAACATAATGGGTTTTGCTTAGGTACACGCATGGTTAAACGTCGTCACTTAATTTTCTGACTGGTGTCATTTTATACAATGTACCGTTACGGGTTCTACTGTTATACATTGTTCCCTTAGAAAAGGGTAGCTGCTGTTAGAGTAGAAGCCACGGTCACCTTATTTACATTTCCAGAGATGTTTACGGTTTAATTTAAACGTGACAGCAACACTAAAAATTCACTCACTCGTATTGTTGTATAGTCACAACCAAATACATATACAACTATACACATATACAGGCGGAAACAAAATCAACAATAAAGACGAATGAACACACTTCTTTAGAAAAATATACCTCTCACACTTTATTCGAAAGGGTTGCGAAAGGGTTATGTGTGAGAGGTGAGTTGGAGACTGAACAAACTGCAACCCCCAGTTCCTCTGTCTTTAACAGCACTTCTTTCTCGTTCAGCTGGGCTGCTCAACCGGGTGCCCTGAGGGCCCAGCCCTCTTTGGGCGCTGGTTCTCACTACAGCATCTTATCTCCTACTAACTGACATCTTATATATATATATATATATAAAGGTAAAATGGTGGTGAAGCATTGTGAAAGAAGGAATACGTCACAACACGCAGTACATCGAAACTTGTTATGGCTGAGTAGCTACAGGTCTGTCTTGGTACCTTTGCAAACGAATTGACGAAAGCGAACATTGAGACCCGGCTATGTATTCATGAAAAAAGAGTCTGGTTCGATTCATTTTCAGAAATGACGAGCTCTCTCACAGTGATACTGTGGCATAAATTGCACTTGGCTTTAACGAAAGAGAAAGAAAGAATGCGTCACAACACACAGTACAGTTACTGTTTTTGTTTTATTTCCCTGGATTGGTTCTTTTATCCAGGATCTGTATCTAATAATGCTGAGTGTTAAACAAGGAGGCATCAAGTACCATTTTTTGAGTCGACCTGGGATTGAACCCAGTCTTCCGGACCATTGGCAAACACTTTAATCATTATGCCAATGAGCCGGTACAAATAATTTGCACGCTGTGGTATGGTTTCAACTACTCCCATGTAATACTAATACTTATATGGTTTCAAGCAATTATTTCTATTTAATAATTGTCATTTATTTGCACACAGTTATATGATCTCAAGTAGCTAATAATAATCCTTAATTTCAAGAAGCTATTTTTAATACAAATAACTTACTGTTACATGGCATCAAGTATTTCTATCAAATACGAGTAATTTTTAAAGGGATCTATTTGACCCATACATGGGACCCTAGCAGTACGAGTCATAGAGAACCAGGGAATAATTGTTATAGGTGGGTACATCATACTCCTAAGACTCCCAGAAGAGGAGCGTCACCATCAGATTCAGATTAGTATCATAC
This sequence comes from Sepioteuthis lessoniana, assembly GCA_963585895.1. NCBI lineage: Eukaryota > Metazoa > Mollusca > Cephalopoda > Myopsida > Loliginidae > Sepioteuthis > Sepioteuthis lessoniana. Next base: position 62,089 of record CAUZXS010002293.1, read on the forward strand.
TCAGGTTATCAATTTTTTTTGGGGGGGGGGCTTACTCCTCTGCTTGGGATATGGTCGGCGCATTCTAAACCTCACCAACGGAAGTGTTTTGTTAAAATGATAAAACGTGACCAAGGATTTGACCAACTTGGAAAAATCCTTTTTTATTTTATCTGAGAGATCAGATTTCCAAAGGATCGATAACGTGTTTATGCTAGAGCATTAGAAACAACATTTCATAGTTATCCCTGTTATATAGAGAATTTGAATGATTTGGTTTAGTTTGGTTTTATGGCATATCAACCATTGTGGGTTATTTAATGCCAAATCAAGTTTATTCATATATATTAGATATATACGGTTCGTAAACATAAGTCAACAAAGTTAAATGGTTCCAAGTATTGCTATGTGTCGCTAACAATTCAATTAAACATCAGTGACTTGTTTACACACAATTCAATGATCAAACAGTTTTATTTTAAACAATTCAGTTTAGCATTAGTCATTTGTTTTCACACAGTTTAAATGTCAAACAGTTCTGTTTGACACTATCAGGTGCTACCACTCCGGGCCAGAGTGAACCTGGGTACATTTCCCAAAGCTTGAGCATTACTGGAACCTCACCGTCAGTTTAAGTGCCATATCCAGGACACTCGTTAGGTGTAGGGGTCTTACCTCTCTGCAGAGATACAGTCGGTGTATTCTACAGCCCCAGCCGACTGGACGACAATTTAAATATTTTGCAAATGACATTCAGCATAAATTCCAACTATGCACTATTATAATTCAGTAGCTACTTAAGCCAAAACATGCTTTATTCTCCAAAATAAAACGTTCTGCGGTAATGAAAATATCACGATTAATTTTAGGTTTCTCAAAATTTATTAAAAAATCATTGAAAACGTACATATTAGTGTTCGCCAATGGCCCGGGAGACCTTGGTTCAATCCCAGGTCGAGTCATACCAAAGACTCAAAAGGTAGTACTTGATGCTACCTTGCTTAACACTCAGCATTATAAAGATAAGAATCAAGAGTAAAGTGGAGCAATCAAGAGAAAGTAGTGGCACCCTCCCCTACACCTTGGTGTAGTAGCTATCGAAAAGGGAGCCTTTAAGTCACTCTCGACTACGGTCGCTAACTTATTTGTATCTATATATATAATTTAGTATATGTATATATGTTTGTGTGTGTATGTGTGTGTTTGTGTGTGCATATGTATACATATACGTGTATATATATATATATATATATATATATATATATATATATATATATATATATGTGTGTGTGTGTGTGTGTGTGTGTGTGTGTGTGTGTGTGTGTGTGTTACTGGGAATCAGCAAAAACTTCACATCACTGGGAAATACTTATTAGAGTAATAGACTTAAGATCTCGCAGCTTAGCGAATAAAGCAATTTACTGTCTGCTTTGCAACTGAATGATAACTGTATGAGGTCGACGGAGGCACTGAACGTTATTTTATCTTCATTGAATTTCTCGATAAAACGTATCCAAAGAAATTGGCGACCTTCTAAGAAATCAAAACAAGATTTTATTTTGGAACACTCAACATGGAACTGTCTTGTTTGTTTTTGATATTTGTATTATATACTGATCTCTCTCTCTCTCTCTCTCTCTCTCTCTCTCTCTCTCTCTCTCTCTCTCATTCTTTATTCTATATTTCTTTATGAACACAATTTTTTGCGTCAGTTTTTTTTGTTTTTTGTTTTGTTTTTTTATCAAAATTAGAACAATTCAATGTAATTGATTTTCAAATGAGAAATATAATGCAATGTCAGATAGTGTTCTATTTTCTCTTTTTTTTATTTCTTTTTTATTACAGTGCGAGAATTTTAAAAATCATTGACTATTCACAATGTATGTGTCAGAGGATATATGTGTGCAAGTGTGTTTTACGTATGTCAAAATGTGTACACATACACGCGTATTTGTTCAAGGCCATAACAAAAGATCTTATTCCTTTGTTTATAAATTTCTTTCATAATCTATCGTTTGTCATTCTATATTATACCTCTCTCTCTCTCTCTCTCTCTCTCTCTTTCTCTCTCTCTCTGTTTTCATTCCTCCTTTTCATTCTTTATTTTTCCTTCTCACTCTTCCTACTATTACAATTTCTCGAGGTTTCCTTAAATCCCTCCCCTTTTCTCTCTCTCTCTCTGTCTCTCTCTCTCTCTCTCTCTCTCTCTCTTCATTCTTCCTTTCCATTCTTTATTTTCCTTCTTACCCTTCCAACTATTAATTGCTATTTCCCGGGGTTTTCCTTAAATCCCCCCTCTGTCTCTCTCTCTTTCTCTCTCTCTCTCTCTTTGTCTTCATTCTTTATTTTTCCTTTTCACTCTTCCTACTATTACTATTTCCCGGGGTTTCCTTTAATCTTTCTCTCTCTCTCTCTCTCTCACACACACACACACACACACACTCTCTCTCTCTCTCTCTCTCTCTCTCTCTCTCTCTCCCTCTCTCTCTCTTTGTCTTCATTCTTTATTTTTCCTTTTCGCTCTTCTTACTATTACTATTTCCCAGTGTTTCCTTTAATCTCTCTCTCTCTTTCTTTCTTTCTCTCTCTCTCTCTGTCTTCATTCTTTTTTTTTCTTTTCACTCTTCCTACCATTACTATTTCCCGGGGTTTCCTTTAATCTCTCTCTCTCTCTCTCTCTCTCTCTCTCTCTCTCTCTCTCTCTCTCTCTCTCTCTCTCTCTCTCAAACAATCCTCACATTCTTTATTCTGATAGTAGTATTGGTAATGCTCGTGATTTGGCTAGTTATTGCCGTGGGCTATACAGAAGATTTCAATTGTCTTGATGTCAACCCGAAGGCAATGTTAAATGACAAATCCTATTTTCCATCACTGTAACAGCTTTTCTTTTTTTTTTTTTCAAAACTATTATTCCTCGATTGAGTTGTGGTAAAGGAAAATCATGATGAAAGAAAATGCTAGTCAAAAGTAATGGTTGATAGTGTTTCATCTAAAATCAAAGATAAATTATAATACTAATCCTATAAATACAAAGAAAAAAAAACGAGCTTAAAACAAATATGGCACCGAAAGAGATCGATAATAGAATAAAGAATAAATTTAAAAGATTTAATTTTCGTTTCTTCTAAACAAAGGTCATGGTCGCTTCGCATGAAATTCAAATATAGTGTATCTCAGTATACATGGGACCCATGTGACTGCTGATAACTCTAATAATAATAATGTTGTCTTCTTTTTCGTTTCAGATAGTATACTAGGGGGTGTCCTCGTGGTGTAATGGTTAAAGCGATGGACTGTGGATTCGTAGTACGCGAGTTCGTACTCCAGTCGCGCTATTACGTTCATTTTCGGGCAAATACCCTTGGGAAAGGTATGAACCCCCTTTTCCTCGCAGCTATGGGTTAAATAGTACCATTACTGTTATTCTAGGAGAATAGTTTTGGCATTAAAATAACCTACAAAGGTTGATATGCCATTAAACAAAGAAACCAAGATTGTATACTAAATCAACTATTGATCCTCGATCACATTGCCTTGCACAAGAAAGAAAAAATATTTCGTGTCACTACTTATTTGGTGACAAAAATCATTCCAATCTGTCTCAAAATACGTGCAACCTATTAATATGATAATGATTTATTACTGAGACAAGAAACTTTAAAAAGATTGTGTGTCCTGGAAGCTGATTTAATAACAATTAAAAGAAACATTGATTTGATGTATTTTTTATTTAGTTGAATCTATTTTGAGACACCTGGTATCGAAGCTCCATAGTCGCTAAGCAGAACAAAATACACGAGCGGGAAATGCTTCCAAGACATTTGGTGGGCTGAGAAAGCGAGTCTGGTTCAACAAAAAGCTTTCCATAAGATTTAATGTACACTGTACCGCGCCATAGTTCTCTCAATACAACAACACAGCGCAGAAATTTGGACGGTATCTTATTTACCAACCCCTCTGCTCGGGCAGGATATGACACAAGGTCAATTTTTTAAGCAGAGTTTAACAGGTTTGAATTCAGAGTTTTCCTTCTCCTAGACTAGTTGCCTCACCAAGGCTGAAGAACCTAGTCTGTCCTACTATTTACCCATAGCTGGAGGGAGAATAATTGGATTCATACCTTTCCCAAGAGTATTAGAGCTATGTGAAATGCAACCAATCTCGTCCAGGATTTGAACTCGTATCGTCGTGTCCAATTCATACGACGATAACCATTACACCACGGACGGTATACAAAGCGAATGCCAAAGGCCACGTCATTCGCACAGAAATACTAAATGTCACATAGTGGCACCATATCCCAAATAAATTCATCCAGGGGAAATCTAAACTCCCTGGCATGTACGATAGTCACCCAACACAACCCAAGATGAGGTAACAACTCGAACAGACCTGATTGATTTGCATGGACAGTGATTATATTTTTATTTTCGGCGATGATACTTGTGTGGAGTAGAAAATCAATCGTAGAAAGTTCGCGCACACGGAGGAGCTGTCGGGAGACGGAAGAGCCAGTGAACAACTGACTTTAGCCGAAATTCGGGAACTTACATAGTCTACAACTCTCACGTGACCAGCAGCAATTCCTCTTTTCCGTTAACTATGGTTACGCCCACGTCTCACTTCTTTGCTTTCCATTGGTTATGTTGTTTGCTTCCCATTGGCTACTTGCCCGAGCCCGGTTCTGTGGGCGTACGCATCGCCTACTATCACCGAATTCAACAAAGCCCACAGTTCAGGTGATTTTCCGATATCTTCGACCGGATGCACCTGTTATTTACACAGGTGCATTTCTTCTTTTGACAGCTTGGCAGGGTCGGAGGTCAATATGCAACATGATGACATCTCCGAGGCAAAGGGAAAATGTGTTCGAATCTACCTAAGAGATTTTCTTTTGTTATTTCCGATTTATACTGTTCTTTTTTTGGTTTGGTTCGGTTTCTTGTCTAATGGCATATCACCCTTCGTGGATTATTTCATGCCAAAGCCATCTGTTATATAATTAAAGAATGATTTTTCTATATTAATCATTTTTCATTAATTATATTTAATCATTCAGTTTTGTTGGGCTGTGAACTATTCGGGTTAAAAATTCAGGTGCATAGTCATTGGGTGCAGTTTTACGCTCGCTCGCAAAGGATATGACAATCACCATTGTCATAATAAACCCCCAGACAGGAAATGAGGCTGGAGTGTGGATAATGTCATGCCCAGAAGAGACGGTCATGAGAATTTTAGGATTTTGAAAAGAGTCAGTTGAGTTTCTGCCATTGAGGCAGAGTTGTATTTTCTACCGTTGCAGCGGCGGTTAAGTTTTTCGGTTTGGTTTGGTTTCTTTGGTTAATGGCATATCAACCTTTGTAGGTTATTTATGCCAAAGCCATTTTTCTAGAAGAATAGTAGTGTTACTATTTAAGCCATCGCTGGGGGGATAAGGGGGTTCATACCTTTCCAAAGGGTATTTGCCCGAAAGTGAATGTAATAGCGCGACTGGAGTACGAACTCGCGTACTACGATTCCACAGTCCATCGCTTTAACCATTACACCACGAGGACACCCCCTAAGTTTTTCGGGTCGCGACCGGCGGAGATGAATTGTGATCTTAAATATCACAAGATGGGTCGCGCGTAGAGACGGGGTTAGCATAGCAAGAATTGTGTCTCTCTCCTCGTGTCGCCATGAACCGAACTCAGAAATTAATAAACCTGTTCGTAGCTGAAACGACAGAGTCTGTCTGTCTTTTGTATTTGTACATGTACTGTATTACTGTTGTGATTAATCTCATCACGGGATACAACACATCCTTGTAGAAGAAACAGCAGTGATACTATGTAAGCTATGGCTGCGGGAATAAGGGAGTTCATACCTTTCCCAAGATCAAGTAAACTAAGTAAAGTTGACGACCATAGTCGTGGGCGAAAGAAAAATTAAAGTGAGGTGAGGAGTTGAAAGCTAGCCTATCATCCAAAAAAGACCCACATATAACGTAGATTGGACGACTAAAGGGCTTTACAACACATTAAGGACATTTCTTTTAAATAGAGAGATAGATAGGTTTGGTTTGATCTGATTTCTTTGTTTAATGGCCTATAACCCTTAGTGAGTTACTTAATACCAAAGCCATTCTTTTAGAAGGGCAGTGGTATTATTTCACTCATAGTTGGAGGGGTGAGGAGTTTCATACATTTTTCAAGAGTATTAGTCCGAAAGTGAACGTAACAGTATAACTGGAATTCGAACTTACTTATTATGATTTCGCAGTCAAGTACGTTAGCCAGCACGCCAAGAGCAGCCCACCAGATAGATAGGAAGATATGAACAGACTGAGATAGATAGATAGATAGATAGATAGATAGATAGATAGATAGATAGATATGAGTATACTGAGATGTATTAGTTTATTAATCGTACGAGGATCATTAAATAAGTTTCCAGACTTTTTTCGTATGAGCTCTTTGATTAATAATACATACATGAAACTCTAGTCCCCTTCGAAGTAATGTCCTCCGGCTGCAATGCACTTGTACCGTTCCAATAACTTCTGGAAGGCCCCATCGAAGTCCTCTTGTGTGAGCGTGTCAATGACCTTCGTCACAGCCTCTTTCATCTCCTCAATTGTCTCATAACGACAGCCTCTGAGCTTAGGGAATAACTAAAAGTCACAGGTAGCAAGGTCTGGACTATAGGGAGGCTGAGGAACTGTCTTGATGCCCATCTTGGTCAAATAGTCTGTGACATTGATGGAGTTGTGGACTGGTGCATTGTCCGGGAGGAAATCCCACTGACCCGATTTCAAGAGTGCTGGCCTCTTCCCAAGGAATCTCTTCCTAAACTCCCTTAAAACCTTAACATAGTAACCGTAACCCTAACCCTTTGGACAATCAACTCTGGTGTTCTGACTTACTTACTCCTCCCACACCCCTCATCATCCTTCACAGACTCGCTGTGTTCCTTGAATCTCTTATGCCACTCAAAAACTGATGCTCGATTCATGCAAGATGCTCCAAAAGTAGTCTGAAGTATTCCATACGTTTCTGTGGCATTTTTTCCAAATTTAAAACAGAATTTTATTGCATATCGTTCTCCTAAAGTGTCGTCACGTCCAGATTGCATTTTTGGAATTCACCAGTTGTGACAATCAGGCTTTAGTAGGGTGCATTCCAATCTCTACTGTAGCAGTTGATTTGAACCTGAAATCATAAAAATTGGTCAGTCATCTTATAAGATGTATAGCAATAGCATACTGAAATTTCAAGAGTCTTCGACAATTTTAAATGCCTGTACAAAAAAGTCTGGAAACTTATTGAATGCATCACGTAACTTCGTATATTTTCTAAGATAATCAGATTTCTCCTCGTGTAAATCTTGGCAATATTTGACGTATTGATGCGTAGTAAAGTTTTGAAAATTATTAAAAAAAAACATTTTAAATGATAGATAGATAGATAGATAGCTTAATTTGGTGGGATAATAAGTACTTGCACTATCTAAAATATTTACAAACGAGTAATGTCTAATAAGTGTCCATCGTTTTAAATACCGAGCAAACCTATTGAAATTGAATTAGAAATAAATTTAAAACGCTTACTTTAAGGACTACTACTGAAAAACTGTAACTATTTACCTCTGCATGACTTTGAAAGAAATTATACCATTAATTTGAATAATTTAATCTGGTTTGTTTAATGTATATATCATAAAGTCAGAATGCTCAACTATTTAGGAAAAAATTGCACAGTTTTAGTGTTTAATGACATTTTGTGGGTTATTTAATGCCAAAGCCAACCTTGCAAAAGGACGAGCATGTACATTTTCTTTAAGTAGAGAAATTGTACTTCAAATTGAAACACCATGACCTACGGAGCAAGTAGGCAGCTATTTCGACCTTGTTAGGTCTTATCAGAAGTGTATGACGTGATCTCCCCCACTGCAGATCGAACCAGCGACCACAAAATGTAAAGCCGAAACTCTACCACTGAGCCACCGACCCACATTGCACACAAGCAATCCCAAATTAACATGTCATGGCAATTACGCGGCCAATTAATCTGATGCGTCTTGTAAGTTACATCTGTACTCGTACAGAGGACACGGTCAAGTTTGTGTGTGATGTGGTAGAGTTTCGGTTCTGCATTCTGTGATCGCTGGTTCAATTTCCAGTGGGGGTGGGGATCACGGTATACACTGCAGATGAAACCGAATAAGGTCGAAACAGCTGTTCAGTGATTCTGTATGTCACGCGCAAGTGTTTGCCGGATTTTCTGGTCAAGGTAATTCAATTTACAAGAAGAATAGTGATACTATTCAACTCCTATTGGGATCAAAATAGGGCTCATATTTTTCCGATGGGTATTTGTCCGAAAATGAACGTAATAGCGCAAATGGAGTTCGAACTCGCTTGCTTCGAAGTAGCAGTCCACTGCTTTAGGTATTAAGCCACGAGAATAACCTCGAGCTGTACACGGGCCTTTATTTAAGTTTTAATCTAAAAATTTGAAGTTTCAGTCTGGATATTTTTATCACACCTTGTGCATACCAATCTATCAATCTATTTATATATATATATATATATATATATATATATATATATATATATATATAAATCAACTTAAATCGCGAGTCGGAAATCTTCTACTAAAGTTTCACCTTAACGGGTCATCAGGAAGTCTAACCCCGACTGAATGCTGGTAGATATTAGATTAGTAAATATATATATATATATTCACGCATACATGTCTCAGTCTGTTCATATCTATCTATCTATCTATCTATCTTTGCCCAATTGGCTGAGGCTGCAGAATACACCAACTGCATCTCTGCAGAGGAGTAAAACTCCCCCTACGCGTGTCCAGGATATGAAACTGAACAATCTAATGGTGAGATTCCAGAAATGCTGAAGCTTTAGGGAATGCGGAGTACCCCTTCATTGCCATCATTCTCAGGTCCACTCTGGCCCAGAGAGGTAACACTTGATAGGGTACTATTTATGGGTTAAATTGAACTAAACAGTGTACTTATGCTAAACTGAATTGTTTGAAATGGAACTGTTTTGGCGTTGGAACTGTACTTACGCAGAACTGAATTGCTTGAAATAGAATTTTGACATTTAACTGTGTGTAAAGAAAAACTATATTTCTACTAAACGGAATTGTTTGAATTAGAACTGTTTGATAAACTGAATAGGTTGAAACAGAAGTGCTTATGCTAAACTGAATTGTTTGCAGTAAAACTGTTTATTTATATGAAAATGGATTAAGTAACCTACAAAGGTTAATATGCCATAAAAACCAACCAAATAAATGATTATTATTAGTTACTTTAAACCATATAATTGCTTAAGAAGAAAAAGGCTGACCTCAGCATTAAATAATCAAGGATTTACATGCAGTAAAACCAACAAATGAACTAACAAAAGCCACTGTACAGTGAACTCGTAAAAGGTCACCATCATGAGCCTGTTGTCTTTTATAAGGGAGAACTTCTGATCCGTGGATACAGTTTTTTCCTAGACCGCCATACCGAGTCTGTTCTCAAGGCTAAAGACAGTCGGGGGGTTGTAATAATATTTTTCTGCTTTTCAAAAATGAAGATGTGTACAGTTTTTTATTTATTTATCTTTCTTTTGTCATCAATATATTTTGATTTATATCATTTTTTCTCCGTTATCATGCCCACACTGTACATAAAAAACCGAGAAGGATACATCGATAAACTATGTAAGATTATCTATCGATCTATCGATCTATAAACCTTACATTGTTTATTTATATAGATAGGAACAGGGTGAATCAGAAAGATAGATATGAACAGATCAAGATAGATAGATAGATAGATTGAATTATGTATTTCTCCTGCAGTATGATTTTCATTAACCCCACAGGATTTTCAGTTCGTCAACGCAAATTATTTCCTCCCTCAAGAAATTATGTTCTTCCCTAGTTCTTCAAATTAACAAACAACTTCAAAATTTGCTCATTTTCCACATTCCAAAAATATTTAATTTTTTTTTTTTTACCTCAATTAGCGAAGAAAATTACCGGTGAATGTCAGAACGCCTTCTTTAATCACTTTCCGTCTCACTTGAACTGTTGAACGGGTGGTTATTACTTGAAACCTGTCATATCGCGCAAAATTCACATTGAAAAGATAATAATAATAATAATAATAATAATAATAATAATAATAATAATAATAATAATAATAATACGATACAACTATTGATTATTTCAGACACATCATATTTTTTCACGTGTTAAAATATTCGAGATTTGTAAAGGATATATCGAAGACTCTTTTAGTTTAAGAAGAAAATTATTCCGAAAACTTCCTATTGTTTTTCAAGAGTTTTGGATTTAATAGTTTAATCCTGGGTCTCTCAGGATTTTCAAAATGAATTCAAAACTCTTAGGAAATGTCGATACATTAGTAAACTTCCAGATATATTTGTATGTATGTGCATAATACGTGGCCCAGGAAGAACAATATTTCATAGCGAGAATTTTAATTGGGAGATACGTCCAAAATGCTTTAAGTTAGAGAATAAAGCATTTTCCAGTCAAATTTGTGACTGAATGATAATTTTATGAGGTCTTTATTTGCACTGAGGGTCATTTTTAGTCCACTAATTTCTCGATATAATAAATACAACAATAAAATGTTAAGTAAAATCTTTCCCTCTTTTCTAAATAGAAGTATTAATATCATTATGGTCGACAACTCTTCATTTCCTCTTTGTCTCCGGCAAGTTTTGTCGAGAGCCCGCAACATAACATATGCACCGTTGAATATTTTGAAACTTTGAGTTGTATCTAGTTGTTCTTTCTTTCTTTTTTCTTTTTTTTTTCTTTTTTAATCTTTGCTTTCACTTTCTCTTTGCCTTTTCCCTTCGCCAATCAGCGTCTTCTTCCATTCATATCTTCCGCGGTTATTGATAATCGGTACTTTCAAGGAATTTAACACACCAATATTCTTTTTAATAATGTGAGTGACTAATTGAACTAATCGGCTGTCCAGTTAAGAAAAATTTTAGAGAAAATTTTGCATTTAGCTGAAAAATAATCGAAGTGATGATGGTTTTAAAAACCTTCCTATATTACCTGAAAAAAATGAAAGCAAATAAAAAAAAAGTTTGCTAAGAAAAATAAAGCGCTGTTAACACTTACAAATAAAAAAAAGAGTCTTTAATGCTACGTTGGACTTTTCGCGTTCATCTTATACAATAAATTTATTGCATTCTGTTTTTGTTTTGTTTTTTTTGCTGTTTTTTTTTAATTCACAATCAAAAAATTATTTGTATCAAAAATAGTTAATTGAAGCTATGATTCTTCACAAATGATTATCATTAATTGATTAAAACCATATATGGATGCGTTCATTGTGTAATTGTTACCCTCTTAGGAAATGTACAAAACCAGGACAAGGCTGTTTACATTTCACATGCCTTGTAAAAGGTATGAATCCAATTACTCTCCCTTCAGCTATGGCTAAAATAATAGGGCAGACTGAACTTTTTAGCCTTGGTATGGCAACCGGTCTAGGAAAAGGAAAACTCTGAATTAAAGCCTGTTAAACTCTGCATAAAAAATTAACCTTGTGTTGCACTCTGCTCGTATGGAGGGGTTAGCGAATACATACTTGAAATCATATAATTGCTCGGAAAATAAAGGTTGACTTTGGCATTAAATAACCCAACAATATTATAAAACCAATATGTCATAAAACTAATCGACCAAACTAAACCAGTTGCATAAAAAATCCAAACACTAAAAGTTATTCTCACAAAAACGAAACAATCTTCATTAAACAAAACACTTTTCACCGTATTAATTTGCGTTTTATACATGTGCGGTATTCTACATCTAAGGTGAATTCACAATCATGTTATTCTTAACAATTGTTGTTGTTTCGTGTTTTTGTTGTTGTTCTTTTGTTGTTGTTGGATTTTTTTTGTTTGGGGGGTGTTTTTTTTGTGGGGTTGTTATTTTTGTTGTTTTGTTTTGTTTTGTTTTTTGCATAAAACTTGGCAATACTGTTTAGGTATTTCATAAATTTCATCTTCTGCACATGACGAATATAAGTAAAGTTGGCGACTGTAGCTAATACAACGAGGTGTAGGGGAGGGCGTTACTCTTTACCCTGGATTCCTCCACTTAGCCCTTGATATGAACCTTATAATGCTGAGTGTTAAGCAAGGAGGTATCAAGTACCATTTTTAAAGTATTTGGTATGACGCGTCCTAGGATTGAACCCAGGTCTCCCGGACCATTGGCAAACACTCTACCCACTAGGCCAATGAGCTGGTACCACAAAATTCTGAATTTCAAAATCTCACAGTAATGCTGTATGCTGTTTTGAATAAATCCTGGAAGCAGCAGCAAGAAAAACAGCAGCTGCACTGCTACTTGCCTCCCATCTCACAAACCATTCAAATAAGATGAGCACATATATGCTGGGCTCTGCTGGTGAAGTATGGACCATCCCTTAAGCGACGTTCTCATATGTACTACAATACATGGCCACACTAGCTTTAGACGACCATAAAAAAAACTTACATTCATCTGCATTGCGGAAACAGGGTGCCGTCTAGAGGACCTGCCAAAAGCGATGACCAATAACGAGAGTGAGAGAGAGAGTCAAGGGAATTTGTGCTGTCGGTACTATTTACCAACCCCTCCTCTCGGGCAGGATATGACACTAGGTCAATTTTTAAGCGGAGTTTAACAGGTTTGAATTCAGAGTTTTCCTTCTCCTAGACTAGTTGCCTCACCAAGGCTGAAGAACCTAGTCCGTCCTACTATTTACCCATAGCTGGAGGGAGAATAAGGGGGTTCATACCTTTCCCAAGGGTATTTGTCCGAAAGTGAACGTGATAGCGCGACTGGAGTACGAACTCGCGTACTACGATTCCGCAGTTCATCGCTTTAACCATTACACCACGAGGACACCCGAATTTGTGCTGTCGGTACGCCTTGATTATGATGATGATGATGATGATTATGATGATGATGATCTTACACCCAAGGTTAAATCACAAAAATTTGACTACTAATTGTTGTTTTATTTATTTTTTCTTCATACGAAATTTGAGATCACTGTTTAAGCCGTTCACAAAAAAATGTACCCGCACGTGATTAACACACCCATTTAAAAATTCACGGTATTCCTTGATAATGCAACAATTTTCTGGACTTCAAAAACACCACCAAGTTTATTTCTGGACTTTTACTATAAAAATGACGAACGTTCGCCTCGTGACTAAAGACTTTGGTCAGTTTTTATACATTTTCTGTCCATATTTTCTCTATTCTAGTCGCCTGCAAGAAAAACAATAAAAACCTGAATAAATATTGACTGCTTTCTTCAAGGACATTTGTCTATATATACATATATAATCGAAAGGATTTAAAATTATTATCAATTTTGAATATGTTTTAGAATAATCAATTTTCTCCTTATCGAATGAAATATTAAAAACTTACAATTTTCAAGAACTCAGACGTTGACCCTTACGTTCATAAGCCTCTCAGTCTCAAGATGTAAAAAATCTTGAAACCAAACTTCCTTTATGATAGACTTAGGCCAAAGTCGGTCGCTATTACTAACAAATTAATAAAACCTATTTACTAAAGTTTAAGTATTGGTACTTTCGTTCACACACACACACACACACACGCACACACACACACATATATATATATATATATATTGTGTGTGTGTGTGTGTGTGTGTGTGAGAGAGAGAGAGGGAGAGAAAAGATTTGAGTGTCATTTAAAAGTTCTAAATCTCAACGTTAAAGGAGAGTCATAGCTGAATATTTTTGTTGTAGCAACACACTACCACTAATAAAACAAGAAAATCTAATTCAGATTTCTTTTTTGATTTATGTGAAAGTGAGGTCCATACAAAGGGGAGAATTATGCGACAAATCTAAAACCTGTGTGAGGGTTGGAACTTTATGGGTGATCCTCGTATGCAGCCTAAAATAAATGCTGGGCTCTTACCCATTTTTAACTGCTCGAATACTACCAGTCCCATGCAATTTTTTAGAGGAAAAAATTGCAATCATCAGAAGATTCAAGCAGCCTCGAGAACCTCTTTTAATTTTGGGTTTTATCCTAAACTGACCTAAATAATCATCAATGGATTTATTAAAATAATTTTTTTTTAAAAACTGCTGTAACAGCTAAAATTTATAATGCCCTGACTCTCACTCACATCCGTCATTAAATCGAGAAAATTCATTCGGAGGAATCGATCCACAACTTCCCAGATTCTATCCGTCGAATCACCGATGGAGTACGTGCAAAAAATCTCGAGGTCACTCTATTTATATTTACCTATCCCTCCGCTCAGGCAGGATATGACATAAGGTCAATTTTTAAGCGAAGTTCAACAGATTTTGAATTCAGAGTTTTCCTTCTCCTAGACTAGTTGCCTCACCAAGGCTGAAGAACCAAGTCTACCCTACTATTTACCCATAGCTGGAGGGATAATAATTGGATTAATACCTTTCCCAAGAGTATTAGTGCTATGTGAAATGCAATCAGTCTTGTCCAGGATTTGAACTCGTGTCGCCGTGTCCATTTCCTACGACGATAACCATTACACCACGGGCACCTCCCGTGGCCACACTTTTGTTCGTAGATTTTTCCAATGCATTCGATTCCATATACAGAGGAAAGATGGAGCAAATATGACTTAGATAATGTCTAGAGAAAGAAACTATAATCGCTATAATCGTGCTTAACAAAAACACGGATGTAATTGTTCGCTCAATGATGTCGTTGACATTGTTGCTGGAGTTTTGAAAGGAGATACATTAGCAACATATTTGTTTATACTGTGTGTAGTGTACGTACTTTAAATGTCAATAGATGTAATTTAAAAAAATGGTTTCACATGAAAAAAAAAAAACACAAGAGGGAGACGATATCCCGAAGAAACTATGACAGAGGTAGACTACGAAGACTAGCGTTTCTTGAAAATACATTAACTCAAGCCGAATCCCTCTCGCATAGCCTGGATCAAGAATCAGACGGCATTGGCATCAACGTATATATATATATATATATAATAAAAGACTTCATTTGTTTTAAATAAGAAGGAATCATTTCCACTCTTAGAGGCAAGCCTCTAAAATTAATAGACCCGTTCACATATCTCGGTAGCAATATCTTCTATATGGAAAGGGATGTCAACATACGCCGGATACTTATTATATGAAAATCTTACCTAACCGATACAATAAAATTGGATTTCTTTCAAGCAGTGGCTGTGTCCATACTACTATATAGATCCACCACGAGTACACTTATAGAACGCATCAATAAAAGGCTAGATGAGAACTACACAAGAATGCTGCTTGCTGTCTTGAACAATTCCTGGAAACAACACCCAAAAAACAGCGGCTGTTCAACCACTTAACCCCCACCCC